>ML664177.1:48174551-48371767 GCA_007570785.1 Antilocapra americana
TAAAAAAAAAAAAAAAAAGAAAACAGAAAAAAAAAAAACCAAAAACAAACAAGCAACCCAAAAACCTTCACATATTTTTGCAGTCAGTTCCCAGGTAACCTGAGAGGAAAAGTTTTAAAATCCTTTTCTGCTTATAATTTTTCTTTTTTAATCATGTTTTTTTTATAAATAGAAACTCTCAATATAAAGTTATCCTCCATATGATTTTTTGGGTACACTGCTACCATTTTCTTTTTATCTAGTAGGTTTATATTTTGTTCTTTACGATTTAGCTTCCCTTCACTTTTTCAAAAATTGAGTAACGGGATATTACTTCCTTGTACTTATTGCCATTACAGGTTTGAAGTCTTACTAACTGCAAATGGATAACTCAAGAAACTAATGGCTCCAATCTTTTACTCTCACAAAGAATGACAATACTTCCTTGCTATAGTTTCACAGAAGAAAAATGAAAAAAATTTCAAGTATTTACCATTTCCAGTTTTTCTACCTTCATGCGAACAGACGGATTTAGGGAAATCTTTCCTTGTGACCCATAGTTATCAGTCCAAGCAGGGGCAATGTCTAAGAGACAACAGGGTACACATTAATTGGAAATTTAATTGGAATAGAACTTTTCATTTGACAGAAGGTGTTCTTGGCTCCTGCTGTTCAGAAAGAATTCTGGCTAATCAGTTGGCAGCTTTCACTTTTGTTTTCATGATTTTTTGTTCTTTAAATCTAAAATGTATCATATAAACCAGCTTCACTTATGCCTTAAAGTACGTGGTCTAAAAAGAGTAGCCAATTATGCAATAAGCCCCACAGAAATATTAATCTAAAATACAAACATACATCCCACCACTTACCCTGCCATCATAATGCCTTATTAATTGCAAAATGAAGTCTTTTTCTCTTGCAAACTTAGTAACATCATATTAGAAATTCAAAAAGATCATAATTTCTCTTTGGCAAAAGTAGTTTGCTATATGAGTTCTGAAGGTACTATGGAAAAACTCACAAATGCAAACTGTTTCAAGGTTGCACATAAAGTATGATTAGTCTGAGAACTTCTTGAACTGAAAATCCTATTTCTTACTTTACAGAAGGGTTATATTTTGAGGAGCATAAATGACTCTCAAGAGTTGAGTGTCATACACCTCTCACCCATTCTCTAACGCCTTCTCAGTATACACTGACTATTTAGATGAGCTCTATCCTTGCTTTATGAGTAAACACCAGGTGTTACAAGGGACTAGAATTTGAAAAATTATTTGCCTTAATATGCCAAATTTTCTCAGATTTTGCAATTGATGTCAATTCTTGTATCTAAATTGTCACCATTCTAAATACACTTTTAAATGGTATTTTACTAGTTCTACATAGAAATAAGAGGAAGAGAAAAAACTTTTTAAAATGTCACATTTTTATGCAGTGTTTTAATTTTTTTTTTTTAATTTCTCAGAGCATCTGTCTCTAAGTACAAAATGATTTGCATTCTCTTTCCTAAGAACATAAGAAGTGCATATGAAAATAAATAGTCTTCCTCTAAACCTTTAACACTTCCTTAACATTCTATGTAAAATCTTGAATATAACTTATAGGTGTCAAGATCATAAAAAAAAAAGTTACTGACTTTTAACTTTAAATGGAATTCAAAGGTTGAGAAAGACTGACTTTAGTATAATAGAATTTTTACAAATTTGACAAAAGCAACAAACATGCCTTTTTACTGTGATACCTAATTGTTGGCCAAGGGCTAAAAATAAATTATGAATACATTCTTTTTCCTCTTACAAGAAATTTTTTGCCAAACTTGAAGTGTAGCATAAAAGGTCAGCATGGAGTAAAGTGGTATGGAAACCCAAGTAGGAGATAAGTCAAACCTTATTTTTCATTTTTAGGGTGTCGACATGTGAGTTTTGACAATGACTGTTTAGTCTGGATCCTGACCTACCATTAATGTACCCTAGCACAAGGTGGACCCAAGCTAACTTAGCCATGAACTCAGATTAAGACTAGCTCTGCGTGTGAATTACTCAATTCAAGCCTGCGTAGAAAGGGTGGAGAGGAGACCAAAGAGAGGGAGGGACAGGGACACACACCAAGGCATGTGTTTCTGCTTGTTTTCCTACATCCAGACATAAACATTCACTGTGTGCATCAGTGGATATAATAGTACAAGAGTTGAACAAGACTTAGCAACTAAACCGCCATGCTTACTTTTAGCCAGGCAGTGCACTAAGTACTTGACGTACATAAGTGTATTAATTGACAACAACAACAGTGACACAGGTATTATTATTTCCAACTAAAGATGATGAGGCCAAGACCCCAAAAGGTAAAGATCATACGACAAGTAGGTAACCATGTAGGATTCGAATCTCTTATTACTCCTTAAGCCAGTTGTTTAAATGTGTCAATGTCTTTCATCATCAGTCTTCTCATTTGTAAAGCAGGAGGAATAAAACAGACACTTTATAGGAACTGTAATGGTAAAATTAAAAACTCTAGAAAACTACTATGAAAACTATGCGTGTGTGTGTGCTAAGTTGCTTCAGTCGTGTCTGACTCTGTGACCCCATGAACTGTTACCCGCCAGGCTCCTCTGTCCGTGGGGATTTTCCAAGCAAGAATACTGGAGTGGGTTGCTGTGCCCTCCTCCAGGGGATCTTCCCAACCCAGGAATCAAATCCATGTCCCTTAGTCTGTCTGCATGTGCAGGTGGATCCTTTACCACTAGTGCCACCTGGGGAGCCCATGCAAACTATAAAGTACTGTCAATAGTAATACATACATACAAAGATTAAATGGGAGATTAATGTAAAATTATAATACCCCTCACTGGCTTAATAAAATCTCTCTCCTAGCCAAACATCCCCTAAATCTTTACCTTGAGCCAAAACTTTAGGAAGATCTAGGCATAAATCCAGCATGCGTTCATGCATGCTGTAGTTCATGGTAGCTTGATCCGGAAAGCACCCACCACAGACAGTTATCCTCAACTTCCAGTGTCCCTCTCAGTTTCGGCCTTATGCGCCTTATTTACTCATGTGGTGGGGAATTAAGAATTTTCAAAGTATGGCTTATTTCTCTTGGATCTTCTCTTCCTTTTCTTCTTTTTAGAAGAAAGGAAATGTTTTATGAGTGCAAAATGAATGCCATTTGGTTAATACTATGAACCATCCCCATGGATGTTTTTCTCATCACTAGCTTGTTTTCAGTTATAAAAGCCTTACTGTAGGAGAATTAAGGCTTCTGCTGTGGTAAAGCTAAAGTCATGGGTTGTCTTCCTTCATGCAATAATTCTTTACTGACTTCCTCAGGAATGTCTTTAGTGTGGTTTTAGCTTCCTCACAAACTCACCCATTATTCAGCTTATGGCAGTAGTAAACAGCTGGATTCTGAAATATGAAATTTATTTAACAGAATAGTTTCTAAAAGCATACTCAAGTATAAGGTAGATTTAAAAAAAACTCTAACCAGTTTTACCAGCTTTCCAGGTAGCTCGGCTGGTAAAGAATCTGCCTGCAATATGGGAGACCTGGGTTTGAGCCCTGGGTTGGGAAGATCCCCTGGAGGTGGGCATGGCAACACACTCCAGTATTCTTGACTGGAGAACTCCATGGACAAAGGAGCATGGCTGGTTATAGTCCATGGGGTCGCAAAGAGTCACACATGTCTGAGCGACTAACCACAACCAGTTTTACACTTCAGAATGCTTTTGAAATGGGAATAGGGGTAGATTTGCCTCACTAAGTTTATTTTTGTTGAGATTATATTAACACTCATATATTTTTAAGATTAATAAATACCAGCTGGCTGAAGGAGTTTAGATGTGACAGTTAAGGATCTAATTTGGGAACAATTTATAAATAACTACTTAAAACAAGTCACAATGCATGTGAGTTACCTACAGAATTTAGAGTTGACTTTGTTTTTCTCCCCTCAGAAATTTCTTGTCTACTACCTGACTTTGTTTTTCTCCCCTCAGAAATTTCTTGTCTACTACCTTCCTGTGGAAGAAAATGGTTGGTCCTAAAGTCAATTTCATTTCAACTCTAGAAAAAGTTTCCATTCTAATTGCATTTTAATATTTACATAGAGCTTACTCACTCAAATTTTTCAGTAGACTATTTTTCTACAACAAAATCAAGCATCATTTCTTATTGTCACTGATGTAAATTTACCTCAGTTTATTCATTACTATAGGATCTCCTTGCTCTAATTGGATTTGCCTCCTAGGATCACCTGACATGTAGCTCATCCTTACTTTTTTGCTTTTGATGATGGTGCCTCATTCACTTAGGATGATCTCTTATCTTCATCCATCCATTGACGTTTATCACTTCTTTCAAGATATAGATGATGTCAGACTTTTGCCAAGAAATTTTTCTCTATTGATTTCTGTATCTTGTTCAGTCACTCAGTCACGTCTGACTCTTTGTGGCCCACCTGGCTCCTCTGTCCATGGAATTTTCCAGACAAAAATACTGGAGCAGGTTGCCATTTCCTAGTTCAGGGGATCTTCTCGATCGAGGACCAAACTCTTATCTCTTGTGTCTCCTGCATTGGCAGGGGGATACTTTATCCCGAGCACCACCTCGGTATTTTGTAACAAATCAGTAACTACACATTAGCTTCAGGGGTAGAGGAGGATGTAAAATTGAATTGAAAGACAGAAGCTTTCACTTCTGCTCTAAAAAATATGTCCTGGAATATTATCTGAGCTATATTCTAAACTTGAGTTTCTGCAAAATTAATAATAGCAAAATGTACTGAGCATATTATACCAACTATAAATTGCTTAATATACACAATCTTGTTTAATACTCATAAGAACCCTGTAAGCAAACTATTTCAGTATAAGCTAATTCAGCTAATAAGTTGGGAACAGAGATCTGAACCTCTAAGTTTGCATTCAAGGCCTGGTAATTAACCATTGTATTTTCCCTGTATCACACTCAGGTCACTTATGACTTCTTTTCTTAATCCACTTTGTTCATGTCCTTACATGTCTTGTGCAAGTATGTTATTCATCAATAAGTCAGTATGTGTGTGTGTGTGTGTGTGTGTGTGCCAAGCGTGCTAGGTCGCTTCAGTTATGTCCGACTCTTTGCGACCCTATGGACTGTAGCCTGCCAGGCTCCCCATCCATGGGATTCTTCAGGCAAGACAGTATATTTCTACTAATTTATTTACTGATTTCTGGCTGTGCTGGGTTTTCCTCGCTGCACACAGACAGGCTCTCTGTAATTGCGACAAGCAGAGTCTACTCTGGTTGCGGTGCACAGGCTTCCTTCTCATTGTGTGGCTTCTCTTGCTGCAGAGCACAAGCTCTAGGGCACATGGGCTCTAGTAGTCATGGAATGTGGGCTCGCTAGTTGTGGTTCATGGGCTCTAGAGTGTGGACTCAGTAGCTGCGGCACACAGGCTGAGTTGCCCTGTGGCAAGTGGATCTTCCCGGACTAGGGACTGAACCTGTGTCTCCTGCACTGGAGCCCAAGGGAAGTCTGATGGTATAGTTCTTAAAGTACCAAAACTGCTCACTGCCTGCTCTAGTCAACACAGAACATGGCAAATAGTCACGTACTTATCCAATAAAATAATCACACATACACATAAACAAACATACACATATATAATGCTTTCCAATCTGAATAATGAAGGTTTTTAACCTCATATTTTATTTGACAATATACTATTAAGTATCTCATGAGAAGTATTCTAGCTCCTTTATAATTCTTACTGAACCATGATGCACAAGCCATACTTAGTAAATACTTACTGAATAAATAAATGGCTAAAAGACACATTAAGTAGCTCAATTGTTTCCAAAATTAAAAATAAGTTGCATAAATGCCTCCACACCACTGTTTGCTTCTTTCATCTATCTTCTTTTGCTCACATGGGTTCCCAATTTAAAATAAAAACAATATATCAAGAGAAAGGGAATTAATTATGTAAAGGAAATAATACTAAATAAGTTTCTAAAGGCCAACAAACCCCACTAAATAAAAAGGCATATAATTGATGGCTAAAGATTGCTCCTAACCCACTGGTAAATACTGCTCCAAGTCAGAGAAACCACTATGGAATCCACTATAAATTCCTGTTAAGCATAGGAGCTATGGGCTATGATCTGAATGTTGTGTCCTCTCCAAATCTCTATGCTGAAATTCTAACCCCCAAGACCATGGTAGTAGAAACTGGGGCCATCAGGAGGTGCTTACAGCATGAGGGCTATACAAGAGACCCCACAGTGCCCCTAGACTTTTCTACCATGTGAGGACACAATGAGAATTGCAACCACAAGAAGGCTTCCACTCAGACCATGCTGGCACCACGACCCTGGACTTCTAGCCTCCAAAACTGTGAGAAATCAGTGTCTGTGGTTTATAAGTTACCCAGTCTGTGGTATTTTGCTAAAGTAACCCAGACTATGACACTATAAAATTTTTACTAACTCTTATTTTGCAGTTTTAATCTACACAATGCTACTAAAAATTAAAACATACAAGTAACAATTTTCTTAATAATTTAGACATATAATTAACTCTTTTCTATACAATTTTCTAGGAGGATAGTTTATTTTCTTTAGTTTATCTTCTCATTTAACTTTTGGAGAAAATTTAAGGGGAAGATTGTATTCGTGATAGAGCCTGGAAACATTTTACTGATTGATAAAAATCCTTTTTTTATGGGTAACTTACACAATTAATCCTTTATTGTTTAAAAAAGTCAGTAAGTCATTTCATGAAAATTGAGAACCAATAATACTGAATTCATAATACTCAAGTGTTTTCCAATTTATATCCATAAAATCTGTTCCAAGGAAAATAAAACATATTTCTTTTCTTAAGCCATGCTCCCTTATATAATTTCTCTGAAAGGTGCATTTAATATACCTCACCAGGATTTCACTAAAAGGGCAAGGAAACCTAATCTTGAGTTAAAGAAGAGTTTTCATTATGTGGTTCCAACAGTTCATTGATTATTACAGCTTCATAGACACTATTATGATAATGTATCTTTTAAATTTCAACCCTTTGTTCAGGAAAATTTTCAATAGAAGTCATAATCTAACAGAGATCACTGCATGATAGATTAATTTTGCTCTTTTATTTCAGGAAGAAAAAAGAAATAATGCACTATATTTTAAAGTCTAGTTGTCACATTATGTACTCCTCATTGAGAGAGTAACCAAAAAAAAAAAAAAAGGAAAAAGGAATTAAATGTACATTTACCTGTATTAGACATATCTGTAGGGGTGTTGTCTGAAGAAGTAATTGGAGTCTGTTCTGTTTTCTCGTATCCAGTTTTTATCTAAGGAAGAAAATGAGGAATATGAAATGTCATTTTCTAAGGTAGGTCAAAGACCAGACTAGGAGTTCATGTTAACATAAAAAGAATGATTAATGAGATTAAAGCAATAGTCCCGAAAATATGAAACCTTTAAAATTTTGGTATATTCACCTTCCAACAAAGCAATTCAGAATTAAAGTAACAACTGCTTTTAGCTCTACCATAACCAAGGACAACAAAATATAAGGCTATTTACCTGACCTGTCTCTTGAGAAACCGGTATGCAAGTCAGGAAGCAACAGTTAGAAGTGGACATGGAACAACAGACTGGTTCCAAATAGGAAAAGGAGTACGTCGAGGCTGTATATTGTCACCCTGCTTATTTAACTTATATGCAGAGTACATCATGAGAAACATTGGGCTGGATGAAGCACAAGTTGGAATCAAGACTGCCAGGAGAAATATCAATAACCTCAGATATGCAGATGACATCATCCTTATGGCAGAAAGTGAAGAAGAACTAAAGAGCCTCTTGATGAAAGTGAAAGAGGAAAGTGAAAAAGTTGGCTTAAAGTTCAACATTCAGAAAACTATGATGATGGCATCCAATCCCATCACTTCATGACAAATAGATGGGGAAACAGTGGAAACAGTGACAGACTTTATTTTTCTAGGCTCCAAAATCACTACAGATGGTGACTGCAGCTATGAAATTAAAAGACACTTACTTCTTGGAAGGAAAGTTATGACCAACCTAGACAGTATATTAAAAATCAGAGACATTACTTTGTCAACAAAGGTCCGACTAGTCAAGGCTATGATTTTTCCAGGGGTCATGTATGGATGTGAGAGTTGGACTATAAAGAAAGCTGAGTGCAGAAGAACTGATTCTTTTGAACTGTGGTGTTGGAGAAGACTCTTGAAAGTCCCTTGGACTGCAAGGAGATCAAACCAGTCCATCCTAAAGGAAATCAGTCCTGAATATTCATTAGGAGGGACTGATGCTGAAGCTGAAGCTCTAATACTTTGGTCACCTCATGCAAAGAGCTGACTCACTGGAAAAGACCCTGATGCTGGGAAAGATAAAAGGCAGGAGGAAAAGGGGTCGACAGAGGATGAGATGGCTGGATGGCATCACTGACTCAATGGACATGGGTTTGGGTGGACTCCGGGAGTTGGTGATGGACAGGGAGGCCTGGTGTGCTGCGGTTCATGGGGTCACAAAGAATCGGACATGACTGAGCGACTGAACTGAACTGAACCATGTCTCTGAAAAGGTATTATAACTTCAAATGAAAAAGTATAAGGGCTAAGAGAAAATCTTAAATTCTATATCTGATTAGCATGGACCCAAAACTGAGGATATCTATGATGAATTTTATCCCACTGACTAAAAGCCTACTTGAGCTTCAAGTTTGCTTTATAGAGTATATGCTCTAGTCTATAATTCATTACTAACAGAACTGTAGTGATTAGTAATTAGTCATCCCTTTGTATCTGCCAGTTCTGCATCAGCAGATTCAATAAACAGCAAATTGAAACTATTTTTTAAAAATTCCAGAAAGTTACAAAAAGCAAAACTTGAATTTGTAGCACCAGCAACTATTTACCTAGCATTTATACTGTATTAGCTATTATGAGTAATCTAGAGATGATATAAAGTATATGGGGAGGGTGTGCATAGATTATATGCAAATACAACACCACTGTATACAAGGAACTTTAGCATCCTTGGATTTGGGTATCTGCTCTGGGGGCTGTGGGAGGAGGTTGTCCTGGATATCTACAGATATCAAAGGATGACTATAATTGTATTGATTTTCATGAAGAAACTCTCCGTTTTCTGTCATTCATTGGAAAAGACCCTGATGTTGGGAAAGACCCAAGGCAGGAGGAGAGGATGAGACAGTTTGATGGCATCGCCAACTCAATGGATATGAGTTTGAGCAAACTACAGGAGGCAGTAAAGGACAGGGAAGCTTGATATGCTTCAGTCCATGGGGTCACAAAGAGTAGGACATGACTTAGAGACTGAACAACAAAGGTGAATTATATTCCAGCATATACATGTGAGGAGATAATATCCACCTACACTGTGTAGAAAAGAGCTGAGGAACAGAAAGGAAGATTGTTTGTCTTCGGTCAAGCAGAAAATGGAAAAAAATAATGAATGGAATAATGAGAGACTATCTGAAAATAAATATAACATTCCATATCACAGTTCTGAGTGATATCTAAGCATATCTTCGTGATGCCATTCCTAATTATGACTTTCCTGACATAGAATACATTGACCTGAAAAATTATATTTATTAATAGCACAGCATTAAAATCTTAAACAAAAAAGATATTTTAAGGAAATACAAATTGGTTAACAAACTACAATACCAAAATTATAGTTCTATTATGTATACAACAAACATAATGACATACAGGGGATTTATGGACAACGTAAACAGAGAAATACAAGATTACCTGATTCCTCCTAAAAGAAGGTAAAATGGCACCTGTACATTTGGGAGTGGATGAGGTCTTTGGAATTAGTATTTCAGGAGGAGAAGAAATAAGGCTAAATTTTGAGGCTTGAGGTCCATATTCTCCTGTAGCTTGTAAAAGGGATGAACAAGACGGACTTTCTAAATGGCTGCTGTCTGATTTCTGTCTTATGAATGCTATCTCCCAAGCCGATTCTGACCTAGCATTAAAAAGAAATCACTTTATGGATACAGTACAATTGAATTCTAGGATGACGTTTCAAATATTAGCAAAAAAGATTTGTTTTGGGTCTAAAGTAAGTACTAGGACAACTTAAATTTCTTTTTTAGGGAGACATGCTAAGTGATTCATTCTATCTTATGGCTAGAATAGTTACCTCAACTTGGCTCTGGTAATAATGCTTTTTGCTTCTTCCAATGATACACCAATCATAGACTCCTTGTTTATTGAGATGAGTTGATCTCCTGGTTTCAAACGTCCATCCTAACAAAAGGTAATATTTGTAAAGAAACTGATTAAGGTGTTTCTTAAAAACATTATTGATACAATTTTTAATTTTTTAATTAATTTATTTTAATTGGAGGCTAATTACTTTACAATATTGTGGTGGTTTCTGCCATACATTGACATGAATCAGCCATGGGTGTACATGTGTCCCCCTGTCCTGAACCCTCCTCCCACCTCCTTCCTCATCCCATCCCTCTGGGTTGTCCCAGTGCACCAACTTTGAGTGTCCTGTTTCATGCAGCAAGCTTAGACTGTTCATTTATTTCACATATGGTAATATACATGTTTCAATGCTATTCTCTCAAATAATCCCACCCTTGCCTTCTCCCACAGAATACAAAAGTCTGTTCTTTATACCTGTGGTCTTTTGCTGTCTCACATATAGGGCTGTCATTACCATTTTTCTAAATTCCAAATATACCCATTAATATATTATATTGGTGTTTTTCTTTCTGACTTCTATCACTCTATAAATAGATTCCAGCTTCATACACCTCATTAGAACTGAGTCAAATGTGTTCTTTTTAATAGCCAAGTAATATTCCATTGTATATATTCCACAGTTTTCTTGGCCATTCATCTGCCAATGGACATCTAAGTTGCTTCCATGCCCTACCTGTCGTAAACAGTGCTGCGATGAACACTGGGGTACACGTGTCTCTTTCAATTTTGGTTTCCTTGGTGTGTATGCCCAGCTGTGGGATTGCTGGGTTGTATGACAGTTCTATTTCCAGCTTTTTAAGGAATATCCATACTGTTCTCCATAGTGGTTGTTTCAGTTTGCATTCCCATCAACAGTGTATGAGGGTTCCTTTCTCTCTGCACCCTCTCCAGCATTTATTGCTTGTAGACTTTTTGATAGCAGCCATTCTGACCAGCATGAGATGGTACCTCATGGTTTTGATTTGCATTTCTCTGATAATGAGTGATGTTGAGCATCTTTTCATGTGTTTGTTAGCCATCTGTATGCCTTCTTTGGAGAAATGTTTGTTTAGTTCTTTGGCCCATTTTTTGATTGGGTCATTTATTTTTCTGGTATTGAGTTGCTTGTATGTTTTTGAGATTAATTCTTTGTCAGTTGCTTCATTTGCTATTATTTTCTCTCATTCTGAAGGCTGTCTTTTCACCTTGCTTAATTTCCTTCATTGTAAAAAAGCTTTTAAGTTTAACTAGGTCCTATTTGTTTATTTTTGCTTTTATTTCCATTACTCTGGGAGGTGGGTCATAGAGGATCTTGCTGTGATTTATGTCAGTGTGCTCTGCCTATGTTTTCTTCTAGGAGTTTTATAGTTTCTGGTGTTACATTTAGATCTTTAATCCATTTTGAGTTTATTTTTGTGTATGGTGTTAGAAAGTGTTCTAGTTTCATTCTTTTACCAGTGGCTGACCAGTTTTCCCAGCACCACTTGCTAAAGAGATTGTCTTTTCTCCATTGTATTATTTTTGCCTCCTTTGTCAAAGATAAGGTGTTCATAGGTGCATGGATTTATCTCTGTTTTGTTCTCTATTCTATTTTGTTCCATTGATCTGTATTTCTGTCTTTGTGCCAGTCTTGATGAATGTAGCTTTGTAGTAGAGCCTGAAGTCAGGAAGGTTGATTCCTCCAGTTCCATTCTTCGTTTTCAAGACTGCTTTAGCTATTCGAGGTTTTATGTGTTTCCATATAAATCGTGAAATTATTTGTTCTAGTTCTGTGAAAAATACTGTTGATAGCTTGATGGGGATTACATTCAATCTGTAGACTGCTTTGGGGAGTATACTCATTTTCACTGTATTGATTCTTCCAATCCATGAACATGGTATATTTCTCCATCTATTTGTGTCCTCTTTGATTTCTTTCCTCAGAGTTTTATAGTTTTCTATACACAGGCGTTTTGTTTCTTTGGGTAAATTTATTCCTAAGTATTTTATTCTTTTCATCTTAATGGTTAATGTATTGTTTCCTTAATTTCTCTTTCTGTTTTCTCATTGTTAGTGCATAGGAATGCAAGGGATTTCTGTGTATTAATTTGATACAATTAAAACAAAGCACAGTATTAGTAAAGAATGACTTAAAGAAAAGAGTTTAAAAAAAAAATTTAGACAGAGTCCCAAGAGTAAAAAGCTTTTATTAAAGTCTAGTTTGGTAGTATACACAATTTCCTGATAGCTCAGTTCATAAAGAATCTGCCTGTAATGCGGGAAATCCCAGTTCAATTCCTGGGTCAGGAAGATCCCCAGGAGAAGGGAAAGGCTACCCATCCCAGTAATCTTGGGCTTCCCTTGTGGCTCAGCTGGTAAAGAATCTGCCTGCAATGCAGGAGACCTGGGTTTGATCCCTGGGTTGGGAAGATTCTCTGGAGAAGGGAAAGTCTACCCACCCAGCAGTTTGGCCTGGAGAATTCCATGGACTGTATAGTCCATGGGGTTACAAAGAGTCAGACACAGCTGGGTGACTTTCACTTTGCTAATATACATTGAATGAAATGGAAATGTTCATGCATTCCTAGAATAAACTTTCACGTTATGGAATCCTGAAGATATGAAAACACAGCCTGGTATACCAGGAAAAGAAACCCGTTTTAAAAGGTCAGTTGTATGAGTCGAACACAGGTTTGCCTGTGATAAAGTAAGCCAAATAATTTTAGGATATTTCAGAATATAAGACTCATTCAGTTTAGTTTCTGAGCATTCCTGTATCTTTCAACCCATCAAACATTAGGAGTTATTGCACAGAATTTTTAAAAATTCAGCCAATAATCTTAACTATATTGATTCTACCCACACTTCTGTTCATGGTCAAACATCATCTTTTTTCGATCTGCTGTCCCTTCTGCGACTGACACAGGACCAGCTGGTTACACAAGGAGTTCTACCGACATCCTACTAATAACAACCAATCCTAACTGACTGCCTGGCATTGTCTTTTCCAGGACCTTTCTCTGCTGATGACTGTGTGTGTGTGCTCAGTCATGTCTGACTCCTGCAACCCCATGGACTGCAGCCCACCAGGTTTCTCTGTTCAAGAATACTGGAGTGGGTTGCCATTTCCTCCTCCAGGGCATCTTCCTGACCCAGGGACTAAGCCTGCATCTCCTGCTTTGACAGGCAGTTTCTTTACCGTAAGCCACTAGGGAAGGCCCCCTGCCTAAAACTAGCCTAACTGAATAAGACAAAGCATAAATGTTACAAGATTTAATGCATACATTAGGTAAGTTTTCTTAGTCTTCATTTGTCTTTTAATTCAACTGGAAAATGAAAACTGAACTGTCTTCATTTTCAGTTCCTAAGATGCTTCTCAATCATTAGTACAAATACATGAAGCATTATTTCTATAACTGGAGAAGAAGTTTATAAAGTTAAAAAGCATTTTTACCCTTGAGGGTATTTAAGTAAATTCCACAAATTCAAGGAAACAGTTTTTAAAAAGTCTTATTATCTAAGCTATATTCTTGGATAACTAATCTTTGATTTGAACTGCATTATATATAACAATGGTGATTTATAGTTAATGTTGCATAACAATATTTTTATAAAAAATGTATTTATTATTATCTCTTATACTGAACACTGAGTATACAGGAAAGCAAATAAATATAAAATGTTTATCAAAAATTTTATAGAAACATCTTATTTCTAATACTGTGTAATAAAAGATATGATAATCTAAATGAATAATGACCCTATGACCATTCTGAAATATAAACATAAAATGACAGTCAATTTGATTTAAAATATACAGTATTTGGAAACTAATTTGGATTTTATAAGCATGTGATTAAATATAACTAGCAAAGTTTAAGAACATACAATTGCTATATTCACAAGTGATTGTTTTTTTTCCCTCCTTCCATTTGATCAATGTATGGGAACTAAAACACAATAGCAATTCTGGAAAAGGCTAAGCAGCATGGAGAAAGTATCTACCATATGGATCCTACATGTTCAGTAAAATGAAGGAGCTGATTTTGTAATATTTTATAAAACCAAGTCTGATGACAGACTTTGGTAACATATGCATTTAAGTCAACTATACTTAGACTATACTTTGAAACCTACATACAAGAACTTGCGATTTAATATGCTAAATATTAGTCTGAGGATGCTCAAGGTTAAAGTGAAATGGTAACAATGAAAGAAACAAAACAATCTTTTTGCTACAGGCAAAAAGATAAGGCTAGTAAAAGTTACAGAAGAATAAACAAAATTCTGGAGAGCACTTAATTCTGAAAAGGAGGGTGGAGAATGTAACAGAGTGGGAGGAAAACACATAGGAAGACTTAATAGTAGTATTTTCTACTTAAGTCAAACAGTGAAGTCTAAGTGGACTCATAGGAGTTCATTTCATTATTATGCTTCATAAATTAGATATCTGCTCCAATATCTTGTATGTGTAAAATATTAATTATTAAAAAGAAGAGAAAATTTCCACCCCATTAAAATAAAGCAAATGCTCATGACATTTAGGGCTTCCCTGGTGGCTCAGTTGGTTAAGAATCCACCTGCAAAACAGGAGATCCCAGTTCGATTCCAGGGTCAGGAGGATCCCCTGGAGAAGGGAATGGCTACCCACTCCAGTATTCTGGCCTGGAGAATTCCAAGGACTGTACAGTCCTTGGGATTGCAAAGAGTTGGACATGACTGAATGACTTTCACTTCATGACTGAGTGACATTTAAGCTCAACAATGTTTCTAACTAGATGAATTTTATTTTGGTTCTACATTCCAAAATTTGCACTGGAAGTAGGGTCAAATAGTGATTTTTTAAAATCTAGCTTAAAAATAAATAAATGTCTTTGTTAAATCCAACTCTATCCCATTTGGAATCTGCAAAAAATTCTTCCTTAGAATCAGCTTAAAAAGGTAGATTATAACTGAAATTTAGTGACTACACTACTACTGACTTATATCCCAAAGCCTGGCAATAACTTAGGGAAAGAAAGGGAACAATGAAGGAAGCTCTGCTTCATTGAGGCAAAGCATTTAAAGGACTCTGACAAGGGGAAGAGTTCTTTTAGAATTGGGGTGGTGGACAGCAAATATTTGATTATTTTGTTTTACTCTAAATACTCTTGGTATTAAGAGTTTCTGATGTTTGTAAACTTCCTTGAAAAGGGAAAATTCCATAATGATGACTATTAGACAGATGGCAACTCCATTGTCTGCTATTTGGGCAGGAGCCTTCAGAGGCAGTGGACTGGTGAGCAAAAAAAAGAGAAGCAGGCGTGGAAACCAGAGAGATCTGAATTCTCATTTGAGCTCCACAGACTGCTAGCTAAGATGTTCACAAACAATGAGAGAAGGTGAAGGAAAGGAGTTGCAGGAGGTGCACAGTCTCATCCACAAGGAACAAAGAACTAAACTCTAAATCGCCAGACACAGTTCCTCTCTCCGTGTATCTTATAGAAACCACAGCTGGTTGTCAGTGTTATGGAGAAAAGGCCTTCAGAAAACAGAAGTCGGCAACAGGGTTGAGGTGACCTACATTCCCCCACAATCTCTTCTCTGGCCACACGGCATTAGTTATACAGAGAAACAAGCTCTCAGGAGGGCAGTTTAACATATCTTGTGTCAATATTAAGGTACACCAATGTACTGAAGTAGTATTTTCCAGGAAGACAAGAGTCAGAGAAGAGAAGAAGAAAGTCTCTGACTGTGGCTTCTGGTGTTTATATATATTTTTCTTTCTAAAAAGTATTTGCAATAGTTTTTTTTTTTTTCTTTTCTTTTGCCTCCAAGAGTAAGATCTTAGCTGATCATGTGAATTTCTGAACCGGTTTAAAAGTCAGAACCTGCAAACTAAAACAAAGCTATTTCTGTAAAAGTCTGGCATTCACATCCCGTGAATTCTGCCCCAGCTTGATTAACGTGTCTGTGAAGATAGTGACTTCAGGGATTTGCCAAGGCCTTTTCCACACTGTCTTGATTCTGATTCAGCACTTACTGAGCAACTACACAACATGACAGGCAAGGTGCCAAGCACTTTCACACAGCCAGCTTCAGTCTGAATTCTTTCACACTGACATTTATAAAGATGCTTTAATAATGCATTCTTGAATACTTGAATACTTCTGTTAAAAACTGCCAACATTGTCCATTTCATATTATAACGACCATTGGACAGTTTTCCAAACAATGTATTACCACAGTATCAGAAACCATTTACACAGCCTGACTCTAACTCAGTAATCCACACTACAAAGACTGCTCCTGCAAGCTTTTGGATTCCTTTCCCATAATTTCATAAAGTGTCAGTGGAGGTATCCTCTCACAATACCAGTTATTAACTTGAATGCAGGCAATTTATTAAGCTCCATTAGACTTGTTTTCTTAGCTGCGAGGTGGGGAATAAGTACCTATTGCACAAGGTTGCTGTGATAATTAAATAACGTATATAAAATCCTAACACATTGTAGGTGTTACGGAGAGGTGAATCAGAATCCCATCTCTGTTGAAGGCAATTTTCACAGTGATAGCAAATTTAATCCTCCCAATCCTCAAATTAAGAATGCTTCATGACTTCCTACTGACGGGAAAAGCTGAAACTCCTGAATTTCCCAAACCTAGAACAACAAACTAGATGCAACCTATTTTTCCTAGCCTCAAATCCACTTCCCTCCTCAGCATATAAATTCTTCATCCTATTCTCAGAAAGTGTTCTTCAAACCTGCCACGGTCTTTCAAGCTTTAACGTGCTTATACATATTAATTTCTGTCTAGAAAGCCACCGCGCCCCTTGACACTTCTGTCTGATCAACCCTCATTTAAAACTCCCTGCCAGATTCACACATTATCTCTGCTGTAGGTTTTCTCCAGCTCCCCAAGTTTACTTAACTGTCCCCTTTCCTTTGCTCCAAAGGCACTCTCACTTACCTAGGTCACTGTACTTACTCCGTACTGTCCTGATTTGTCTACATATCTTCTTCTTCCCCATTAGACTATATTACTTCAGTAACTTCCAAATTAGCAGCACACATTCTTTCAGCTGACCAGAACTATGCCCTTTTCATGGTTATTTCCCTGAGCATAGTGCCAAGTATACAAATAAGTATCGGTCCACAATAAATGCAGAGGGCCCAGGAAACACTGAAGAAATGAAGGTGGCTCTACCACAAATAACAGCAGCAAAGAAGAGAAGCACGTGACATTGCAGTATGAATCCTCTTGGCTGCTACCACTTTAGCGCCCACCAAAGGACTGGTTTCTCTGCCCCCTTTCATCTAGAGTCCTATGTCCTACCTATCCAAAAAGCCTTTGTGCCAACTCCAGTGACACACTTCGCATATCCTGAAAATAGACTTATTTTCAAACTTAGAGATGTCCAGCTATAATCCTTTGTGAACAATGACTATTACTATCCATTTATATGATCTTTGTCTTAATCTGTAAGATTGGACCAAAAAAAAAAATCCTGAATATATCACATCTAAGATCCGTAATACTGATTATGAGATACACCATTATTTTATGTAATGCTAAGAGAAAATAAGCTGCCAGTTACACCATGACACTTACTGTAAGGTCCATTTCAATTTCAGAGATGCTAAAGAGAAAATATATACATATAGACATATGCATACACACAAACCCCTGTGTGTGTGCACGGAACTTCCTAGGTGGGGCTAGTGGTGAAGAATGCGCCTGCCAATACAGGAGACATAAAAGATGTGAGTTTGACCCCTGGATTGGAAGGATCCCCTGGAGCAGGGCATAGCAACCCATTCCATATTCATCCCTGTGTCTTCATGGACAGAGGAGACTGGCAGGTTGCAGTCCATGGGGTCTCAAAGAGTCAGCCAAGACTAAAGCAACTTAGCATGTGCACATGTGCGTGTATATACACACGTAATCATGTATCTATATATTTGTTTTATATATATTCGTGTGTATATATATGCCTACAGTCATTTCCTAGTGTTCGATACCAAAATCCATGGATGCTCAAGTCCCTTCCATGAAATGCTATAATAGTTGCATGAAATCTATGCACACCCTCCCTGTATACTTTAAATCATCTCTAGATTACTTATCATACCTAATGCAATGTAAATGCTATGTAAATAATTGCTTATGGCAAATTCAAGTTTGCTTTTTGGAATTTTCTGGAATTTGTTCTTTTGAATATTTTCAATTTGAGGTTGGTTGAACCCATAGCTTTGGAACCTAAGGATATGGAGGGCTGATTGTTCGTGTGTGTGTGTGTGTGCACCCTAGAATCAGGTAAATAAAATATAACGGGTTTGAAGAAAAATGTCTGATTCCTGCCTGCTCTCCTTACAGTATTCCCAGAGAAAGAAAAAAATAAAAGAAGTGCTGTTCAGAATTAGACACAAAGAGCTAGGAAGAAAAGGCACTTTGGTGTGGAGTCCAGATGGTGGCAGTCGAATGGTAAACAGGCAAATCAGTAATTCTCAGCAACATGACTAAAGAACTACTCATTCTTTGGTTATTAATTTAGTAATTAATATGTGTCAGGTACCATGCTAGGGACTAAAGATATTATTGTGAATAAAACCAGGTAAAATCTGTGCACTTAGGAAACATTCTCAGACTTGTAGTTGAGGCAGAGTTGGTAAACACAGTCACAGACAATGATGTAGGATCACAAGCTGACACTGGTGATTATGAGGGAGGAAACAAGCAGACAGGTGATAGGAAGGAAAGGAAAAGCGCAGACAGGAAAACCTGGCCCTAGACTTGGGTGGGGGGGTGGGGGTGGGGAACACCTCTCTTTGGAAGTGGTCCTTGGGTTCATGTTTAAAAGTAATGGGGTGAGGGGGAGTGACAGTCAGAAGGAGCAGAATACAAGATGAGAAAGAACTTGGCCCCTATCAAGGACTGAAAAAATGCTACTCTGAAAGCACAGGAATAGGGAGTCAGAGAAGTGAAGGGCAGAAGTCATACTACACAGAGCCTTGTAGCCAATTAAGTACTAGTAGGCTAGGTGGAGAGGGAAATAGGAGCAGTGTATCAGAGCAGACAAAGCTCTTTCCGAGGTTTGATATAAACTGACGCTAGCTTAAACAATGGTGATGGCAGTGAAGATCAAGAAGACTGATGGGTTCAAGAGCTATTTAGAAAGTAGAACAGTCAACAGTATGTGCTAATGAATTAGATATGGGTGTTACGGGAGAGGAAGTAGTTAGGATGCAATCTGGTTTGCCATTCACAGAAGCTGGAACACCGGCAGAAGGTCTATTTGGGGAGAAATGGGTAGATGAAGGTATGACATGACTATTATAAATCCTGCCTCAGACAAGTTACGTGTGAGATGCCTTGAAGAGATCCAAGTGGAAATGTGGATCAGGCAATTGGATATGTGTGTATGAAGGCCAAAGGAATGTCCCAGCCCCCAGAATTTCTAAGATTGAATACTGAGGACTCCAAACTGATATGGAATTGGCTATTGGAGAGAAAAGGGCCTTGGAGTTCCCACATTTAACACTTTCCATAACTCAGTACCTAATATAGTTGTTTCCAACCTATAGGCTACCTCTAGCTCTTAGAGCTGGGAGAATCAAGAATCTTCTTTCCTAGTTGAACCAGCAAAAACATTTCAAGATGTTTCAAGTTTGAACTCTGAATATGTTTTTTCAAAGAAACATGACTATTTACTTGGTTACTGAACCAGTATTCTATTTCATACCTTCCAGGAGGAAAAATATTTTTGTGTGTGTATGAGGGGGAGGAGGGGCAGCTAGCCATGATTAATTAAAGATAATTAACTCTAATAATCCCCTATCTATAAAGTTTGGAAATATAAATGAAATATAATCCATCTATAAGCTTGAGATTGGCTATATTATTAGTTCTGAAACAATATAATGTTAAAATTACAGCAAGTGAAAGCACTCCTATGCATTTAGAAAATATTAATAGTTGGTCAGTTTACCAACTTAATAAGAATAACCTATGAGCCTCTGTTTCCTAGTCTGTGAATTCACATGCACAAATTTTGTGCAGATTAGAAGTTTATTAACAAGCCTAGCACAGTATTTGTTGTTGCTGTTGTTTAGTCGCTCAGTTGTATCCAACTCTTTGCGACTCCATGGTCTGTAGCCCACCAGGCTCCTTTGTCCATGGGATTTTTGGGGCAAGAACACAGTATTAAAAACAAAGTAAATTCTATTATTTACTAAAAATACTTTTACATAAAATTGAATTAATTTGTCTTTTCAGAGCAAAAAATGTATGCACTTCTCCATCTTAAGGAAGTACATAAAAGTAATTATAAACATTAAAAATTCACTTATTCTTCTCTATTTATACCCTTCTCTATTTTCGCAGTTTTCTTCTCCTAGACACAACCAAGTACTGTAAAAATACATTAATAACCCAATGCTGCTCTCTAGTGGTAAATACAGTATATACTTTATTACATGGTTTTGCTTTCTAATACCTTTTCAAACAATGAAATTCCCAGAAAATCAGCAAGAGAAAATGTATATTACAGGTATAATTTGTTATTTAGTGACTGCTGATGGGAGATGAGTCACTAAGCACCACTAATGTTACTTTAAGTACAAATATTTTTCATGGGGGAAAAAAGCACAAATTGATATTTGTCTTAAAAGTAAATTCTTATCACTTGTTAGGTACCATAATCTATTGCATTACTTCAAGTACAGCCTAAGAAATAGCTTAGCCATACTGAATACACACACATCTTTTAGCTTTAAAACTAAAGTAATATATCTCAATTCTTAAAAGAAAAATTTTGTCTTTTGTTTGAATTTGCTTCAATTTAGCATTTAAGTATGCTCTTATTTAGTTAATAAATTCAATAGCCCCAAATTATATCATTATAATATCCTATTGTATGTTTATATGCTCAGTTGCTCAGTCTTGTCTGATTTGATGCTTTGTGACCCCATGAACTGTAGCCTGCCAGGTTCCTCTGTCCATGGGATTCTCCAGGCAAGAATACTAGAGTGGTGGGGATTTCCCTGGTGGTCCAATGGCGAAGACTATGGGCTCCCAATGCGAGGGAGCCAGGCTCGATCCCTGGTCAGGGAACTAGACCCCACATGCCCCAACTAAGACCCAACACAGCCAAATAAATTAAAAAAAAGAAAAAAGAATACTAGAGTGGGTTGTGATTTCCTACTCCAGAGACAATATCCTATACTTACTGTATAACACAGCTTGCTAAGTGTATTAGAAAGACAGCATATTATCTCTACAAGCCTGAGACAATTTAAATCTATTGCTTTGAAAGTTACTGGTTAAATTGACTTATTTTTCCTAACATGGAAAAAAATCCACTTGAATAAACAAAGTTGTTTGCTAAACAGTGTTAGGAATAGGACAAGGGGGTAAGGGTAGGACTATTCAGCAAAAACAACTAGAATAAGAATAACAATATAACAAACTTTGTAAGAGGATCTTTTCTCATGTTATATAGCTTGATATTAATAGAATATTTTATTAAATTCTTCATATACCACATCTCTCCCAAAAGGATTGGAGACAATTTTCAACAAAAGAAATACAGAATCATGTTAGCAAAACAGAAATAACATGAAATTCAAGAGAAATGAGCATGAAAATACAGTAACTAATTTGTTAACTAAGTGCTTCAAATATGAATCTGAGCTTCCTAGCAACAAGAGCAAAGAGAAATTCATGATTTACATATTTTTTACAGTGATGAGCAGAGTAAGGCCTTCTCATTTCTAAAAAAGATATTTTCTAGCCTTAATTCTAAATCTAATTTCTCATATGGACAACTAGTAAGTCACAACAAACTTATCAAGAATTATTGCAAATTCACAAATGAGTAGATTTTATTTGCTTAGTTTTGTTTTACATTTAAGAGAGGCCAAATGAACAGTTTAACTGATCTAACTTAACCCAAACTCAGAGCAGTGAATAGAGAACATGTCTTCAGACATCTCAGACAGACTTAGGATAAAAGTTGAACAGCATATAATTAAAAATATATAACCTTTAGTTAGAGCTTAAAATCTGATATTTTACTATTTACTTCATTTTTATTTTTTATGCATTTGTTAGGTTAAATCTCCTTGAGTGTAAAGATCTACTTCCACTCTCTTTGTGTCTTTCACTGAGAAATGGTCATAGTGGACATTCAGTTAATATTAAAGATTTACTGATGATGAAACAAACTTCATCACTAGTGGTTTTGTTTTTTAGGTGAAGGGTTATTTTATCTTCATTTTTACCTTATAACAGTCTCCTCCAGGAATGATTTCCTGAATATAGACCAATGGACCTTCCTTCCGGTTAATTCCTCCTAGGATCTTCAGACCAAGGCCTGTTTTCTTGGTAACTGTAATCATCTGAAAGGCAGGATCCCTAAAATAAAGTAAATTAGCATGCATAAATTAGCCTAGAGATGGTGGTCCACCAGGGAAACCCTGCCCAGAGATGGGTATCTACTTTTTCTTTAAACTATTTGTTAAATTCTTAGACCTAGACAATCCAAAATGCTCAGTACATACTAGCAATGACATTTGAAAAAGTATGATCATACAAAGGCAATCAAATGAATTTTCTTAGCCCTAATTTTAATTTTTCTGTAAAACAACCAAACAGTAAGAGAAATTACAGCAATAATGCTTATTTCTTTGGAGTAGAAGAATAATTTAAAAATATTATTTAAATAAATTTTAAGATTTATTGAAGGTAACTAAAGAGAGTTGCTTTTAACTGATTTTTTACTACACTAAAGGATTCCAAAATGAAACATTTTAATGAAACAGGTAAGTGACTTTTAAAAGACATGCTTGTGGCCATTTAAAGCAAAATAAATATAACCTTCATTTGAATATCAAAAAAAAAAAACCCCTCAGTTTATCTTTTAAGAGTATTTTCCTGGTACAAAGCACATGCTCCAGCTGTAATTTCTGCTGCACATAAAAGTGATGCCATTAGGAAAGAAGGAACTGTTAAAAAGATTTCTGCAAAAGGTACACCATCCCCCCCACCCCAAATTGTGTTTCCGAATAGTGGTCAGAACAGACCTTTACTGGTCCAAAAGAACTTGAGTAAAGTATGAAATGAAGCTCAGGGCTTAGTTATGGTGTAGTGGGTATTGTGCTAAGCAATATTCACACATGCTATTCAATTCATTTAATATTTATAAAATCCCTAATATTATTACCCTCATTTTTCTAAAAGAACCCAAATCTGGCAGGTTGACTTGGTGGCCTAAAGTTACAAAGCTGCAATGTGAGCCTGATCTATCTTGCTCCAGAGCCAAAGTATCATCTAAGTAAGGTCTAAGATCTAAGATCACCTCAACCTTAATGCTTCACTGGTACATTAGAGCCATTGTTGAATACAGGACTTCTAGCTGTCTTCAAATGTTCCATTAGAGAAACCACTGTTAAAAAGAGTTATTTCATATTTTACACAAGGTTACATTTAAAATTTAAAAAATTTTTTAAAAGTTTTATATTTAACTTCTGCCATAGAAATTCTAACTATATCTTTATGAGGACTTGTATTCAAAAGTTAACTCATAAAAAAGTAGAATGAGAGAAATTAAAACTTTAAAAGACAAAACTCCCTAACTTTGAGTATTTTGATCTTTATATAGCACTTAGAGCACATCCATTATGGTTGTATTACACTGAATTCAATTCTAGGGTTAGAGGGCCTATGTGGTTCCTAGGGTAATAGTCAGTTAGCTAGGAAAAAAGGCAGAAAAGAAAATGTTCTACTGTCAGATTTCAAAATCTTTCTTGATGGGAGATTAGGCTGCAAGGAAATAAAGAGATGAAGCCTAGAAGCGGGAGAGATGAACGAGAAAGGAGACAAAGGTCTCATTAGGCACCTCCAATACCCTCTTAAAACTGTCTGAATGTGAATTCCCCTCAATGAGGGTACAGACGATCTCCAGCACACATTACTATTTCAGTAAAGTATTCCTCCTTGTCTAACCCCAGCACAGAGTATCTATGATTAACACAGCAGTGTATTTACTTGCTAGGACCTTACTTTAAAATCCCCTCATTGTGCGACTTCCCTGGAGGTCCTGGCCAAGACTCTTATGTTCCCATTAAGGGGGTCTGGGTTTGATCTCTGGTTGGGAACTAAATCCCACATGATGCAACTAAAACTCAACACCGCCAAACAAATAACTAAATAAAAATTTTTTAAAAAAGTCTCTCCTTGTTAAGAATTTCCATTACTTAATCTTTTGCCATTAAAAATAGTTCTGCTGCTCAAATTTAATCATAGTAAGAGACTCTACAGATCAGATCAATGTAAATTTAGAACTTTTGACAATATATGACAAGGCTTTAGGAAAGAGGTACTCTTGCACATTGTTGGTGGTAATAAAAAATGGTATAACCTCTGAAGAGGGAATTTAGTAATCTCTAATTTACCCTCTGGGCTTTCTGGTGGCTCAGTGGTAAAAAAAAAATCCACCTGCCAGTGCAGGAGACATGGGTTCGATCCCTGGGTCAGGAAGATCCCCTGGAGAAGGAAATGGCAACTTACTCCAGAATTCTTGCCTGGGAAATCCCACAGACAGAGAAGCCTGCGTCCGCAAGGCAGCAAAGGAGTTGGACACGACTTAGCAACTAAACAACAACAATTTACCCTCTAATCCAACAATCTCATTTTTAGGAACCTTTCCCAAAGATAATCTGGCGACAAATACAAAATGACTTGTATACTAGGTTAGTTATTTGGCATAATTTATAATCACCAAAAATTGCAAACAATTCAAATGTCCATCAATAAACTATGGTATTGAAATATTAAGAATAGAATACTATATAGTTACAACAAAGTACAAGGAAGAACTTCATAAACTGATATGAAGTGACCATCAGGACATAACTTTAGTTTACAAAAGGCCTGGTCAAAACATCATATATATATGGGGCTTCCCTGATAGCTCAGTTGGTAAAGAATCTGCCTGCAATGCAGGAGACTCTGGTTCAATTCCTGGGTTGGGAAGATCCCCTGGAGAAAGGGATAGGCTACCCGCTCCAGTATTCTTGGGCTTCCCTTGTGGCTCAGCTGGTAAAGAATCCACCTGCAATTCGGGAGACCTGGGTTCGGTCCCCAGGTTGGGATGATCCCTAGAGAAGGGAAAGGCTACCCACTCCAGTATTCTGGCCTGGAGAGTTCCATGGACTGTATAGCCCATGGGGTCTCAAAGAGTCAGACATGACTGAGCGACTTTCACTTTCACTTTCCTGGTGACTCAGTGCTAAAGAATCCACCTGCAAATGCAGGAAACACAGGCTCAATCCCTGGTCCAGGAGAATCCCACATGCCACAGAGCAACTCAGCTTGTGCACCACAACCACCCAGCCTGTGCTCTAGAGTCTGGGAACCACAGTTGCCGAAGCTCACGCTTTCTAGAGCCTGTGCTCTACAAGAGAAGCCCGTCACGGTGAGGAGCCCGTGCACCACGAGTGGAGAGCTGCCCCGCTCTCTGCAGCCAGAGAAAAGCCCAAGCAGCAACGAGGACCCAGCACAGCCAAAAATAAATAAATAAAATTATTTCTAAAAAACAACAAAAAATACCACCCTATGCCACTAGTATATGCTAACTTTTTGTTAAGAATGCACTGGCAAGTGGAGCCTTGGATATTGGGCGTTTGGGGACATCTTTCCTTAGTAATATGTTTCTTCCTCATTAGCTTTATTTTGCCTTAAGTAGGTGAATAAAACTGTGCTGTCACAGAGCAAAGCTGTTCAGTACTAGTGCATGGAGTACTTGGACAGAATTGTATGTGGACAGTAGTGGACAGAATTCTTCATCTACCACACAGCTGGGCCTGGCTTATGCCCCTAGGAGACTGGAGCTTCCCAATGCTCCCAAGAGGAAGCAACAGAGAAAGATAAACTGAGTTTAACTGATCTGACATCAAGACCTTCAAACTTGAGTCAACATTGGTGTACACTCGTTTACTACGTAAGCAAGAGTAGAAAAATGTCTAAGTCCAGTAGAACTTTATACAGAATAAATAATTGTTTTGAGAAAAAATATAATTATGTACAGAGACATATATGACATGCATATATATTTATATGAATATGTATTTGCTCATTCAAAAAGAAGCACTGAAAAAGAATTAAGAAAAAAGATGGCTATTTATAGGAGAAACAGGGCACAGAAAGGATAAGACTGAAAGAAGGACTTCTCTGAAGGTACTGTTATCTGTATGTTACATGTTTGCAAAATGGCCACCAATTCTTCTCATCTCTGTCTGGATGCCCCTAGGAATGTGGCGTTACTGTTCCTGCCATTAAAAAACCTAGTCTATAACTCTAGACCCTGAATTTGGACCTAGTTATCCACATTGCTTCAGTCAATGGTGCATAAGCAAATGTGAGGAAAACAGATGCTTGAAAATCGCTTGTGCTTGCTGCTGGGAGCCACTCTGCATTGCGTGAGACAGCCTGAGCGCGCTGCCCGGAGGAGGGGCCAGGCTGAGAGAGACCCCAGCCATCCAGCCTTCCAGAAGAGGCCCCAGCTGCCCGGAGGAGGGGCCAGGCTGAGAGAGACCCCAGGCATCCAGCCTTCCAGAAGAGGCCCCAGCTGCCTGGAGGATGGGGCCCAGGCTGAGAGAGACCTCAGCCATTCAGCCTTCTAGAAGAGGCCCCAGCTGCCCGGAGGAGGGGCCAGGCTGAGAGAGACCTCAGCCATTCAGCCTTCTAGAAGAGTCCTCAGTTGCCTGGAGGAGGGGGCCAGGCTGAGAGAGGCCTCAGCTATCCAGCCTTCTAGATGAGGCTCCAGAACACATCAGTGAGGCCATCCTACAGGATCGTGTGCAGACCAGAACTGTCCACAGAATCATGACAAAGAATAAATGTTTGCTTGTTTTAAGGTATTAGAGCTTGTTTGTTACTCAGCAAATGTTAATCCTACATTATGTTATAGTTATACAGGAATTAAAAAATATTTTAAATATTTAAAAAATCAGATCAAACTTTTAAAAATTCAGATCTATAAACAGTTCTAAAAGAGAATGCAGGATTTATCCTATACCTTGATTTACAATGAAAGGTAATTACTGATCAACCTTCTTATTACCACTATCTTACACCACAGGTAGTTAGCTGTATGAACTTTTCCCCAACATTCACTAATACTCTATATATTTTAAACTATGATACTTCAAAACATATTAATTTAGAAATTACTTTTCAAGTAGACTGGATGATACTACAGAAGATGTATTTTTATTCATGGTTTCACCACAACTGTAGCCTTGGACTTGACAATTAGGTAAATGAAGATCTTGATGAAGAGTCTATAAATTCTTCTTTTTCCTAAGATTGGAGAAGTAAAAAATAAATTGTCATATCTTAGAATAGACAAATTTTATCTCAGCTTTGCATAAAAACATTATATATACTTGGCATGTAAATAATATGTGCCTGTGTATAGATGACAGATATATATTTTAGGCTATGGCATTTTAGTCATTGCTGATAATATCTGAGAACTGTAGAGACAGTTCTACAGATAGAAAGCTAGATGGAGTTACAGGACTATATCTATAACATTATACAAAAATCTGCATTTTCTAGCAGAAGTGAAGAACACAGTTAAGTATTAGGTAACTATTATAGCTTCCACCATTACTAAGCTTACAAACCACAAAATAATGAAAGGCTGAGCAGAACATCTCTTGTGAGCACAAAGCTATGAATTTTATAGTCAGAATGTCTGCAAAATAATTATATAATACACTTTGAAAAAATTCATACTGTCTCACCAACTATCTTGAGGGACTTCCTACAGACCCTACATTACTCTGACTCATATTACTCCAAGAGCTTCTTAAATGCTTTCCTATAAAAAGAAAAAAAAAATACTATTCTTAATGTCTTATATAGATCCACTTGAAAATTACAGAGAATAGTACAGTTTCATTTAATTGAAAAAACTGTATTTGAACAGAGATTTACCACTTCTTCATAGGAAATATACATGAAGCACAAAAACTTGAAGCTGAAAAGACATTAGGATTATTTATCACAACCCTCTTATTAAAGAAATGAATAGTTAGATTTAGAGATTGTGTTCTTTCCCTATGCAAATGAGAAAGTCAACTGTTTTCCCAACTAGAACTCAGACTTCAGAGCCCACAGCATGGAATAGACATCAGACAAGCCTGGGTTCCAATATGAGCTGCTAGGCTCCTTCAAGAATCAGTTTCTTCATAGGTACAATAGGCAGCAGTGATGGTTTTAATACACATGTCAAAATGTACCAAACTGTCTCACTAGAAATATGTGCTACTTGTCATAAATCAAAAATACCTTAGTAAAGTTAAATTTTTTAAAAAATCTGATTTTCGGTTAAGAACATCAGCTTGACCTTGGCATGTATCTTCTTTTCCTGTAAGAGCCCACAGATACAAGAGTAAAGGCTTATAAACAGTATAAACTGATAATGTTAAAGAAAAAAAACGAGAAGCCATGAAATGAAAAATTTCAATACATTTCTGGAAGACAAAAAACAGACAGTAGGATGATAATTGATAAGAAGAGGACTAAAGAAGCTGAAAGCTAGGGAAAGGCTTTGTAACGCTTTAAAGTTTGAGCACACATAGAGAAAATGGTAATATTTGTAAGGTGTACTGGGGTAAACAGAGGTGGCATCTACACCTCTAAGGAGCCCAGGCATGCTACACCTCTAAAAAGCCCAGGGGCAACCACTAACTCAGCACACCATAACTGATTCATGGCAAAATCCTGACCTCAAAAACAGCTAGAGCTGTGGATCAAACTATCTTGCAGAATCCCAGAGAGGCTGAGGACTCAGGACCCAGAGTTCTAAGCAGAGAGAAACTGAGGCAGAGAATTAAAATCTCTTCTCCAACTACTTATATCAGTGAAACCCTAGATTCTTCCATCAATAAATTAAACAGACTCTGAAGAAAGTGCCAACTACCTTCTGGGCTTCTAACACAGAGTTATATCACTGGCCTGGGTATTAAAAATCTGCTTCAACTTTCACAGCCCCTGTGGTAGCAAGCAAAGGAAACTGGGAGCATGTGCATCAATAGCAGCGGGAAAGTGAAGCCACCAAGCAACACTGCTGTCAGCAGCAAGAGTCCAATGGTCAGGAAGCAGGAAGTTTACTCAGTATCCCACAGAGGAAGGAGGGGGAACTTGAGGGAAGAGCTTAAAATCCTAGGGCTTGATAGAGTAATGACCCGGAGTCAGGAGCTGCTGCTTTGGTCCATAAGACTAAGGCAGCTGTACTAGAGAGCTCAATTCTAAAAGTAAATTTTTATAAATACATTGGAGACTGCTTTGTTAATACATGTTTGGAGAAGATTCCCAACCCTTCAGTGATGAAGTTTTGATATTACAATAATAATGGCAACTACCATTTATTGGCATCATACGTCACACACTGTGCAAAGTATTTAAAATGTATTTGTCTTATTTAATATCATGGAAAATGCATTACATTTAAGTTAAATAAAAAAGCTGAGTTCAAATGACAATATTGCTAGATGGCAGCCATACAGTCTTGAAAGTTACCTAACTTCCTGGCATCTCTTCATATTAAGGTAAGAATAGTAACACTGAGTCGTCTTCAGTGTTACCAAAACAAGTAAGATCCGGTAGTGATTTGTCTTAACAGGGCACTGGGTCCCTGGATCATGGAACATATCGAAACATAATGGATGTGTCATTGTTAAATTCTATAATAGATTCCATACAGTGTCACTTAAACTTTTTAGTTCTTTAAGGTATTAAAATGAAATTTCAGTTTTTAAATTATTCACCTAACATACCTGACATTGTCTTAAGTGCTGGAGGTAAAAAAAAAAAAAAAGCGAAGAGTCTATCCCTAGTGATAGTCAAATGAACAGACATCAGGAGGGTGCTGAGTGCTCTGACAGTGGTATGCACTGAGTGCTAGGGACACGGAGGAGTCATCATGCAATATCAATACAGACAGGCCCTCTGCTAGAGCGTTTTACCCTCTGAGGAGCACCAGAAGACAGGTAATATGCACTCATTTTACATTTAAAAAAAAAAATCAGTTAATGGAGAAATTATGTGACTTGTCTATGACCACAATTCAAACACAAGCTTTATCCACTATAGCATGCTGGAAAGTTCATTAATGTGGAAAAATGTCATCCTCCAACAAAGGAGGAAAAGAGAGTGTTAGTTAATGTAGTAATATGCTGTTTCTTTTGTAAGAAAATGATGTTAGGTTGATACAAAAGTAACTGTGGTTTGGACTGTGAATTTTAAATCATTATAATGAGGCTCAAACACATTAAATAATTAACCAAAACAGGAACCATTACAATCAACCCATTTTTGCCAATGAGAAACAAGTTTGTTTATTCATGTAGTTTAAAAATTCATGTTGTGGGATTCAATAAACTCTTAGAAAGCATCTTCTGCATCTTGCTGGATGTGGAAACGTTTTGCCTGCAAAACATTCAGATGCTTGAAGAAGTGGTGATCAGTTGGCGAGAGGTCAGGTGAATATGGTAGATGAGGCAAAGTTTTATAATCCTATTCGTTCAACTTTTAAAGTGTTGGTTGTGGTTGGGTGGTGTGCAGACTGGGCCCTTTCTACTGATTAACGCTGCTGCAGGCCTTGCAGTTTTTGATGCGTTTCATGAATTCGCTGAGCTTACATCTCAGATGTAATGGTTTCGTGGGAATTCAGAAAGCTGTAGTGGATGAGACAGGCAACAAACCACCAAACGGCGGCCATGACCTTTTTTGGGTGCAAGCTTGGCTTTGGGAAGTGCTTTAGAGCTTCTTCTCAGTCCATCCACAGAGCTGGTCACTGCTGGTTGTTGTATACTATTCACTTTTCATTACACATCACAATCCCATTGGAAAATGGTTCATTGTAGTTGCACAGAGTAAAGGAAGATGACAGTTCAAAACAACAAGCGTTTTGATTCGCAGTCAGCTCATTGAGGCACCTACTTATCAAGTTTTTTCACCTTTTCAATTTGCTTCAAATGGATTTGCCTCAACAACGATCTTAGAATGGTCAATGTTGAGTTCTTTGGTAGCTGTAAGAGGATCAGCTTCAACAATGGCTCTCAGTTAGTCACTGGCAACTTCAATGGCCGGCCACTATGCTCTTCATCTTCAAAGTTCTTGTCTTCTTTGCAAAACTTCTTGAACCACCACTGCACTGTATTTCTGTTAGCAGTACCTTGCCAAAAGTGTTGGTGATGTGAGTTGGTGCTGTTACCTTATGATACACGTACAAAATTGAATAAGAAAACTGCTCACATTTGTTTTTTGTCTAACATCATTTCCATAGTCTAAAATAAATAGCAAGAAATAAGTCACTAGCAAAAAAATATAAAGCAAGAAATATGTATTAAAATGATGTATAACATAACCACATTTACTTAAGAATGTACTGTAACTTGTTGTTCAGTAGCTCAGTCGTGTTTGACTCTTTGTAACCCCATGAACTGCAGCAACCCAGGCTTCCCTGTCCTTCACCATTTCCCAGAGTTTGCTCAAACTCATGCCCATTGAGTCGACGATGCCATCTAACCATTTCCTCCTCTGTTGGCCCCTCCTCCTCCTGCCCTTAATCTTTCCTAGCATCAGGGTTTTTTTTTTTTTTTTGCAAGGAGTCAGGTCTTAGCACCAGGTGGCCAAAGTATTTGAGCTTCAGCTTTAGCATCGGTCCTTCCAATGAATATTCAGGATTGATTTCCTTTAGGATGGACTGGTTTGATCTCCTTGCTGTCCAAGGGACTCTCAAGAGTCTTCTCCAACACCACAGTTCAACGCATCAATTCTTCGGCACTCAGCATTCTTAACAGTCCAACTCTCACATTCGTACATGACTACTGGAAAAACCATAGCTTCGACTGGATGGACCTTTGTTGGCAAAGTGATGTCTCTACTTTTTCATACGCTGTCTAGGTTTGTCATAGATTTTCTTCCAAGGAGAAAACGTCTTTTAATTTCAAGGCTGCAGTCACCATCCACAGTGATTTAGGAGCCTAAGAAAACAAAGTCTGTCACTGTTTTCATTTTTTCTTGTCTATTTGCCATGAAGTGATGGGACCAGATGCCATGATTTTTGTTTTTTGAATGTTGAGTTTTAAGTCATCTTTTTCACTCTCCTCTTTTACTTTCATCAAGAGGCTCTTTAGTTCCTCTTCATTTTCTGCCATTAGAGTGGTATCATCTGCATATATGAGCTTTTTGATATTTCTCCAAGCAATCTTGATTCCAGCTTGTGCTTCATGTATTCCAATATCAAATGGCAAATTTGAATGAGAAAACTGCAATTACATTTGCACCAACCTAAATCAAACTTCTTTATAATAATAAAATTGGTTTAATCTTATCTATCCAAACAGCAGGCTTTTTTTTTTTTGCCTCCATATGAAAAGGTATCCATTGCAATATTCTTAAAAATCATAAAATGCCTTTTCTTTCCCTCTGCTTTGCTTGTCTCCTGTTCCGTCCTTTATTCAAGCAAGCAGGCCTTCAATTGATAGGGGTTTGTGTAATGTTACATCTCCACCCAGCACCCCAACTTCACAGCATTAATGAATGACACAGAAAGAAAACATTGTATTCTTTCAATAATATTTTGAAAGAAAATATTTTGTTTTTCTTGTCCGGTGACTCATAACTGAAAAAGGTTAGGTCAGCAAAAACAGAGAGAGTGGAACCCTGGGGAAAAATAGCAGATGGATCTATTTTGGAAAACAAATTAGAGTTTTACTTTGATATATAACTCCCACAACTGCATTAAAAGTTTTACTCCATATAATTAAAAATCTCATCAGATAAAAATCTATCATGCATGTTTGAATAACAGATTTAATAATTTATACTCTCAGAGTTGTGACATTCAGTACTTTCTAAAACTAGTTCTTTTTACTAGACCAAAAAATAAAGAAAACAAACGGCAAAGGGATAAACACATCTAACAGACATTACACTAAATGTTAATTTGATTAAATTACCATAATGCCAGATAATCATGATTGTGTGATCACTCACATAGAGCCAGACATCCTGGAATGTGAAAGCAAGTGGGCCTTAGGAAGCATCACTACGAATGAAGCTAGTGGAGGTGACAGAATTACAGCTGAGCTTTTTCAAAACTTAAAAAATGATGCTGTGAAAGTGCTGCACTCAATAGGCCAGCAAATTTGGAAAACTCAACAGTGGCCACAGGACTGGAAAAAGGCAGTTTTATTCCAATCCCAAGAAAGGCAATGCCAAAGAATGCTCAAACTACCATACAATTGCACTCATCTCACATGACAGAAAGTAATGCTCAAAATTCTCCAAACCAGGTTTCAGCAACATGTGAACCGTGAACTTCTAGATGTTCAAGCCTGTTTTAGAAAAGGCAAAAAAACCAGAGATCAAATTGCCAAGATTCGCTGGATCATCAAAAAAGCAAGAGAGTTCCAGAAAAACATCTGTTTCTGCTTTATTGACTATGCCAAAGCGTTTGACTGTGTGGATCACAACAAACTGTGGAAAATTCTGAAAGAGATGGGAATACCAGATCACCTGACCTGCCTCTTGAGAAACCGGTATGCAGGTCAGGAAGCAACAGTTAGAACTGGACACAGAACAACAGTCTGGCTACAATTAGGAAAAGGAGTACTTCAAAGCTGTATATTGTCACCCTGCTTATTTAACTCATAGGCAGAGTACATCATGAGAAATGCTGGGCTGGATGAAGCATAAGCTGGAATCAAGATTGCCAGGAGAAATATCAATAACCTCAGATATATAGATGACACCACTCTAATGGCACAAAGTGAAGAACTAAAGAGCCAGAAAACTAAGATCATGGCATCTGGTCCCATCACTTCATAGCAAACAGATGGGCAAACAGTGGAAACAGTGGCTGACTTTATTTTTCTGGGCTCCAAAATCACTGCAGATGGTGATTGCAGCCATGAAATTAGAAGATGCTTACTCTTGGGAAGGAAAGTTATGACCAACTTAGACAACATATTAAAAAGCAGAGACATTACTTTGTCAACAAAGGTCCGTCTAGTCAAGGCTATGGTTTTTCCAGTAGTAATGTATGGATTTGAGAGTTGGACTATAAAGAATGCTGAGTGCCGAAGAATTGATGCGTTGAACTGTGGTGTTGGAGAAGACTCTTGAGAGTCCTTTGGACTACAAGGAGATCCAACCAGTCCATCCTAAAGGAGATCAGTCTTGAATGTTCATTGGTAGGACTGATGTTGAAGCTGAAACTCCAATACTTTGGCCACCTGCTGCGAAGACCTGACTCATTGGAAAAGACCATGATGCTGGGAAAGATTTATGGCAGGAGGAGAATGGGAAGACAGAGGATGAGGTGGTTGGATGGCATCACTGACTTGGTGGACATGGGTTTGGGAGAACTCCGGGAGGCCTGGCGTGCTGTGGTTCATGGAGTCACAAAGAGACAGACATGACTGAGCGACTGAACTGAACTGAATGCCATATGTAATACTTTTATTTCTAAAATTTAAATAAATTAATACATTGCAGTGGGGAATTATGTGTGTGTGCGTGCGTGTGTGTGTGTGTGTGTGTGTGTGTGTGTGTGTGTGCGTGCGTGCGTGTATCTATGTTTAATCTTAGTTGCGTCTGATTCTTTGTGGCCCCATGGATTGCAACCTACCAGTCCCCTCTGCCAATGGAATTATCTAGGCCATATGTATCTAAATATATGGGCTTCCCAGGTGGCACTAGTGGTAAAGAAATCACCTGCTAAAGGAAGAGACGTAAGATGTGTATTCAGTCCCCTGGTCAGGCAGATCCCCTGGAGGAGGCCATGGTAACCCATTCCAGTATTTTTGCCTGGAGAATCCCATGGACAGTGGAGCCCAGCTGGCTATAGTTCATGGGGCTGCACAGAGCTGGTCTTGACTGAAGCGACTTAGCATACACACATGCACATATAAATTCATCCTAATCACCTCCACACCATTTCTAAACAGTTACCTACCTACTATTTTAGTTTCTTATGAATCCTTTTAGTTCTTTTAAATACAATAAACAAAGATGAATAAATATTCTGAATCCTTTTCTTCTAACACAGAAAGTAGCTATAATCAGGCACAAAACCTCTAGCTGTTCAGGCTGTGCTCTGTAAAATCCCAGAGGGTATAGGTCATACAGACTCTTAATGTGGAGAGGTCCCGTTGAGTGTGTGTTAGCCTTGCATACTATATGCAGTACTATACAACCTGTTTCTTTTTTTAACTTAATATATATAACTTGGAATTCTTTTCATATATTTTGCATGGCATACTAATCCTATTTTTCACAGTTGTATGGTATTCTACTTTATGTGTGACTGTATTTATTTATTCCCTTTTGATAGATATTTAGATTATTTGAAATTTTTTGCTATTTTAAACCTGCTATAATAAAATCTTTTTATATAGGCCATATTACAGATATATTTGTAAGATAAATTTAGAAAAATCAATTTATACACTTGCTAATCTGACAGAAAATGCCAAACTACCTTATATCGTGGTTGTACTAAATACTACTCCATCAACAGCAGTTGCCTGTAACTGCAAATTCTCACCAAAATGATATACTATATATCCTGGATTTGATAGTCATATTGATGAAAATGGTTTCTTAATGTAGCCTAAGTGAGGCTGAGCATTTCTTTATGGTTTCAGAATTTTTTATGTAAACTGTGCATTTCTTTTGCCAGTTTTTTAATTCATTGTTAGCTTTTCTTTGTTGAGTTTCTAGTTCTTAAATCTTAGGGAGATTATTCCTCTGTCTGCACTAAGAATTGCAAGTATATCTTCCTCCTTCATTCTTCAGTTCAGTTCAGTTCAGTTCAGTCACTCAGTCATGAGTAACTCTGCAATCCCATGGACTGCAGCATGCCAGGCATCCCTGTATCACCAACTCTCGGAGCTTATTCACACTCATGTCCATTGAGTCAGTGATGCCATCCAACCATCACATCCTCTGTTGTCCCCTTCTCCTCCTGCCTTCAATCTTTTCCAGCATCAGGGTCTTTTCCAATGACTCAGGTCTTCGCAGCAGGTGGCCAAAGTATTGGAGTTTCAGCTTCAACATCAGTCCTTCCAATGACTATTCAGCACTGATTTCCTATAGGATGGACTGGTTTGATCACCTTGCAGTCCAAGGGACTCTCAAGAGTCTTCTCCGATACCACAGCTCAAAAGCATCAATTCTTCGGCATTCAGCATTCTTTATAGTCCAACTCTCACATCCATACATGACTACTGGAAATACCAAAGCTTTGACTAGACAGACATTTGTTGGCAAAGTAATGTCTCTGCTTTTTAATATGCTCTCTAGGTTGGTCATAGCTTTTCCTTCAAGGAGTAAGCATCTTTTAATTTCATGGCTGCAGTCACCATCTGCAGTGATTTTGGAGGCCCCCAAAATAAAGTCTGTCACTGTTTCCACTATTTCCCCATTTATTTGCCATGAAGTGATGGGACCAGATGCCATGATCTTAGTTTTCTGAATCTTGAGTTTTAAGCCAACTTTTTCACTCTCCTCTTTCACTTTCATTTAGAGGCTCATTAGTTCTTCTTTGCTTTCCACCATAAGGGTGGTATCATCTGCATATCTGAGGTTATTTCATTCATAGTTACAGGTATTTTTATTTTTAGGCAAAAGTTTGTGGCTAAATTTATCTTTCCTTTTATGATTTTTGGTTTAAGTCAAATGTAAGTCCTTGCACACTCCAAAATTACAAAAAACTCTCACATTTTCTATCAGTACTTTTATAGTCTCATTCTAAAATCTTCATCCATTTGGAATCCATCTAGTTCACAGAATCAGAGAAGCCAATGGCACCCCACTCCAGTACTCTTGCCTGGAAAATCTCATGGACGGAGGAGCCTGGTAGGCTGCAGTCCACGGGGTCACTAAGAGTCAGACACGACTGGGCAACTTCACTTTCAGTTTTCACTTTCATGCTTTGGAGAAGGAAATGGCAACTCACTCCAGTATTTCTTGCCTGGAGAATCCCAAGGACAGCAGAGCCTGGTGGGCTGCTGTCTATGGGGTCACAGAGTCAGACAGGACTGAAGCAACTTAGCAGGAGCAGCAATTCACAGAATAAGAAATAGATACAACTTTTCTTTCCCCAAAAGATCACTCAGTTGTCTCAACCACATTTATTAAATAAACTATTGTTTGATTTGAGATGCAACCTTTATCATATATCAAATCTCATAAGCATTTAGGTCTACTACAGACTTTTTATTTTGGCCCATTTGTTAGTCTACATATTCACATACCACGCTATCTTGTTTTAATGATGGAGATTATATTGGTAAGACCTATCCCTTCTTACTGCTCTTTTTCAGTCAAGCCTCCCTGGCTATTTTTGGTTATTTTTATACATTAACATGTAAATCTCCTTATCTTTTTTTTTTTTTTTCTTTTTAATGCTAGTTGTTGGAGAATCTTGTTAGTGGTAAAGAATCTGCCTGCCAATCAATGCAGGAGACATTAAGAGATGTAGGTTCAATCACAATTGGGAACATCCCCTGGAGGAGGGCATAGCAACTCACTCCAGTAATCTTGCCTGCAGAATCACATGGACAGAGGAGCCTGGTGAGCTACACAGAATATAGGGTCACAAAGAGTTGGACATGACTGAAGCAACTTAGTATATACACTCATGCATGTTAAATTCATAAATTAATTGAAGAAATATTTGCATCTACCTTTTTGATGTTGAATTTTCCTGTCAAAGAACGTGGTACACATTTCCTTTTGTTTAAGTCTTCTTTTGTGACCTTCTGCAGTATTTAAACTTATCTTCATATGTTTGCTGCTGTCGTTTCAGTCATATCTGACTTGTGACACTATGGACCCTAGGTAGCCTGCTAGGCTCCTCTGTCCAGGGGATTCCTCAGGCAAGAATACTGGAGTAGATCGCCATGCCCTCCTCCAGGGGATCTTCCCAATCCAAGGATCAACTCATATCTCTTACATCTTCTGCAGTGGTGTGCATGCATGCTAAGTCACTTCAGTTGTGTCCTTCTCTCTGTGACCATATGGACTGTCCACCAGGCTCCTCTGTTCATGAGATTCTCCAGACAAGAATACTGGAGTAAATCCAGGGATTGAACCCATGTCTTTAAAGTCTCCTGCATTAACAGGCTGGTTCTTTACCACTAACATTACCTGGGAAGCCAATTTTTCAGCACTATCGCCACCTGGGAAGCATACTTCTGATTTATTTAATTCTTAGGCATTTTTGGTACTCATTTAATGCTTTTTAAAACACCTACTCTTTGGTAAAGGTTAAAAACTGGCTTTGGAATGCCTAGAAAAATACCTTTTAGAAAACAATTTATTTCACCCCAAATTATACCACATGATTTAATGTCTTTATTTTATTTTTAACTTTTGGCCACTCCTCACAGCTTGTGGTAGCCTAGTTCCTTGACCAGAGATTGAACCCTCACCCATGGCAGTGAAAGAATGGAGTTCTAACCACTGGACAACTACGAAATCCTCAAATGTCATTTTGTTAATGTTACTAATAAACCAGTTGAAGGAAAAACAGGCACAATTAATATGTTATATTTTAGTTGAATATTGTGTAACTGCAATATGTGGATTTATATCCAAGTGCACCTTATTTAGCACTTCAATACATGTACACATACAACTTACAGACAACTCATATATTATAAGACTTGCATTGTTGTATGGAAGAAACCAATACAATATTGTAAAGGAATCATTCTCCAATTAAAAAAAAAGAATATACTCAAAAAGTAAAGTACAGCATGGTACTATAATTTAAAAAAAAGACTGATTTATCACTACAAAGACTAAAATAACACTTCTAGAATAGACTCATAGGAGATTTATGAGCAAGAACCTAATTCCCCCACCTTGATAAATTTTTATACCTACTTCAAATTTCTTAACAAGCTATGTTGCCAAAGAACTCTAAAGACTTTTAATTGTTCCCCTAAAGAGAAAAGATGACCAAAAGGAAAGAGACAAAGGACAAGATGTAGTAAGAGTGGAGGAAAAATTTACTGGCTTAGTACTGAATCCAAATCCAACAGTCTCTTCCCTCTCCCTTCTTTTGCCTCCTACTTCATTACCGTCATCATTATTATTTTAAAAAGCACTAGAGAGGGCTTCCCTGGTGGTCCAGTGGTTAACAATCCAGCTGCCAATGCAAAAGACACATGTCCAACTCCTGATCCAAAAAAGTCTCATGTGCTGAGGGGCAACGAAACCTATGTACTAGAACTACTGAAGCCCTTGCAACCTGAAGCCTGCCCTAGGCAGTAAGAGAAAGCACCACATTGAGAAGCCTGAACGCCTCAACTAGAGTAGCTCTCACTAGCCTTGACTACAGAAAGCCCCCACACAGCAATGAAGACCCAAGGTAGCCATAAGTAAATAAACAAATAAAATAAAACCACAAAAATAAATAAATAATTAAAAAGCATACGAGAAAGGTGCTTCATCAGAAGCTACTGAGGTGATATACATTTAAATGTCTTTGAAGACTCACCAGATTATTTTTATCAAGTGACTGAGGATCTTTAGTCAATTACTGAGTGTGAGTTTATACTTCTGTTTTTAGAGTCAGAGTAAAGAAAAAAAGGAGATGAAGGAGGCTTTTTCTTAGGAAAGAGCACTCATTGTGAGCCTTTCCAATGGCATAAAGTTTTCCTTTCAGGTTCATACACTACATTAAGTAACCAAATTCGAGACAGGACATTTCTTGATTTTAAGTTCAACTAAGAAGATCTGGCTGAGGTCAGAAACATCTAAGGAAGTTAGGTAAGTGTGGTTTTTAGTACTTGTAAAATACACCTCAAAAGCAAAAATTTAGCACATTTAAAGAATACTTATGAACAATAAGAAAAAAATGGATTCAGAAAAATGAGAAAGAAGAAACATCTTGATGAGGGCATTTGGGAAAACAGGATATTAGTAATGGCAGGAAATTCAGAGTTTGTCAATGAAAGCAAGACACTGAGTCTCTTTAAAACTCTATAGGTGGCAAGCAGTGATCCAGGAAGAATGCAAAAATATAATAGCTCATGAATATCATCATAGACTAGCTAATAATGGCAAAACATCAGAAACCACCTAACAATATAAAAACTTATAACTGGTTAAATAATTTAGAATATACCCACATACAAGAATACTACATAATCATCAAAAATGATCATGCAGATCCATTCCTTCCGGTTTGTTGACTTGGAAAGAAGTTCCTAACATACTATTAGGTGAAAAACAATAGCTGTGTAAAAACAGAATGGACAGAATAATTTCATCATTTAAAATCACATTTATGGAAAAATATAACTAAAGTGTAAATAATAATAACTGATAAGTTTATTTTTAAAATCAGCTATTTTTAAAGTTTCTTCTTTATTCTTTATTTTCTAAATATTAAATGATAAGGATATATACTTTGCTATATTATTTTGATAATAAAGAAAAAATATCTAAAAAATTAGTTATTTGGTTTGGTGTCTAGTATTCAAGATAGGCTCCTTCCAGTTATCTCTCTTTAAAGTCATTTTCCTTTTAAGTCATTCTTTTATTTTACATTTGTTAAAATACAAGTAAATTTTAAAGCTGAAAGAGAAAATAACAGAGATCTGTTGTTTGCTAAAGAAAATTAGCTATATCCTTTAAATGTCTTATGACTACTGTGTTGTAAGCAACTTGGCAAGCAGTAAAAATAAATACTAATAAATAAGGGCATCCCAGGTGGCACTAGTGGTAAAGAGTCCACCTGCCAATGCAGGAGATACAAGAGACTCAGATTCAATCCCTGGGTCAGGAAGATCCCCTGGAGGAAGAAATTGCAACCCACTCTGGTAATCTTTGCCATGGGCAGAGGAGCCTCACAGGCTACAGTCACAAAGATTTGGATATGACTCAGGACACACACACAAATAAATAAAATATACCTTTTTCTGCTATAATTTCAAAAGAAATGACTAGCCAAAGAGACTCATAATACCAACAGTCTGAAATTAAGCCTGTTTAAAAAGAAATGTGGGATTCTTCTTGCCACTAATTCTGTTTAGAAATGCAGTGCACTGGAGAAAGACTGGACTAAAAGTTAAGACATACAAGTTTAAGTTCTGTTTCTGTTGCCCAGGAGCATGTGACTTTGAGTAGCCATCTACCTACTCTGCCCCCCAGTTTCTTCATATATAGAATAAAAATATTATTTATACCTTTAAAGGTTATTTTTTTGGCCCTACAGATTAACCCACTCCAGTATTCTTTGCTTGGAAAATTCCATGGACAGAGGAGTCAGTGAGCTACAGTCGATGAGTCCACAGAGTTGGACACAACTGAGCACACATAATTCACTGAACTAATATTAAAAATATAAACACTGCTTGTTGTAAAGTTAGACCTATAGATTTAGTATTATGTGTGATGATACACACACACACACACACACACACACACACAAAGAAATAACAGCATTTAGAAACTGACAAATCTTTGTACAACTGACAGCAGAAATTCTTCGAGACAACATTAGCTATTTATAAAATCCTAGGGTTGTTTAACTTATATGTAGGGTACATCATGTGAAATACTGGTCTGGATGAATCACAAGCTGGAATCAAGATGGCTGGCAGATGGTAAAGATCTCATTTAAAATATATGGAGAATTCAAAAGCTTTACAGACAAGCAGAAGTTAAGAGAATTCAGCACCACCAAATCAGTCTTGCAACAAATACTAAAGGGACTTACACAGCCAGTAAACACAAGAGAAAAGAAAGACTTACAAAAACAAACCCAAAACAGGAGAAAACAAAGCAACAGACAAACAATTCATCTCAAAAATATACAAGCGAGTTTAAGAAAAATAAACGACCCAATCAAAAAGTGGGCCAAAGAATAAACAGACATTTCTCCAAAGAAGACATACAAATGGATAACAAATACATGAAAAAATGATCAACATCACTCATTATCAGAGAAATGCAAATCAAAACCACAATGAGGCACCACTTTACTCCAGTCAGAATGGCTGTCATCCAAAAGTCTATAAGCAATAAATGCAGGAGAGGATGTGGAGAAAAGGGAACCCTCTTACACTGTTGGTGGGAATGCAAACTAGTACAGCCACTATGGAGAACAGTGTGGAGATTCCTTAAAAAACTGGAAATACAACTGCCATATGACCGAGCAATCCCACTGCTGGGCATTCACACTGAGGAAACCAGAATTCAACGAGACATGTCTACCCTAATGTTCATCACTGTATTGTTTACAATAGTCAGGACATGGAAGCAACCTAGATGTCCATCAACAGACAAATGGATAAGAAAGCTGTGGTACATATACACAATGGAATATTACTCAGTCTTAAAAAAGAATACATTTGAATCAGTTCTACTGAGGTGGATGAAACTGGAGCCTATTATACAGAGTGAAGTAAGCCAGAAGGAAAAACAATACAGTATACTAACGCATATATATGGAATTTAGAAAGATGGTAATAATAACCCTGTATGCAAGACAGCAAAAGAGATGCAGATGTATAGAACAATCTTTTGGACTCTATGGGAGAGGGCAAGGGTGGGATGATATGGGAGAACGGCATTGAAACATGTAAATTATCATATGTGAAATGAATCGGCAGCCCAGGTTTGATACATGATACAGGGTGCTCAGGGCTGGTGCACTGGGATGACCCAGAGGGATGGAATCGGGAGGGAGGTGGGAGGGGGGTTCTGGAAGGGGAACACATGTATACCAATGGTGGATTCATGTCAATGTATGGCAAAACCAACATGATAATATAAAGGAAAAAATAAATTAATTAATTAAATTGGGGGAAAAAAACCCAAACAATCAATAAAATGCCAATAGGAGCATATGCATCAATAATTACCTCAAATGTAAATGGATTAAATGCACCAACCAAAAGATACAGACTGACTGAATGAATACAAAAACAAGACCCATACATATCCTCCTTACAGTAGACCCACTTCAGACCTAAAGACACATACAGATTGAAAGTAAAAGGATGGAAAAAGATAATCCATGTGAATGGAAACCAAAAGAAAGCTGAGTGGCAATCCTTATTTCAGATTAAATAGACTTTAAAGAATATTATAAGAGACAAAGAAGGACACTACATAATGATCAAGGGATCAATCCCCAAAGAAGACATAACAATTGTAAATATTTATGCACCCATAGGAGTACCTTAATACCTAAGGCAAGCAGTAACAGGCATAAGAGGGGAAATCAACAGCAACACAATAATAGTAGGGGATGGTAACACCCCACTTATACCAATAGACAGATCACCAAAACAGAAAATCAATAAGGAAATATAAATCTTATATGAAATTTTAGACCAAATGAATCTAACTGATATATTTGGGACTTTCCATCCAAATGCAGAAGAATACACTTTCTTCTCAAGTGCACATGGAACATTCTCCAGGATAGACCATATCTTGGGCCACAAATCAAACTTCAGTAAATTAAAGAAAGCTGAAATTGTATCAAGTATCTTCTCTGATCACAATGCTATGAGACTAGATATCAACTACAGGGGAAAAAAACTGCAAAAAATATAAACTCAAGAAGATTAAACAATTACTAAATAATGAAGAAGATACTGAAGAAGTAAGAAAAGAAATCAAAAGATTCTTAGAAACAAATGACAATGAAAACACAATGACCCAAAACCTATGGGATTCAGCAAAAGCAGTTCTAAGAGGGAAGGTGATAGCAATACAATCATACCTCATGAAGTAAGAAAAGCATCAAATAGACAACCTAACTCTACATCTAAAGCAGCTGGAGAAAGAAGAGCAAAAACACCCAAAGTCAGCAGAAGGAAAGAAATTATAAAGATGAGAGTAGAAATATATGAAAAAGAAATTAAAGAAACAACAGCAAAGATTATTAAAACTAAAAGCTGGTACTTTGAGAAGACAAACAAAACTGGTTACTAGCCAGACTCATCAAGAAAAAAAGATGAAAAATGAAATTAACAAATGTAGAATGAAAAAGGAGAGGTTACAACAGAAAATACAGAAATAAAAAGGATCATAAGAGAATATTATAAGCAACTATATGCTAATAAAATGGACAACCTAGAGGAAATGAACAGATTCTTAGAAAAGGTCAACCTCCGAAGACTGAACCAGGAAGAAAAAGAAATTATTAACAACCCAATTACAAACATTGAAATTGAAACAGTGATCAAAAATCTCCCAAAATATAAAAGCCCAGGACCAGATAGGTTCAGAGGGGAATTCCATCAAACATTTAGAGAAGAGCTAATGCCTATTGGTCTAAAACTCTTCCAAAAGATTGTAGAGGAAGGAACACTTCCAAACTCATTCAAAACCAGGTCAAGACAACACACACAAAAAAGGAAATTATAGGCCAATATCACTAATGAAAATAGATGCAAAAATTCTCAACAAAATTCTAGCAAACAGAATTCAACAATACATTAAAAATCTCATCCACCATGATCAAGTTGGGTTTATTCCAGGGATGCAAGGATTCAATACATGCAAATCAATCAAAGTGATATACCATATCAACAAATTGAAATATAAAAACCATATGATCATCTTAATAGATGCAGAGAAAACCTGTGACAAAATTCAGCATCCATTTATGATAAAAAAACACTTCAAAAAATGGGCATAGAAAGAACCTACCTCAACAGAGTAAAGGCTACATATGAAAAGCCCACAGCAAAAATTATTGTCAATGGTGAAAAACTGAAAGCATTCTCCCAAAGATCAGGAACAACACAAGGGTATCCACTCTCACCACTATTATTCAACATAGTTTTGGAAGTCCTAGCTAGGGCAATAAGAGAAGAAAAATGAATAAAAGGAATCCAGATCAGAAAAGAAGAAGTAAAACTCTCACTGTTTGCAGATGACATGATATTATACATAGAAAACTCAAAAGGAACTATCAGAAAATTACTAGAGCTAATCAATGATTTCAGCCAAGTTGCAGGATACAAGGCCAATACACAAAAATCATTTGCATTCCTATATACTAACAATGAAAGATCAGAAGGATTAATTAAGGAATCAATACCATTCATCATTGCAACAAAAATAATAAAATATCTAGGAAGAAACCTACCTAAGAAGACAAAAGACCTGTATACAGAAAACTATTAAGACACTGATGAAAGAAATCAAAGATGACAAACAGATGGAGAGATATTCCATGTTCCTGGGTAGGAAGAATCAATACTGTGAAAATGACAATATTACCAAATGCAATCTACAGATTTAATGCAAATCAAATTACCAATGGCACTTTTAACAGAACTTGAACAAAAAATTTCACAGTTTGTAAGGACACACAAGAGACCCCAAAGAGCCAAAGCACACTTGAGAAAAAAGAATGGACCTGGAAGAATCAACCTTCCTGACTTCAGACTATACTACAAAGCTACAGTCATCAAGACAGGATGGTACCAGCACAAAAATAGAAGAATAGACGAATGGAACAAGACAGAGAACCCAGAGATAAACTCACGCAACTACGGGTACCTTATTTTTGACAAAGAAGGCAAAATCATAAAATGGGGCAAAGATAGCCTCTTCAATAAGCTGTGCTGGGAAAACTGGATACTTACATGCAAAAGAATGAAATTGGAATACTTCCTAATGCCACACACGAAGATAAACTCAAAATGGATTAAAGACCTAATCGTAAGGCCAGAAACTATTAAACTCTTAGAGGAAAACTTCTATGTCGCAACTCCTAGAGTAATGGAGATAAAAACAAAAATAAAAAAGTGGGACCTAATTAAACGTAAAAGCTTTTACACAGCAAAGAAAACTACAAACAAGGTGAAAAGACAACCCTCAGAATGGGAGAAAATAATAGCAAAGGAAATAACTGACAAGGAATTAATTTCCAAAATACATAAGTAGCTCATAACAACTCAATACCAGAAAAGCAAACAACCCAATTAAACAGTGGGAAAGGGACCTGAAGAGACATTTCTCCAAAGAAGACATACAGATGGCTAACAAGGACAAGAAAAGATGCTCAACATCACTCATTATTAGAGAAATGCAAATCAAAACTACAATGAAAACCTCACACCAGTCAGAATGCCATCATCAAAAAACCTACAAACAATAAATGCTGGAGAAGGTGTGGAGAAAAGGAACACTCTTGCATTGCTGGTGGGAATGTAAACTGATACAGAAACTATGGAAGATGGAACAGAGATTCCTTAAAAAGCTAGGAATAAAACCACCATATGATGCAGCAATCCGAGACCTAGGCATATACCCTGAGGAAACCAAAACTGAAAAAGACACATATACCCCAATGTACATTGTAGCACTATTTACAATAGCTAGAACATGAAAGCAACCTAGATGCCCATCGACAGATAAAAGGATAAAGAAGTAGTGGTACATATATACAAAGGAATACTACTCAACCATAAAAATGATTCGTTCTAATGAGGAGGATGAACCTAGAGCCTAATAAATAGAGTGAAGTAAGTCAGAAACAGTAATATAAATATCGCATACTGACACATATATATGGAATCTAAAGACATGGCCAAAGATGGAGAAGCTCTATACAGTCAGCAAAAAAAAAAAACAAACAAACTGGGAGCAGACTGTGGTTTCAGATCATGAACTCCTTACTGCCAAATTTAGACTTAAATTGAAGAAAGTTGGGAAAACCACGAGACCATTCAGGTATGACCTAAATCAAATCCCTTATGATTATACAGTGGAAGTGACAAACAGATTTAAGGGACTAGATCTGATAGAGTGCCTGATGAACTATGGACGGAGGTTTGTGACACTGTACAGGAGACAGGGAGCAACACTGTTCCCAAGAAAAACAAATGCAAAAAGCCAAAACTGCTGTGCGAGGAGGTCTTACAAATAGCTGTGAAAAGAAGAGGAGCGAAGAGCAAAGGAGAAAAGGAAAGGAAAATGAAAGATATACCCATTTGAATGTAGAGTACCAAAGAATAGCAAAGAGAGATAAGAAAGCCTTCTTCAGTGATCAGTGCAAAGAATTAGAGGGAAATAATAGAATGGGAAAGACTAGAGATCTCTTCAAGATGATTAGAGACACGAAGGGAACATTACACGCAAAGATGGGCATGAAGGACAGAAATGGTAGAAGCAGAAGATATTAAGAAGAGGTGGCAAAAATACACAGAAGAATTGCACAAAAAAGATCTTCATGAGCCAGACAATCATGAGGGTATGATCACTCACCTAGAGACAGACATCCTGGAAAGTGAAGTCAAGTGGGCCTTGGGAAACATCACTGCAAACAAAGCTAGTGAAGGTGATGGAATTCCAGTTGAGCTGTTTCAAATCCTAAAAGATGATGCTGTGAAAGTGCTGCACTCAATATGCCAGCAAATTTGGAAAACTCAGCACTGGCCACAGGACTGGAAAATGGCAATTTTCATTCCAATTCCAAAGAAAAGAAATGCCAAAGGATGCTCACACTACCACATACTTGCACTCATCTCACCACAGAAACTAATGCTCAAAATTCTCCAAGCCAGGCTTCAGCAATATGTGAACCATGAACTTCCAGATGTTTAACCTGGTTTTAGAAAAGGCAGAGGAGCCAGAGATCAAATTGCCAAGGTTCACTGGATCATCAAAAAAGCAAAAGAATTGCAGAAAAACATCTACTTCTGCTTTATTGACTATGCCAAAGCCTTTGACTGGGTGGATCAAAATAAACTGTGGAAAATTCTGAAAGAGATGGGACTACCAGACCGCCTGACCTGCCTCTTGAGAAATCTGTATGCAGGTCAGGAAGCAATAGTTAGAACTGGAAACGGAACAACAGACTGTTTCCAAATTGGGAAAGGAGTATGTCAAGGCTGTATACTGTCACCCTGCTTATTTAACTTTTATGCAGAGTACATCATGAGAAATGCTGGGTTGGAGGAAGCACAAGCTGGAATCAAGATTACTGGGAGAAAGATCAATAACCTCAGACATGCAGATGACACCACCCTTATGGCAGAAAGTGAAGAAGAACTAAAGAGCCTCTTGATGAAAAGTGAAAGAGTGAAAAAGATGGCTAAAAGCTCAACATTCAGAAAACTAAGATCATGGCATCTGGTCCCATCACTTCATGGCAGATAGATGGGGAAACAGTGGCTGACTTTATTTTGGGGGGCTCCAAAATCACTGCATGTGGCGACTGCAGCTATGAAATTGAAAGACGCATACTCCTGGGAAGGAAAGTTATGACCAACCTAGATAGCATATTAAAAAGCAGAGACATTACTTTGTCAACAAAGGTCCATCTAGTCAAGGCTATGGTTTTTCCAGGCATCATGTATGGATATGAGAGTTGGACTATAAAGAAAGCTGAGCACCAAAGAATTTATGCTTTTGAACTGCGGTGCTGGAGAAGACTCTTGAGAGTCCCCTGGACTGCAAGGAGATCAAACCAGTCCATCCTAAAGGAGATCAGTCATGGGTGTTCATTGGAAGGACTAATGTTGAAGCTGAAACTCCAATACTTTGGCCACCTGATGTGAAGAGCTGACTCACTGGAAAAGGCCCTGATGCTGGGAAAGATTTATGGCAGGAGGAGAAGGGGACGACAGAGGATGAGATGGTTGGATGGCATCACTGACTCGATGCACAGGAGTGTGAGTAAACTCTGGGAGTTGGTGATGGACAGGGAAGCCTGGCATGCTGCAATTCATGAGTTCACAAAGAGTCGGACACGATTGAGCAACTGAACTGAACTGAACTGAATTATTCTTCAATTAAAAAAAAAGAATGCGTGATTCACGACAATAGCATCATAATAGAATAAAAAATAAACAATTATAACTTAACAACGGAAAAAAAAAAAGATTTCCAGGAAAAATCAACAACCTCAGATATATAAACGATACTCCCCAAATGGTAGAAAGTGAAGAGGAAAGTGAAGCCTCCTGATGAAAGTGAAAAAGAGTGAATAAGATGATTTAAAACGCAACATTCAAAAAATGAAGAATATGGCATCCAGTCTCACCACTTCACAGCAAATAGGTGGGGAAAAAAATGGAAATAGTGACAGACCTTATTTTCTTGGGCTCCAAAATCACTGTGGATGGTGACTGCAGCCATGAAATTAGCTTGCTCCTTGGAAGGAAAGCTAGGACAAACCTAGACAGCATGTTAAAAAGCAGAGACATCACTTTGCTGACAAAAGCCCATCGAATCAAAGCTATGGTTTTTCCAGCAGTTATGCATGGATGTGAGAGTTGGACCAGGAAGAACTGATGCTTTTGTATTGTGGGGCTGGAGAAGATTCTTAAGAGTCCCTTGGACAGCATGGAGAGCAAAGCAATCAATCCTAAAGAAAATCAACTCTGAATATTCATTGGAAGGACTGATGTGGAAGCTCCAGGACTTTGAACACCTAATGTGAAGAAACACTTTTCCAACACTCATTGGAAAAGACCTGATACAGAGAAAGATTGAGGGCCAGAGAAAGGAGAGAGAGAATTAGATGGCTGGATGGCATCATCAAATCAACGGACATGACTGAGCAAACTCTGCGAGATGGTGAAGGACAGGGAAGCCTGGAATGCTGCAGCTCATGGGGTCACAAAGAGTTGGACATGGCTTAGCCACTGAACAACAACGTTCTTTAAGAACACTGGTAGAAAGCAGGAAGGACTCCCTTCCCTGGACTAGACTAACTGATCTTTTTAAAATGGCAGAAAAGTTTCAGGAAATCAAGATACAACTGATTGGTCAAAGGGTTATTTTAGTATCACCTTTATTTTCTACCCAAAGGCAATATTCCCCTAGATGGTGCATTCTTTTCTTAGATTTTCAAGAATCTAAGCACCCATTTGAATGCAAAGTTCCAAAGATTAGCAAGAAGAGGTAAGAAAGCCTTCCTCAATGATCAATGCAAAGATACAGAGATAAACAACAGAATGGGAAAGACTAGAGATCTCTTCAAGAAAATTAGAGATACCAAGAGAATATTTCATGCAAAGATGGGCACAGTAAAGAACAGAAATGGTATGGACCTAACAGAAGCAGAAGGTATTAAGAAGAGGTGGCAAGAATACACAGAAGAATTATACAAAAGATCTTCACAACTTGGATAATCAAGATGGTGTGATCACTCACCTAGAGACAGACATCCTGGAAAGTGAAGTCAAGTGGGCCTTGGGAAACATCACTGCAAACAAAGCTAGTGAAGGTGATGGAATTCCAGTTGAGCTGTTTCAAATCCTAAAAGATGATGCTGTGAAAGTGCTGCACTCAATATGCCAGCAAATTTGGAAAACTCAGCACTGGCCACAGGACTGGAAAGTTCTTGAAGAAGAACTAAAGAGCCTCTTGAAGAAAGTGAAAGCCATCTTTTTCACTCTCTTTCACTCTTCATCAAGAGGCTCTTTAGTTCTTCTTCACTTTCTGCCATAAGGGTGGTGTCATCTGCATGTCTGAGGTTATTGATCTTTCTCCCAGTAATCTTGATTCCAGCTTGTGCTTCATCCAGCCCAGCGTTTCTCATGATGTACTCTGCATATAAGTTAAATAAGCAGGGTGGCAATATACAGCCTTGACATACTCCTTTCCCGATTTGAAACCAGTCTGTTGTTCCATGTCCAGTTCTAATTGTTGCTTCCTGACCTGCATACAGATTTCTCAAGAGGTAGGTCAGGCGGTCTGGTAGTCCCATCTCTTTCAGAATTTTCCACAGTTTGTTGTCATCCACACAGTCAAAGGCTTGTGCTTTTATGGCATATACATGCTTCATCGATGGAAACAACATGAGCTAGCTTCAGATACTGAAAGGTAACAGATCATATGCGACTAGACAGAGGAGAGTTAATTTAAATTCCAGCTAAGATCCACATAATAGGTAAGCCAGGAAAAAATAGGGACCCAGTATTCCAGGGAGAGAAGAAGCATCAAGGCAGCAAAAGGTTTGGAGTGTTTACAGAACAAAAAGAGTGTGACGGTATCATGGTGAATGGGGAGAGAGAAATGAAGTCAGAGAAGCAGGTATGGTGTTAGAATCTTAGGGGTCATTATAAGGAATATGAATTTTTGCTTGATCTTACTTTGTACAATCTGACTATTCTCAGAAGACCTGCATTTACTTTTTGCCTTATCTCTTATCTTTAACTTCTGCTTATTCTAGGTAAGCTGACTGAACCCTAGCCTGAATTATGTCAAAATGTCAGTCCAGTCATCTGAGATATAATCAGTCTGAGGGAAGGGGACAGTACAAAATGAATATGTAAAGCTCCTTGTTAAAAAAAAAAAAATTTATCTTGAAAAGATAGTGAAAGCAGAGCATTAAACTAAGTACGTGGTCTAACTAAGTGAGGGGCCCGTTTAAGAGCAAGGCCCTGTGTGACTGACTGCACAGGTCACAAACCCATGAGGCTGGTACTGATCTTGAAAAACATTACTTGAAAAAAATAAATGCCTTTTACTGATAAATGATTTCTGTTTTCATTTCACCTTAACTGTCAATCATATAAACTTACTCAAGACCTTTTAAATGGAGTAGCCTTTCAACCATGTGGCTTAAAGGAAGCTACCAGGAAATTAGAAACTAGGATATTAAGACTAAGAGAACTTCATGCCACTGTTGTGCACTAATTGGAAAACATACTAAACATAGTAAACATACTAAACACATAGTAAAGATAATAAACAATGTAATTACAAACCAAATTTTAGAAACAATACATCTTTATAATCTTTGCATCTTCAGAAAGCCTAAAAACCAATAATCAGATAAGAAAATATTGAGACTATCAAATCATTTTTTTTCCATTTTTCCTTCTTTTCCTACTTTCACCTATTTCACTCAACTGTCACCCTCCCTAAATGGTTTGTATGAAAAATAAAAACCTTCTATTTTACCTACTATGTAAAATTGGACATGATCATAGGTAACTAGAAAGCATTCATAAGATTCAATTATTTATTGCTAAAAAATGACATTACAAATTAAAGGTGCCAAGTCTGAGATGTCAGTCCAGTCCCTGATGTTTTAAGTTTGAACTAAACATCTCTACCCATAGGAAAGGGTTGCGCTAGCCTTGCTTGAGATGTCCCTATTTCATTCATGTAGAAGCCATCACTTAGCATTAGTTATCATGATTTATGCAATGACACAAGCATACTCAGGCTCATTAAGAACTGCAGTCAATACTCTTCTATTGCTATCAAGATTGCTGTACCTTGGAAAAGAGTATTTTCATTTTCAACTAATTATAAACAAAAATCCAAAACAAAGACATTATTATTGACAAATTTATGCTGCTACCTGTTGATGCATTGAAGGGTTGCCTGGAAAAAAAGAATGGTCAAAGGGAATGCTTTGTTGGTTTCAGTGACATTAATATTTGCATGGGGTTTGACTCTACGCTGTAAGGAATTTAAAATATGACACGTTTCAACCTAAAAGATATGACAATCTAGTATAAGAACTAAGGTAGATAACAGATGAAAAAAAACTGGCAAACATTCTCATAACACATGAATAAATTTTCAGAATCAAAGAATCTTGAAATTTTTGTGACAAAGTAGAAGAGTCATGAGATACTTTTTTATTTTTTGGTTTGTAATTTTCTGGCCCTGTGACCACAAAGTTAATCACTTACTCTTTCAAGGTGACCATCATCACTCACCTGGACTACTGCAATTGGCTCTTTACTGTTCTATTTTCTTTTTTGCTCCCTTCCCCTTAGTCCATTCTCCATTCCAAAACCAGTATCTTTTTTAAAATGTGAATCAGATTTCACTTGTAAGTTCCATATTATTTTTAGACTAAAATACAAACCCTTGATACTCCAATTAAAATTAAATTTAAAAAAATATAAACCTTGGAAATGGCTTAAAAGGCTCTATTACCTGGCCCTGTATACCCGACCCATTTCTTATCACTTTTCTTCCTGCTCACAATGCTAGGAACACACTGGCCTCCTTTTTGTTCTTGCCTGCCTTTGCATGACTTAGAAGTGGCTCCTTATCATCACCCAGGACTAGGCTCAAACAGACCTTTCTTTAGTGCCCCTCTTCTTCACTTTCAATCACACTGTACAGATTGTTATCTGAAATTCTTAGGTATCAGGCCTTTCTCCTGAGTCCTTTCAGTAAAAGGACATATTCTGTAACTGATCTTCTTTGACTTTCTCTGTGCAGTAACCCCAGTAGGTAGAACAATGTCTGGCCCACAAGAGTACAATAAATAAAATGTAGACTGATTTGAAGTCATTTAACTTCTCAGGATTTCAGTTTCCTCATCCACAAAATGAGGACAGTTATAACTACTCTGGACATCAGCAATAAAGCCTAATGTTTACTAAATGTTTACACTGTGAAAATCACTTCACGTGTGTATCTTCATATATACTGTTACGATTTTTATTGTACAAGTAAGGCCGTTAAGTTTGAGAGAGGTCAAATAACTGGCCTAACGACACAAGGCAATAGTGAGGACCTGGGTATGAATGTAAACCTGTGTAACTTCGGAATCTGATCTCTCATAGTTTCTTGCAAGATGTTTCCTTTCATTACGGCCAAATCGGCTATGCCGTCCGCCACAGTTTTGTCCACAGGACGACGGGAAAAAGCTATTACACCCCTCGTGCGTTTATTTATCACGGGGGGTGATAAACGTTTATCAAGACAAGCAGTCCATTCCTTTCAAACCCTCCTTAAATGACCCTCACATCCCGGTCACCATCCTCTCAAAAACCAGACTGACGACGTCCCTCTCGCCCCAGAACTGGTTAATTTTCACTGGGCAAGCGGTTAAGGGACAGGAGACCAACAGAAGCCGACTTCCAGGGGCTGAGAAAATAAAGGTGTGCGAGGGTCCAAGCGGGCTGTGGTTGACACAGGAAGGCTTCCCGGGAAAGGTAACCCTTGAGCCCAAATCCAGGACAGCGGTAGCGGACCGGCGACCAAGGGCCCGCGCGGGACACGGCCGCGGGCCAGGGCGAGACAAAGCCTGCTGGGGGCTGGAAATTTCAGGGACACAAGCCCATGCGACGATGGCGTGCACGCGGAGCAGGGCGACGCGTTTTCCTGAAAGGAAGTTAAACAAACACTGGAGGGAAGCGAAGTGGAACAGTTATAACAAAAACGCGAACTTACCGGGCCACCCGGCCTCCGTAGCCCGACCGCAAAAGCGGCCACTGAGGAAAACCGTAGCCTAGGCAGCGGCGGCTCAACCCAGAGCTCGCGAGACCGAGGAGGTGTCGCGAGATCTGGCCTCCTGCCCCTGACCGGCGGGCGCACTTTGCCGGCGTCATGGGAGGGCTCTGGCGTCCGGCTTGGAGGCGCGTCGCTTTCTGCGGGTGGCCTTGGGCCCACCTTGGGCGCCCAGCGCGGGCTGCCGAGAGCGCAGAGCCGTGTCTCAGGCCGGGGAGAAGCGGGCCGGCGGGTCCTGAGCAGGGGCTGAGGCGGCTCGGGACATGGAGGCGCCCGAGCGCGGCGGAGCAGCCGGCTCGGCGGCCGAAGAGCACGAACCCCTACACGCGCTCGCAGGAGGAGGACTGGCGGCGGCGGAACAAGACGGTCCTCACCTACGTGGCCGCGGCGGCGGTGGGCATGCTGGGTGCGTCCTACGCCGCCGTGCCCCTTTACCGGCTCTACTGCCAGGTAGGGCTGGCGCGGCCCGCCGGGCGGCCCTCCTGGAGGGGCGGGGGCCCGGGGCGGCTCCCTAGACCGCGAGGCTCCACGGGGCCCGGTGGGAGGACTGTCCGAAGTTACCTCCCAGAGGAAAACGGGCCTTGAAGTTCCTCAAGAAAGCTAGTGACAGAGCTGCCGGTCCACGGTCGAGTGAGAGTCCCTGATCTCAGAGCTACCACCCGAAAGGTCTGCAGCGTACACTCCTGTATCCAGCAGTCTCCTGCACCTCACATGCCTGCCTACTTTTCAGATGTGATTTATGTTCCTACACTTCTTTGAAACAGTTCTGTGCAAAGGTTAACCCTGGAAACGGAAGTTTGCGTACTACTTCTGCTTAAACTGGGAGTAGCTTTTTTATATATACAAACTACTGTGATTTAGGACTTTGTGTAGATGATTTAGGACTTCGAGGCTTTTCCCATTTGTTAATATGTAACTGTAACGTCCTTCCTCCGGGCTCCCTTTTAGATCAGGAACTCTAGTGCAATGGTTTTCAAAGTGCAGGCCCTCCCACGAGCAGCAGCATCATTACCTGAGAGGGGAACTTGAGTACAGATTGTTGGATCCAACTCCAACAATCCTGTTTAATCAGGAACTCTGGGGGGCAGGGCCCAGCAATGTGTATTTTAATAAGTTCCCTAGCAGATTTTGATGCAGACTAATGTTTGAGAACCGCAGGCACTGGGCTACTTCACCTGTTACGTATACATGTTCTGCCAAGTTCTTAAGCAGTAGTTTGCTGCTTGGGGCATTAGGATCACCTGTGGAGCTTCTTAAACATATCAGGGCTTCCCTACCCCAGAGATTTTGATTAGGGGACCTGGGTAGTGTCCAGGAGTTTGTTTTAAAACCATACCATAAATGAGAGCTACTGTTTGGGTTCATTCACTGAGTAGTAGCGGGTTCCTAAACTGTTGTACATAGAAATCACCTGGAGAGCTTTTCAAAATCCTGACACTCAGATCACATACCTAGCCAATTAAATCAGAAGGTCTTGGAGTCAGGCATTAGTAATTTTTTAAGGATTTCCAATGTGCAGAAGAGTTTGAGAATCACTGGTTAACTGCTCTTTCTTAACACTGTTGCTAGTGCCTGACTTACTTCTTGTGTTCTTAACGTTTACCTTTATTTTCAATAATGATGAAACTGTAATCTAAAGGACTTTCTAGTCTCTTAATATCAGCATTTATATGGAAAGGGGCAGTGGCTTGATTGCTGGAGGATGAGTGTAGAATGTTACTTAATGTTCATCACAAGCTAGCCTGGACCAAGCATGAATCCAAAAATTACCGTTGATGAAATCATAAACAGAACTGAATCCAAAACATCTAGTGTAGATCTCCCCAAACCACAGGGCATGGACAGGGGGAGGTGGGTGGTCGATTTTATTTTCCAGGGACTATTTAACAATATCTGAAGACATTTTAGTTGCCACAACCTGGGAAGTGAAGGGGGAAGGTGCTACTAGATACCTAGTGGGTAGAGGTTAAGGGATGCTGCTAAACATCCCCCACCCCCACCAAAAAAACAAAGAACTATCCTATCCAAAACTAGCACCAAGGTCAGGAAACCCTGCCCCAAACTGAAATGAATGACAACTTTCATTCATGAGTGAAAGTACAGGGCAGGAAAGTAAAAACCTATTGTGGTTTACAATCCTAAACTTAAATCACAGTTGGATGTTCAGTAGCAACATTTCCAAAAGAACATCTCTTCTAATTTTTGGAATCACATAACTTTAGAGTCAAAAATAAGGGATTATGTAAACCACTTCATACACCGAGCCCATTTAACGCGTAGATAGTGTAGCCTAAAGAAAGTACAATTCAGTTTTTGGAGCTACTTGGTGACAGTAGACCTGGCACATGGCACTCTCTTCTCAGTGCGCTTTCCTGTTCTTTTTAATTTTGCAGATCAGCACACTTACTAATGTGAAGCCTGTATTCAGACTGTCAGAAAGAAAACATTCAGGTGACTCAGGTTCTTCAGAAATGACAGTTACTTCTTAAAACTTAGCCTTCTTGAACATAAGAATAGGCTTGCCCTCTGATTAAACAAGGGTAAATACAGGCTTGCCCTCTGAGGTGTCTTGTAGGGTTAGAATGTAGTTTCATAATGCATGGCAGTTTAGTGTAGCTGGTTGACTTGTTTAACAAGCTAAGGTAGTAGTACTGTTATTTTGCTGGGAGTCTCCATAGCCTCAAATTTGGTATTTTTTTCCCAGTATAGTAACAGATTAATTATCCGGAGACCAGAATTCTGGCAACCTCAAGCATCAGAAGAATGATGACCCTGGAAGTAAGGATTTTTTTTTAAGCATCTCTGATAAGGAAATAAGTAACAGCAATGAAGATAGGCAAGAAGTGTCAGATGCAGATTATCCTGATATCTTATGATTAGCCCATTGAGTGGCCAAAGAGATCAAGTTCTCTGATTAACTTCTGACACCTATGTAAAAGCTGTGCAGTACCAAAAAATACAGAAAACATTCACAGAAACATTTTACCAACATGGCAAAATACTTAACGATGCCTGAGGAAAGCAGACGACAGAAGTAAAGCTACAGACTAATCTGTACCCTGAAAGTTATGATACAGAAAAGGACCAGATAAGAATGTGGAAAATGGAATTAAATAGTTTTATGGAAATGACAGCATTGTGGGTATATTTTATTTCTATTCATAATAGTTGTTATGAAATATTAGCAATAAGGAGAAAGATGTTTAATGAAAAGTTCAGCTAAAAATTCAGAGCTCTGTTATCAGTGGAGAGTCCATTTTCTTTCAGATGATTCATTTTTGATCATTTTTACAACCAGGTGATTAGATTACAGAAAACTATGACTTTAACATATATGGACCCTTGACATCCAAAAAGTGGTCAAATCATTAGCACATTCATAGGAAATTGTCAGTGATAGTATGTAAACCTTGCTGTTACTGGATTATTGTTTTTAAAATTTCGTTTCATCCAGTAAATAGGTCATCAGCACCTAAAACTACTGTACTTTTGTTTAGCATATTATGCCTTGTTATCTTTTCCTAGACTACTGGACTTGGAGGATCAGCAGTAGCAGGTCATGCATCAGACCAGATTGAAAACATGGTACCTGTTAAGGATCGCATCATTAAAATCACCTTTAATGCAGATGTGCATGCAAGTCTCCAGTGGAACTTTAGACCTCAGCAAACAGAGATATATGTAAGTGCTTAAAGCAATGCTTAAAAGATTGCTTTTTCCAATTTAAAGATTGATTCTTTCATCACTTACTGTTTCACGATTTAGGAAACACTCATCTAAACTTAATTGCAAAATGCTGACAGATTCCATTATTGTAATTCTTTTATTCCCACAGACTACTTTTTGACACTACACCTAATGTAACAAAATATTCTTTTAAGTTACATGGCATCATAATAAAAGTCACTTTGGAGCAATGGAAAATGTCATATTTTTATTTCAGTCATATTAAGAGTTCACTGAAAGGTTCTCTGGTCACTCATCTTGATAGTAGGGAGAGCTGTCCTGGTGTGTCAGACAGTAAAAAGTATGTCTGCAATGCAGAAGACCCAGGCTTGATCTCTGGTTTGGGAATATCCCCTGAAGAAGAGAATGGCTACCCACTCCAGTATTCTTGCCTGAGAATTCCATGAACAGAGGAGCCTGGCGGGTTACAGTCATTGGGGTTTCAAAGAGTCAGACATAACTGAGTGACCAACACTTAAACTTATTTATCCCAGGTAGAGATGATACAGGAAAATGTTGAAAAACATTGGTTACACTGGAAAGTAGTTTACTGATTTACATCAAAATATCCCTATCCTTTAAAATAAATTTAAGGATTTTTGAAGTAATCATGCTAAAACGTTATATAGCTCAGAAAGACTATGCACCTTAAAAGTTGCCTAACATCGTGCCTAGAGGATTTAACTGAAATTACCTCATAAACTGAGGAATAGCCAGAAAAGTTTAATTGTAACTCTTATTGGAAAACTCTGTGAATGTTAGTGCTTTCCCAGGTTAGTAATCCTGACTGAATCTCCTCAGTGATTGAGGGTGTTCTAGACTGTGGTTCTGAGTATCAGTTTCAGTCACACAGTAGTATACAAGGTAGGAGTGGCTAATCTGGTACATGCGACAGCCTCCTTTGGACACCAGTCAGTGTCCAAACACTTTAAAGCTTGCGATTTATTTTATCCATTATTTTCTCTCAAAAGAAAAGTATTAGTGCTTTTTGGCTAAATAAAATTTCTATTTAGTCAATTTTACTTTGGTTATACATATAATTTACTCTGGTTGTAAACTAAGTTTGAGGTTGGTAACATTCTCTAAAAAGTGAAGTGAAAGTTGCTCAGTCATGTCCAATTCCTTACAACCCTGTGGACTGTATGTAGCCTGCCAGGTTGCTCTGTCCATGGAATTCTCCAAGCAAGAATACTAGAGTGGGTAGCCATTTCCTTCTCCAGGGGATCTTTCCAACCCAAGGATCGAATCCAGGTCTCCTGCGTTGCGGGCAAATTCTTTACCGTCTGAGTCACCAGGGAAGCCTTTTTCTAAAAAGAATCTTTAGTCAATTTATCTAATATTCAGAGATTACTATTAAGAAGTTAGACTTGGCTGTTCTTGGACACATTTTAAAGAACTTCATCTGCAGATTATCACTTGAAGACTTCAGGCATACAAGAGAACAATCCGTAATAAGTATGTGTAATAGAGCAATGGTTCTCCACTGACATGCAAGTAACATTCAAAGATCAAATGTTCTTGGGTAGCAATCACAATTTATTTTGCCAGCTCTTAAAATTATATTAGGTATTATCGTCTGAAATGAAAATAATAACTAATTTAGTATGGAATGCAGATTTGTAAGATTTAAAGTGTTGATAATGTGTCTTTTCCTTAAAACAGGTAGTGCCAGGAGAGACAGCACTGGCATTTTATAAAGCGAAGAATCCTACTGACAAACCAGTAATTGGAATTTCTACGTACAATGTTGTACCATTTGAAGCTGGACAGTACTTCAATAAAATACAGGTATAACTAAATGCAAATGTTACAGAATGTGATAAAAGTACATGAAATTGTTTGGTACTAAATTTATTGCAGGGTTTTTTTAGAAGATACAAATTTTTGAAACTTCATTTGTTTTAAACTTCAAAACTATTTTTTCATTGCGTACAATAATTATGCAGAGGTTGAGAGCCAAACTATATGGATATCAGTTTTTTTAATATTAGAAGAATTTGCTGATTCTCAATCTTTAAAAGCAAAACTCTATCTGAGATGAAAGATGCTGTTATCCTATCATAGAATTTAAAGATTATAATTAACAGTATGCTTATTAAAGCCAATATATGAAGCATTAGTTTCTATTCTAGGTAGCAGAATAGAAATACTAATTAATCAATACTTTTCTATAACTTCTAGTGCTTCTGCTTTGAAGAACAAAGGCTTAATCCACAAGAGGAAGTAGATATGCCAGTATTTTTCTACATTGATCCTGAATTTGCTGAAGATCCAAGAATGGTGAATGTTGATCTCATCACTCTTTCTTATACTTTTTTTGAAGCAAAGGAGGGGCATAAGTTGCCAGTCCCAGGCTATAATTGAAATCACCAACCAAGTCCTGCTTCAAATTTGTGATTTTTAAAAAATCATGTACCTTGTCTTCTCAGAGAAGTATTTAAAAGAACATGAAGCATTCTGTTTTAAATGTTAGGTACTAATGGTTCTTTTCTTCCCAACTCATTTATCCTACTTAGAATGTATGACGGTTGAAAACCATGTATGTGGCAGGAGCTTGATGGTCGGCTCCCTTTAGGTCATCAGCACTTCGTACTTGGAGCAATGCACTTTTATTATTATTTCTCAAATGGCTGGTTATTTTCATTACGAACAGTCACTATTTTAAAAGCCAAAACAAAAGAGTAATCACTGAGCCCTAACAGCTTATCCAAAAACTACATTTTGATTTCAAATCTGACTGTATTTTCCCTTTAAAATCTAGGGCTATTTTACATTCAGAGTACTAAATAAGTACTTTGAAATTCTGGTACCATGAAATCTAAATAAAATGCATTAAGTATATCTAGTAGGCTTCCAACATTTCTTTTGATAATTCCAAATCCCCAGATTTTAAAATGTAAGCGGAATTGTAAAGATTTACTAACATCAGAAGTTCTTCTGGGAAAAAAAAAAAGTTCTTGAACTGTTTTAATAGTAATTCATTTGTCATTATAATTTATGACAAAGGAAAGTACAAGTTGTCCTGAATGTTTTCCAACAGACTTTCTTCCAAAAAGACAAAAAAGACCATTTAGTGTTATAAAGAACTGTATTTAAAGGCAACCAACATAGAATCCAGTGACCTCTTGAGTGTACCTGAAATACAGTTGAACTACAATCAAAGCTTTCACAATTTATAATTCTAAATAAGAGTTATTTATAAAGAAACGCAAATTGATTTTTACATTCAACTTTAGTTAAATAAAGGCACTCAAGTATTCTTCCTGAATAATACAATTTTTCTATGTCATGTTTTCACTAACAATTATTTTGTACTGAAACAGTCTTCATCTACTCTTATCCCATCTCTTGTGATGATTTCTAAACGTAGGAATGCCTCTGAAAACATAAGGTGCTACACTTAACCTGGTTGGCCTAAGTACCATGAATTTTTGTTCTGCCTAAGTTCTAAGGGAATATATGTTACAACCAAATTCTTCTGAGATAAAGCTTAAGCTGCTGTCAGGAACCATATATGTTATTCTGGAACTGTGACTCTTCTGTTTAAACCTCATTAATGCAGAGGAAGAATGTTCCACTGTAGTTTTGATGTTTTGGATGTCTTAACTTCCGGGTCTCGAAGCTGGACAGGGTCCACCTTTTGGAAAACTGGCACCCATAGTGCTGCTAGTGAACTAGTCATTCATTTCCACCTGGAATAGAAAGAAGAGTCGACTATCTCCATCCTTTCTTCTCTTTCCTCAGTTCTTGATAACTGGACAGCCACAGTCAAGTAGAGGAAAGGTGGGAATGTACTAGTTGCACGAGGGAAGTGTGAAGGGAATAAATATGGTTAATAGGTTACAGGTGACTGTGTGCATTTATTAGTAAATTAATGGAATTATTAATAAAGCAATGGAATCCAGACCTACCTAGAATAACAATAAATGGGTTCTAACAGTCCCAGTCAGCAAGTATTAACTGGACACAGAAGACAAATCTGATTCTAGTGCTAAGAATTTTTTATTAATCAGCTGTTTTTGTTAGCATTAATATTTTTATACCATAAACCAATTTCTTTATTCCTAAGATTTATAATTTTTAGCTAACATGGTCACAAAGAATGTCTCATTGATCATTACAATCTGAGTGACATAGGAACTTGTGTAATACTTCACTCATCAAAGTGTCAGACTGAGGTAGCCCTTACAAAATGTAAGTGATAACTGTAGAAAGTGACAGTTTACACTAAAATGTGGAATGTAAGGTGTGTGAGTTGAAGTCTTTACCTCAACAGTTACTGTGACTTTGAGCTCCTTTGTGGTGATGAACATCAATGTCTTCATAAATAGCTCTGAAACAAATAAGCCATCATGGTAAACTGATAAATATCATGGTTATAGATCAATTTCAATGTACTATTTTGGCTTTTAACTGCCATCATCTTTTTTTTTTTAACAATTTATTTGGCTGCATCAGGCCTTTGTTGCATCATGCGGACTCTTCAGGTGTGGTGCGCGGATCCCCTAGTTGTGATGCATGGGCTCCAGGGTTTCAGCATGTGGGCTTAGCTGCTCCAAGGCATGTGGGGTCTTAGTTCCCTGACCAGGGATTGAACTTGTGTCCCCTGCATTGCAAGGCAGATTCTTAACCACTGGAGCACCAGGGAAGTCCCTGCCATCATCTTAAAGCAAAAATCTGGTGCCACTTTAGGTGTTGGGGCTATATCAATAAATAAAAACAAAGGTCTCTGCCCTGACGCTTACATTATAAAAACTATTTTAGATTCTAATGCTGCTCTTCCCATGCATCTTACAAATATGTATCTTAAATAATCGTCTTATAGTTTAGTGAGAGATATTGCTCAAGTTTGGACAGCTTGCTTTCTGCTTTTAAAAAAAAAAAGCAAAAATTATTCAGCTTTCCCTGGCTTAAAAACATTAGAAATTAATATTCTAGCTTATTTAACCACTGGCATCTTTGTACTTTGTATAGTCATTTTTCTGTGATAGTCTTCATTTGTTTTAATATATGTCTATAGATAGAAAATATCTATACCTACAAATACAGCGTTAATATACACAGTATAGCAACACATGACTAAGAAAATCTCAAAAATCCAAGCACTTGGAAGTCATAATCACTAACTTCAGGAAGGGCCAGCATGGTCCAGAAATTTTAATGTTTCTCTGTTTTGTCTTTCATTTTCCAAAGAAGTATTTCAACCTCCTTCACTGTACTCAAATCTCTGATGCCCCTCCTCTCAGTCGGAAAACCTCGTATCTTAATAAATTCAATGTCTTTACATGGAAACCTGATGCTCCCATCACCAAATCTTCAAGTCTCTTTTCATCTGCAGCAACCATCATCTACTTTTATGATCCTATCTACTGACCCCTGGCTTCTTAAACATTTCACTCAGTCTCCTTTCCTGAATCTTCAACCTCTCATTCTCTACTAAATCTTACCCCTCAGGATTCATAGGTGTTCCAGCATTTCCCATTTTATAAAATAATACAGTCCTCTGTCCCTTTTCTACTTAATTGCCGCAGTAATACTCTAGCTGCCAGACCACTTTCCCCAAACCCTTCATGTTTAAGTTTCTTTGTGAGTTGCCTGTGCACTGTCTACTTCATCCCTTTTTAATGCGCTGAGATTTGCCTCTGTCCCTGTCACCTTATCACTTGGGATGATCTGTTACTCAGTCCATTATCTAGTGTTGAGTCCTTGTCTGTCTTCAGCGATGTTCTTCACAGTTGTGTGCTCCCTTTTGTTTCCAAACTGCGATTTCCACACCTGGTAATAGGTTCCATGTTCTCTTTGCTCTTGACTTTTCCATTTCTCTCCCGGTGGGCCTGCAACACTGATTCCCAAACTTGTCACTACACTAAAAACTGCAGGTCTTAATTTGAATGTCACTTCTCAGGCTTTCTCTAACCCCCAATTAAATCAGTTCTTTTTGTTAGAATATTGTCAAGTTGATATCTTTCATACTGTTAACACAAACTGTAAATATATGTTTGCCTGCTGATTTAATTTCTGCCTCCTTATTAGATTTGCCCTCCATTAGGTTCAATATGATAAATTAGGCACCAGTCATTTTCCTTTGTACATAGTTAATTTTCAGTCATTTGTCAAATGAGTGAATCATGTATCTATATGTATATTCGTAAGTACTATATGTTCTGCTGGAGTAGAAATTCTTAACCTGGGGTTCATAGACAACCAGTGATGTGATAATCCCAGGACTTCTATGTAAGATTTTATGCTTTTCCTTAGGGAGAAGTTCCTTGGATCTCCTGCAATGTTTAAAGAGACTGAGACACCCTACCACCCAGGAAGTAAAAACTATAGTGGTAGAGGTGGTTCTTCAGTCCTTAAGTCGTGTCCGACTCATTGTGGCCCCATGGACTGCAGCATGCCAGGTTTCCTTGTCCTCCGGTATCTCCCACAGTTTGCTCAAGTTCTTGTCCATTGAGTTGGTGATGCTGTGTAACCATCTCATCCTCTGCTGCCCTCTTCTTCTGCATTCAGTCTTTTCCAGCATTAGGGTCTTTTCCAGTGAGTCAGCTCTTTGCATCAGGTGGCCAAAGTTTTGGAGCTTCAGCTTCAGCATCAGTCCTTCCAATGAATATTCAGGGTTGATCTCCTTTAGAATTGACTGGTTTGATCTCCTTGCAGTCCAAAGGACTCTCAAAAGTCTTCTCTAGCACCACAGTTTGAAGGCATCAAGAGCTATAGTGGTAGGGAGTTCCAAAACTTCACCTCTCCAGCTTCTTGCTATTTCTTACCTTTAATATCTCTTGCCCCACCACATCTACTTACAACTATCTCATAATTAACGAGACTATAATAATATACTTTTCTGCTTCCTATTTGCTTGAAGATTCAGTTGTTAAAAAAATGTGTTTTTGAGACAGCATACCTAGTTTAACCAATTTCGAATTCCTTAAACCACTGACATATTCACTGATACTTTATCAAGCAGAATGACCTAGAGAAGTTTCACAATCCTGTTAGGAAAAAATATTTAATGAACTCCTAAGCTTATCGTAATAAGCCTGGGACTGCATAGTGACTGCCTCTTTAAGATGAGACAGGTTCTGCAGACCTGACATTAATCATTCCAAAAGATCACTACACTGAGGGTATGAACCAAGGGGTCGGGATTAAACCCTCAAATGCCTACACAAGTCAGGCAGATCACATGAAGGTATGTGGTGGGCCTGGTAAACTGAGACAGCGCAGCCCCAAACTATCGCTAGCATGTAAAAATGCAGGCCTGGCATTGTTTTCATATCAAAAAGCATCCAGAGGTTCAGATAGTTATTGAAATATCCCACCTTTTAACTTGGCAATTAATTTCTACATACATATTTAAAATTCACATAGGTCAAAAAAACCCAGTAGCAGGCAAGATACAACCTACAGGCTGCTAGTTTGTAAACAGTGATTTCTATAAAAATGCTTTAATTGTTTTAAACAATTTTGGAGGTAACTTTCAGTTAGTCAAAATATAAAACTAATGAGCCTGTGTCTGACTCTGAGACCCCACGGACTGTAGCTTGCCAGGCACCTTGGTCCATGGAATTCTCCAGGCAAGAATTACTGGAGTGGGTTGCCATTTCCTACTCCACTAATGAGGCTACCATCCCATAAATATTTATATATACTTGACCAATATGAAATCACAAAATAAGAATTCCAAGTTAAAAAGTAATTTTTACATTAATAAGCACACTGTTGTCACAGGTAGTGAAGATTAAAAACAAGTTCTCATGTAAGTTCTTTTTCTGGCATTAGTCAAAGAACAACTAAAATACCCCATCCACATGGTACTTAAGCCATCAATCTGAATAGTCCCCTTCTCGAGCTGGAGAGACTCCGACTTTCTTCCAAGGCATCTATAAGGAACACACTAATGCACATGATGGTCGGTTTATTTCTTAGCGTGCAACCCCAGTGTTCTTAAGTCACAAGGTCAAGAATGACAAGACCAACAATAGGAGCAACCACCACCACAAAATCTCATAAATCATTTTTATATAAGGTCATTGATTTCTGCTAAGGCCTAAACAAAGTTAAATGTATAACGAAACCCTGTGAGCTCTGCTACCAAAGGGAACCAAGACAAGAAAATAATCATTTTGTAAACGACTTACTCTGTGGTGACAGCAGGAGCTAAGGGATCAAACTCCATTACTTCACAGTAATTGGGTGGCTGGAGGTCATTCTTTGTCATCGCTGCAGGCAACAAAAAGAAACACACACTGTGCCTTCTGAGGAGATACACACAACACTCGCTCTACGACTCTGACTTCAGATAGAAGATCCTCACAAACACCTGACAACCAGAAACGCGCACACTGGTGTCCTGAAGCTACTGCCAAGGGCAACAAATCTACAGACGTCCAAACTTAGACCAAAGGATCATTTACTTCAGCGCTCAGAATACAAGATTCAGTGCAACACAAGCATTTTTACAATCTCCTGATGTCGGTCATGGGGCTTCCCTTGTGGCTCAGCGGTAAAGAATCCACTTGCCAATGCAGGAGATGTGCCTGGATCGCAAAGATCCCCTGGAGAAGGGCATGGCAACCCACTCCAATATTCTTGCCTGGGAAATCCCATGGACAGAGGAACCTGACGGGCTACAGTCCATGGGGTTGCAATCGGATGTGACTTAGTGACAAAACGACAACCACAGTCGTCAGTCGTAATGAAATCTGGCTTCAGTTTACCTCGTGTAGCTTAAAGAGGCAAATGCACTCTCATTTCTTCTCTCTGCGTATCTGTTTTTAGTTACCAATCAATCTCTAGCAGACCCATCTATTCTCATAAATTTCCTTACTTAGTATAAATGATAAGGTCTTAAGTACCTGGATGATTGCTGGGCAGAGGTGGCAGTCTCTGGTTTGATGGTGTTGCTGGAACGGTCTGTAGGCTAACTGGCTGCAGTAATACTGAATTTGAATGTTCCAGAAACTGAAGAGAGCAGAGCACATGTTCAAATAAACATTCTAGGCTTTTATGATTTTGATTCCTAGCCTTCCAAGTGGCACTATCCCAAGAACCATATATTCTCAATCAGATAAGAATTACTAATGATTAACTATTATTTTAGTTTTTAAGGTAATAACCCCTTACAAAACCTACTGGTTTTCTGTCTGGTTTCATGCCCCCCCTGCACCTTAATTGCCATATAAAATGTAAACTTAAATAGCTTAAAAAAAAAAAAAAAATACCAGGAATGTATGGCTCAGTCCAGAGTCTCCTGTCCCACACCAAATATAAAACCTTGGCCTCAAAGAGGCAAAACCATTAAGTACAAAAAAGCATATCTGTCAGACCTGGTTAAGAGAATGCCTCGCCACTGGGGACACAGAGCAGAGCCCTGACTGCTGTGGGTCCTGCGATTATCTGAGGGGACATGGGTTATATGCTCTGAAGCAGGCAGAGCCAGCGCAGCTGAAGCAGAGGAAGCCAAGGGAGGGGGCCAGACGCACAGCTGGAGAGCCGATGGGAGAGGTCAGAGCGGCTGTTCAGGCTTTTACCGGGGAAAGTGGGGTCAGAAAACCACAGGTGGCTTTAGAGCAGATGAGTGACATAAACTTCATTTGCAAAAAAGATTGCTCTGGTTTCTGTCTGGAGAACAGATTGTATGATGGGGTGAGGGTGGAGAGGGAGGCGGAGGCTGGAACAGGGCAGCCCTGAAGGAGGCCGCTGCCACACCCATCTGCAGTAGCTTGCCCTGGGACCTAGAAGGGGAGGAGGGAAGGAGTGGCTGGAAAACAGGCGCATTGTGAGGGCAAAGGTAAGACGGTAGAGGTCAAGCGGTTTCCCAAGGTTTTTGACCTGAGCAACTGAAACAGTGGTCATTTACAGAACGGGGAAGACGGCAGGAGGAGCAACTCGGGAGCTGAGGCGGCAAGAGAGCCAGGGAGATGTGAAGTGGAAGGTGGGGGTGTGAGTTCTGCACGGAGGGAGGGGTATGGACTGGACACAACTTGTGAGTGCTCAGAGTCTGAATGATATTTCATGACACGAGACCAAAAGACCAGATAGGAATGAATGTAGACAGAGAAATCTGAGGCCTGACTCCCGAGGTCTCCAACACTGAGAGTCCAGGAGAAGAGCAGAGGTCAGCAGAGGGGGTGCAGAAGAGAGCAGCAGAGCCTGAGGGAGTGGTGTCGAGAAGCCGCGCGCAGACAGGAGGGGGTGACCGACTCCCAGCTGCTGGTCAGGGAGGATGAGCCCTGGGCACCGCAGGACAAGTCAGCCATCTGGAGGTCTCTGGTGACCGCGACAAGAGCTCAGCCCGTGAGGCAGCTGAGGTGAGAACTTGCCTGAAGTCTCTCAGAGGACGGGAGGGAAGAGAGCAAAGACAGCAAACAGAAACAGTTCCAAGGGAATTCTGACTCTTTACTATCTTTCATGAAAGTGAGACTATACTCATCTTAGAAGATTAAAAAAGACAACAAGGAAAAGCCCTAACAGGGCTTCATTAACACCTTGTGAAGATATTTTGAGCAGAACGTGCGAATTAAGGACTGGGAGCTCCTTTTTAGCATGATAATCTGCTCCTTGGGGACACTGCCCGGGAAGGCCTTCATTACTTACACTCTCGTATGTATGACTCGAGGCGAGGTTTTGGCTGGTCCTTTGGGGAAACCTAGGATAGTGTGATAATACAGCATGATTACCCTACAGTGAGAACACAATGCAAAAAGATGACCTTCCTGGTCTAAAAACAATACCCAAAATGCACCTTCAGACTGCACAGAAGTATTAATTTATAGAACAATTGCCAGTGGTGTGGGTGCCCACCAGGTCATAATGCCCAGCACTGTTGCTGGGGCCCTGGAGTGTGCACACTCTATCAGTCACAGCGGAGCCTCTGGTCCTCGCAGGAGAGCAGCTACCACGCATCACTTCTAAAGGATGAAAGGCAAGGCAGAGTAGAGGTCAGGATGCGGGGACAGTTTGAAGCTGCAGTAAACCCATCTGCCCTGTCTCTTTCACCAAATGCAACTTGGTGGATTTGGGGCAATCTGGTGGTGCAATCTGGACAAAAGGCATGGGGCAAATATCTGAGAACTGCAAGGTAAATACTAATCACAGGCTAATTGGGAAAGCAGACTAGAATTGGAGTGTCAATGAACTGTTGGTGAGCTTACCACGTTCTGCCCCCCTGGGTATTCCCTAACTGGCAGGCAGTGCAGCCTAAAGCCCGACTGGGCAGTGAGGACATACAGAGCTGCAGAAGACTCATTCTCACTCAAGGAGCAGGAGAGGGAAACCCTAGTGCCCAGAGCATGTGGGGCAACCCTCGTCCCTTTCTTCCTCTTCGTTCTCCTACTCTAATCCCTAGGCAATCCCAAGGTGGCTGCAGTGACAGCAGAGGCGACGGGGACCGATAGGGGCTTAAACCTGAGAGGCAACTTCCATGCTTAGAGGGGAACTGTGACCATCCCAAGAGGGTGAGGCAAAACTTCGGTTCTTTTATCCTTTCTGTCCTGCCATAGTCAAGGAAGTGCATGACACAGTAAGCCTTCAGCTTTTTGACTGGAGAGACCAAAAAGGGAATCCCAGGAAAGCAAAGAATCAGAGAAATCATGAAGACAGAGGAATTCAGGACAATGACCTCAAAGTTGTTTATGAAATCCTGGGCTTACACCCTGATCTATGCATCCATGGCTGATCCCAATCAATGCCAAGTGAAAGTGAAGTGAAGACGCTCAGTCGTATCTGACTCTTTGCGACCCCAGGCTACAGAGTTAGCCTACCAGGCTCCTCTCTCCATGGGTTTTCCAGGCAACAGTACTGGAGGGGTTAAAGATATTGAGAAATGAACACACAGCCTGCTGTCCAGACCTTACAGTGACAACTGGGTGGCACACGTGTGGGACGCATCTCAGTAACACTGAAACAGCTTTGAAAATTTAACTGACATCAGAATGAAAGCACACAGAAGGCAGGCTGAAACTGTGGCATAAACTTCACTAGGTTGCTCGCCTGCTAAAATCAAAGTACCAACATTTTCAACAGGATTTAGATAAGACCGAGTGTTTCGTATCATTAAAAATGCTCAAGATACAACCCCAAATCACTATGCATATGAAGAGCTGAGAAAATTTAAACTTCCAAAGAAAAGACAACAGTGGTTGATACCTATTAAGGGGACACAAATGATGAAATTATCTCACAGTTTTAAAGCAGCTAGTATACAAATGCTTCAACAAGGAACTGTGAACACTTGAAGAAAATAAAACATTCAATAGATGTTCTCAGCAAAGAAACACAAGATAATAAAGAAGAGTCAAATGGTAATTTTAGAATTAAAAAATACAATTAACAAAAATTTTAAAAAATAGAGAATGAGCATGAGCTAAACAGCAAAAGGGAGATGACAGAGGAAATCGAGTGACAACAACAATGAGCAGAACAATGGATCTGAGACGACAACAGATCCAACGGGTGTCATCAAAAGCCCCAGGAGGAGAGCAAAGTATGGAGTGCTGAAAAACATGCTTGAGGAAATAAAGGCTGAAAACGTCACAAATTTGGTGACAGAAAAATTCACAGATTCGAGACGTTCAGTGTAATAAGCTGAATGGAGGCTCCCAAAGAGTTATGTCCTTGTCCTAATTTCTGGAATCTGTGACTCTTTACTGGAAAGAGTTTTTGCAGATATAATTAAGGATACTGAGATGATGTTTGAGTGGGCACTATATCCAATGATACATGACCTTAAAATAGAAAAATGGGGATCTGGGGAGGGACTTGAGAAACACAAGGGAGAAGGCAATGTGAAGATGGATAAAAAGCAACGTGTGTGGCCACAAGGCAAAGAAGTAAAGGTGTGCCTACACTCCCCAGAATGTGGAGGAGGGAGGAAGGGCTTCTCTCCTCGGAGTCCTGGGAGGAGACGCCTTGCTTCCTTTCAGACCTCTAGTCTCCAGAACTCTAAGAAGGAAGTTCCATTACCCAGTTTGTGGTCATGTTTTTATGATGGCCACAGGAAACAAATACACTCAGCAAAACAAAGACAGCCATACTCAGGCATATCATAATCAAACTGTTTAAAATTAGAAAAAAAGAAAAGTTCTTGAAAGCACAGACAGAAAGAAGTAACAGGGAGTCAACACAGGAACAAGAACTTGAATGAATGTTAGCTTTCTCATTAGAAGCCATTTAGGCCAGAAGACACTGGAGCAGTGTTTAAAAATGGTAGAAGAAAAGCACTGTCAGCCCAGAATCTTATATCCAATGAGAGTATCCTTCAGGAACAAAAATGAAATACCCACATGAAATATACTAAGAAACTTTCACTGCCATCAGATCTTCTCTCAAATAATGCTAAAAGAAATTCTTCAGAGACAAGAGAAACTGTACCAGAGGAAAATGAAAGGAAAGCAACAGAAACAGTAAATATTAGGTAAATATGATGGACTATTCTACTCTTCCTGAGTCTTTAAAATTTAAGGGTTGCAAGTAAAAACTATTATGAAAAAATTGTAAAATAATTATTCATTGTCTGGTAGTGGTTTTTTAACATATATAATCATAATATATATGATAACTATCATAAAGGGAAGAGCTGTATGATAATAAAGTTTCTGTATTTCACTTCAAGTGGGAAAATACTGGTTTTAAATACACTAAAAAAACTGCAAAAAAAGAGAAGTATGTATAACTTTTACATTTCCTAGACAACATCTTATTGTCCTCTAAAATGTTTAGATCAATATACTTTCACAAATATTATATGTAGAATTCCCACTGCGGCATGTCCTCACCAATACATGGTACCTTCCAAGAACTCTACCTTTTGCTGAGTTGATTAAAAATTCCCAGATTACTAATGAAAAAAAAAACAAAAAACTGCAGTTCCTAGAGCAACCAGTCCTCCCCTCTCCATATATAAACTATACAAAAATATGGTATGATAATAAAATGGATATTGAAAACATCCAAATAGCCCAAAGTATGAATGAAAGAGGAAACAGAAAAAATAAAAAAAATACCAAAAAAACAGCAAAGGACACAAACAGGAAAGCAAATCACACAATGGTGGTCCTAATCCACACATATTAATATAAATGGTCTAAGCATACCAATTAAAGACATATTATCAGAGTATATAAAAATGCATGACCCACCCATAAGTTAATCTGCAAGACACTCACTTCAAATAGTTAAAAGTAAAAAGGTAGAAAAAGATATACGATGCAAATACTAATCAAAAGAAAGCAAGAGTGGCTTTGATTACAATCAAAGTAAACATCAAGGTAAAGACAATTGCAAGGGATAAAGAGGAACATTACATAATGATAAAGAGTCAATTCTCCAAGAAGACAACACTCCTGAATGCAAATGCACTGAAAGAGCTTCAAAATACACGAAGCAAACAATTTTACATAACCTTTCTAGAAATATCACATACCATATGACTATCCAGACCCTATTGTCAAGAAGACCAACTGTAATGATAAAGAACAGACTGGTGGCTGCCGAGGGTTGGGGGTGGGGGTGTGACTATAATGGACTAGCATAAGGAAGCTTTTTTGGATAATGAACTATTCTATATTCAGACTGTGGGGATGGCTACATGAATCTATATATATGTTAGAAAAAACATAGAGCTCTGCAGCAAACAAAAAAAGGGTCAATTTTACCATATGGAAATTGTAAAAATAAAATTAGAGTGAAAAGAAAAAAGGAGAGAGAGCAGGTATTGAAATCCGATTCACTTGAATTTGAATCTCTCTCTGCACTAGCTGGACAACCTTTGTTTGGCAAGCTGATATTCCTCAGTCTTGGTTTCCTCACCAGTACAGTGAGTACGGGGGGGGGGGGGGGTACCTACCTCAGAGCACTGCAAGGAGCAGTAGATTAAGGAACCAGACATTCTTATCCTTAGCCTGCTGCCCGATACTAAGTAGGCTATCGATACGACTTTATCCTATCATCATCACTGCTTTTCAGGGATCCTTTCCATTATGAGAAATTCCATCACTCACCTGTTCCGTAATAAATTATACTGCAAACAAATGAGGGGTGGGAAAATCTTAAGACTGTCAGATATTTTGACAGCTGATTGTGCCTCTCATATGTAATCTTTGGGCTTCCCTGCTGGCTCAGACGGTAAAGAATCTGCCTGCAATGCGGGAGAACCAGGTTCAATCCCTGGGTCAGGAAGACCCTCTGAAGAAGGGAATGGCAACCCACTCCAGTAGTCTTTCCAGGAGAATTCCACGGACAGGGGAACCTGGCAGGCTACAGTCCATGGAGTTGCAGAGTTGGTCACCACTGAGAGACTTTCACTTTTTTCCACAAGTAATCTTTGGCCCATGATTCAACTCAGATTCATGCCGTCGGTAACTTCAGTGCTTCAATTTCCAACACTATAAAAAACTGGACTAGTGACAGTTTCACTCACATAAGTTTTCAAAAATTAGAAAAAAATATGTTCAAAAGACATCATCTAGAAAACAAAACAGATGTCACCCATCTTCTTTCATTCCAGTGAATTCTAAGAACTATTATAATTATTTTGATATCTGGATCTTGGGTAGACAATCATAATAAGAGTTTCTAATGATCAGCTGATCACTGTTTTATGGTTCCCCAGAGACTCTTTTTACTAAGCAACTTCACTGGAGTTCTGCTACAACACTTTCACAACTACTTGCACCTCAGAAGTCAACACCAGAAGGAGTCAAGTGAAGGCACTGACCCAACCTGGAGGCTCAACGATAGCCACGTCCCAGCACGGGAATCTTTCCTTTCTCTCTTCTTCCCTTACACACTTCTTCCCCCTCTTTTTCCCCCTAGTTTGTTCTCCTTTCTCTTCTCCTCCCTCTGCACCTCTTGTTTTTAACACAGAAAAGTAACTAAAAAATATCTAAGTCCAGTGACATAAAAATACAGCCAAGAAATGCTGGTGCATGAAAAGCAAAACAAAGTTTTGAAACAGTCATATTCCTGTTTACATAAAGACCCTCTGTAAGGATAAATAAGAAACTAACAAAGGGGTTCCGTGGGTGGAAGCAGGTATGACCCAGGGGAAGGCAACAGGCAGGACAGGAGTGGGGTAAGATCAAGTGTTGTCCTTGCACGTCTTTTTATATTGTTTTGATATCTGAAATGTGGAGAGGTACTGCCTATTACCTGAAATACATATATTTAAAAGGGAAAAAAGAATATAGGCCTTGATGGAAGGCAAATCTAACTTCTGCTTATTTTTTTGCTATTTATCTACTCCATCCTGCCTCTTCTTAATCTTAGGTAACCATGCTTTGTTTAGGTTCTTCTGCATTTTTCTTTTATTTCTTTATACAAAGAGAGGCAAATATTAGCATATATTATTTCCCACTTTCTTACACAAATACAAGAGATTATATACACTCTGCTTTGCAGCTTTTCTCACTTAATAAATACACTGGTGATTGTCCCTGATGTAGAGGGTCTACATTTTTCCCCAGCAGTGTAATATATTATTTTATTTAACTATTCCCCAAACTGAAGGGTATTTGAGTTGTTTCTAATTATCAGCTATTGCACAAACATTGTCAAGAACAATTGACTTTATTTTGCATAAGTGAGCATAAATACCTAGAAGTGAGACTGCAAGCTCAAAGGTACATTTATAATTTTAACAGAAATTGCCACATGCCTCTAATAAGAACTGCACAACTTTGTTATAGTATCTGTCTCTCCACAGTCAACAAAATACAGTAACAAACATGCAGATGTATGCCAATTTGTGAGGTTAAAAATAGTCTTATTGCATTTTAACTTATACTTCTGTAACTAAGTAAGGCTGAGCATCACTGAGCAAAAATATGTTTTTAGGTCATCTGCATTTCTTTTTTGGTAAACTATCAGTTCACTAGAACTGCTAGTTAATTGGTATATGAGCTTGGATAAGTTCTAGTCCCTGAATCTTAGGCTTTTTTCCTATAAAATGGGAATAATGATAACGGCACTGATTCAAGAACTAGTGCAAAGATTAAATGAAATAAAAACAGCTCAGCAAAATGTCTCCCACATAGCGAGTGCTCTGCAATCTGTGTGGCCATTTCTGTTCCCCTCACTGTCAATATATTTTTCCTACCTCCTGTTACCACTAACAAAAGAACAAAGAGAAACAGGATTTATTGAATGCTTGTTATGTACAGAGTGCTATCCTAGGAGGTACATGTAGCATTTCACAGAAGCTTTGTAAGAATCCTAGAGAGGATTCTTGGAAGAAAAATGGAGGCTCATGCTGGTTAAGTTTCTCATTCAAGGTCACAGAACTACTAGAAAGCAGTACTGGGAGTCTAAATCAGTTATATCAGATCCCTAGTGAAAATGAACACGTCAGTCGCTCAGTCATCTCTGACTCTTTGAGACCCCATGGACTGTAGTCTGCCAGGCTTCTCTGTCCATGGAGTTCTCCAGGCAAGAACACGGGAGTGGGTTGCCACTCCTTCCTCCAGGGGATCTTCCTGACCCAGGGATCGAACCTGGGTCTCCTACATCACAGATGGATTTTTTACCATCTGAGCAACCAGGAGCAGTACTGAAATTCTATATCAGTTATGGTAGATTCCTAAGTCTCCACCTTTTCTATTATGTCATATTTTCTTAAATATGAGGAATGAGAATAAGACTGAATTAGTTCTAGAGTATTACTGACATACTTACAGGGGTGTTTCTGTATTTTCCAAGGCTAGCAGATCCACCTGTGTATTAAGACTGGGTTTGAAGTTGTTTGGTACAACTGGACTCAGAGAGCTGAAATCTAGAACACAAAATGTACTTGTTCAGCTTTAAAACATTTTGTCCATCAGTTCTGTTGGATTTTCCATGGTTACCAAAAAAAAAACCGCCATCAAATGAAAGAGATTAAGACAGTTCTATCACCATAAAATCATGGTATTTCTTCAAACAAAATTTAAAAACATTTATGACAATTGGAAAGAGAGAAATTCCCTGCTATTAAAAGAGGATGCTGTGAAGGTAACAAACATTATTATACTGGGTTTTCTAAAATCCCAGACTGACTCAGAATGGAAGGGATTTTATGTCTTTTCCTGTGAAGCACAAAAGGAAAAAGTTATGGTATATAGTTCTCCTCTCACCTCTCCAAACTCTTACGTTCCCATAATCATGAGATACCCCAAAGAGAATAATTATTTCTCCCCTTCTGAAAACACTGATAAAAACCTGAAAACTCTTCAATATAATGGATTCTAAACATCCCACTGGTCTAAGTAAGCAGCTAACATTTTAGAAATGGGGGAAGTTATAAGAAAACCACAAATTGAATAACATTGAATATTTTGATTCTAAAAAATCTTGCTAACATAAAAGGTAAACAAACTGATTTTAACTTGTCAGAAAATTCCGGACTTCAGGATATTTTATTACATTTGATGGTAGTTTAGTCACTAAGTTGTGTCCAACTCTTGCGACCCCATGGACTGTAGTCTGCCAGGCTCCTTTATCCATGGGATTCTCTAGGCAAGAATACTGGAGTGGGTTGCCATTTCCTTCTCCAGGGGATATTCCCATTCCAGGGATCGAACCCAGGCCTTCTGCACTGCAGGCAGATTCTTTACCAACTGAGCTACAAGGGAAGCCCCCATTTTACTTTGTAATTTACCAAAATTCTTTGGGAAGGATAATAGGAGGTAACAAATAAATTAGACAAATAGGTAACCCTAAGCCTACAGTGCAATATCATCCTTTACTTTCACAGAAATCCACTAATGCAACTCACTTAGTAGGAAAGTCTCAAGAGTTGGGTGGCTAAGAAGTGATAGAACTGGACTGGTGGATTTCAACTTGGACTTCTCTGACTCAAAAGCCTGTGATTTATCCTCTACATCTTACCACACGAGGCCTCATAATTCCTGATTTTCTCTATCTGCATCAAGTATTCCCTTACCTGATGCTGCAGTATGGCAGAGAAACCCAAAGATAATAGTGAATGGGTTCAGAGTATGTCTAAATGTTGGCCGTGGAGTTGAACAAGCTCTATAAGTAGGGAGGTGAATTCCAAGCCAATGGGATGGGTTTCAAGGGCCTCCTCCCCTAGACACATCCCATGGGTATGACCTAACCATTGGCCAAGAAGTAATTACATCTCCTAAAACAGTTCTCTGATACTCAGATCGACTTCAGTCCTTCTCAAGTTGCATTTAATGAAGAAACCAAGGAGAACTGTTTTACAGCTCTTCTGCTGGTCTGAAAAGACCCATGTGCTTATTTACTTAAGTCTGAAAGCTGAGCATTCAGGGTGCTGACTTCTCCCGGGGTGGTCCTAGGCATCGGAAGGCTGGGACTCAGGTCAAGGAGATCTGAAGATGGGGCGGAAGGTTCACTGGTAGTCTGAAAACAAAGCAAACAAAAACACAATTAAGAAAAAACTGCATCAGGCAGTTTATCATGGCTTTCTCCCCAGAGACTTTCCTTTGGAAAAAGGAAGATCTTATTTTGGAAGTATCCTGGGAAAGAATTCTCCATTCCATTGGCAATCCTAGGAGTAATCTCATCTCACCACTGTCATGGGTTCCCTGCTTAATTAGAGAATCCTCTTATGAGCTCTTATCAATAATTCAATGAGTCATTAAGGCAAATACCCTGCACTACTAAAACATTCCAAATCGTTAATGCACATTTTTTTATTTTTTAAGACTTGTTTTAGGTAAACTTTGCTCCTTACCATACAATTCGTAAAATTTTTAATTGTTTATTTTATAACATTTCTATTTACTTACATTGGCAGATTCCCTCTGGTTCTTATTTTGCTCCAAAATCCTTTGTTGGTTTCGAGTAAACCTGTTCGAATTAACAAAATGCAAGTATTTAAAAGAAAACAGATATGAAAATGCTGTAAAATTTAACAAGTTATTAATATGCAAATATTCACCAATAATCAACTTCATTCATAATCAATTCCCAATAAAGTACTTTAATAACTTTTTCCCAGTTCTATGAGAAAATGAACAAATATTATAAACACTAATAATTAAATCACCAAAATATGGTTTCTATTAACATTATGTATTTCCTGGTACTATTTTTTTCTGTAAGTTAATCTATTTTAAACATCATTAAAATTATATTTATGTAATTCAGTATCATAAATCCATTATGTTGACATCATTTTTCTACTTATTCAGAAATACAACGTTTAGTGGTTGTAGACTTTACCTTATGAATATATCATATACTTAAATATTCTCCTTATTCTCAAATATGCTTCCAATTTTGCCAAAAATTACCATTCTACATTAAATTCACATACAGTTAACATATTTTCATTGTTTAATATTCATTTTTATAAGATGCTTGGGACCCAAAAATACTGACCTTTTACAACTTTGTGTTAATTTTACACTATTCCTACTTTACTGTAGGTAAAGAAGGAGCAGTGAAAGAAATCAATAAGAGAATAGATTTGAAAGAATAGTGAAGTTGAAGGCAGAAATCCAAAGTATAAGCCTTAACTTTATTACTGAGTAGTTATAAGACCATACTTAGTGGCCCTCAGTTCTCCAACTACTCACAGAGAACAGTAATGTTTAAGCCATTTCCTCAGAAAGCGATTTTAAACAGCAAGATACAGGTAGGCAGGTAAGACAGGTGGATGAATGTGGACACGCTTTGCAAACTGAAAGCTGCTTTAGAAACACAGAGTATCACTGTTATGACACATCAACTCCATGAACCCAAACACTTTAAAGTCTAAAAGCTTACACTGAATTAGAATATGGCCTAGATCGAAGGATGTTCCCTGTTCTAATGCACGGGCCACTAATGGCACTGGCTTCTTGAGACCAACCCTCACAAATCAAGCCTCAAGGAACAAGTTTCTGTTTCCTTATTTGCACAACTATTCCCTGGACATAATGAGTGGAAACGTTTGGACATTCTGGAACAGGATGAGTGTATTTTGCCTGTGGGATGGATGTGAATCTTTAAGGAACAGAGGGCAGACGTTGGTAAGCAGAATTATCGCCCCACCAAGATATCCACGTAGTAAATCAACGGAACAGTGAGTGTGTCCGGTTAGCGGGCACATGGACTGAAGGTTGCTAGTGAGCAGACTGTAACAGGGAGATTGTCCTGGACTGTTTAGATAAGCCCAGGGGAATCAGAAAGGTCCTTAAATGTGGACAGGGAGACAGAAGAAGGAAGCAAGAGGGATACAACGCGAGACGGACCCGGCCAGACAATGCTGGCTTTGAAAACGGAGGAAAGGGGTCAGGAGCCTAGGAAAATTGCGTAAATTGCACACTGCACGGAAACAATTCTCCTCTAAAGCCTCCAAGAAGAAACGAAGTCCTGGTTCAAAGCTCAATCAGAAAAAGCTGTTCACAGAAATAACCCACTCTCCTAACATCAAAACCAAATAAACACATGTTCCTCCTCAGAGGAAGCTTTTAGTAAGTGGTCTTATGGTTCGCAATAATAGAACTCTTCAAAATGAAAACCAGGAGTTGGCACCCACTGAAAACTGTATGGTTTTCTTAGACATCTTCCTACTTAGAAAGCTTTACACCAAAGCAAGCGAAGGGTGGGGCCGTGAGTCAGCTGACGGGAAGAGAACAGGGTGGCGGGCTCACGCCTGCCTCTGGGCACCCTGGCATGTCTGCACAGAGCAGCTGCTCGCTCTCACAGAGAGACGCTGGGGCAGACTCATGTCACAGCTGTGCATCTACTTCCCTGATGCTCTCGGTTCATTCATGATCAGCGGGGGAAAGTCCAGACAACGGTTTAGAAGACTCAGTGGGACGAGAGGAGGAGGACAAGAAATTAACCAGTTAACGAGCTGGCACCAGCTCGGGGCGTTCAGCTACATTGTCACATTTAATTCTCAAAAACACAGCGAAGAAGCCCTTTCCAAACAGGTAGCAGTATCCCCTTTAACAAACAGAAAAAACCCAAGTCTTTAAAAGTCAAGCAACGTGTACAGAACAAACAGCCAAGCTTGAATCCGGCCTGTTCACCTCTTTCCCTTAGTCACACGCTCCACTTCTCCATCAGCTGGTGGGGGATGCAGCCACTGATGCCGGAAAGTCTCAGCAAAAACAGGTCCCCTAAGGGCGGCTTGAAACATCACTTTGGAATTCAGTGAGTAGGGGCCACATAAGGGAAACTGTCCTCCCCAAATGCTAATACAATCCTTACCCTAAACAAAGATCCAGAAGCAGTTTGGGGAGCTTCAGAGGCCCAGGAAGGCCTAGGGATAGGTTTGGAATGCTTGTTTTAGCACTTCAGCTCAAGCAGCTGCCCTGCCCTGCCCCTCCCTGGGGACAGGTCCTGGCGCTGGCCCCCCAGGCCCGCTGCGCCCTGCCGACTTCCCGACCTGTGTGCCCTGGCCTGCCCCTGATGCCCTCAGCGCCTCCCGGACCATCCTCAGCTCAGACAGGGCTTCCGCACAGAAGCTTCCCTGCCTCTGACATGGGCCAGGTCTGGCTGATACTCTCACCAAACAGACCTCCTATTCACTTCATCTATCCTGCTTCCAAGTGAGTGTGTGTGTGTGTAAATATACATATATATATTATTGAAGGTGTTTTCCTGACTATAGGCTTAGACTACAGATTACAATAGATTCCAAGACTATTTCTTTAATGAATAAATAAATGACTTGGAAACAACTTAAAACACCGAACAAGTCAACTATGAGAGAAGAATGGACTGTTATGCAGCTATTAAAAATAATGGTTTAGCCAAAGCATTTAAGAACATAGGGTACACAAATACAGTGAAGAAAATCAAGGGAGAAACAAAAGGATATGTTCTTTATATGATCAAGGCAATAAAACAAGGTTAGAAAAAAAGTAAAATGTTAGAAACCTGTATCCACAGGTTCTTTATCTGTGGTTCCACATCCAAGGATTCAACCAACCTCAAACTGAAAATATTTGAAAAAGAAAAAAAAAAAATCCCTCAACATTCTAAAAATGGAAATTGAATTTGCCATGCACCAGTAACTATGTACACAGTATTTACAATGTATTTACAATTATTTACACAGCATTTACATTTATTAGGTATTGTAATACCTTAAATGTACATCAAAGTGTACATGTACCCTATGCACAGGTTACATGCAAAAACTATATCATTGTACATAAAGGACTAGAGCATCTGTAGATTTTGGTGCTGCTGGGGGAGTGGGTTCCTGGAATCAATCCCCTACAGATATGGAGGGAAGACTGTATTTAAAATTTTTGCCGTCATTCTTTTCTGAAAGGAATTGAAAAATAAAAAAGTTTGTGCTCACATACAGATTACCCTCACTGCTCTGACTTTGTGTAGACTATCTTCTTCTCTTCTCACTACCATTTCCATGTGGTTCTCCACCTCAAACTTAGGGTGAACCTCACTTTCACGATAACGCTCGGCTTGTGCCACTGGTCCGTCTCACAGCCGATGGTGTGCACAGGGCAGACCCCTGGTGATTCAGATCCAGGCTCTGTTCACAGGTCAGTACGTGAGCACAGCTCACATTGCCCACAGATGCCTCTCGCACTGCCCGGGACATGCTCATTCCAGCAAGGAGTATCACACACTCCTGGAAGGGCAGGACCAGAATTCTTTGCCTTGGGAGGAAGGTACCCGTGTCCAAACGTGTTCTTGATCTTTCTGAGGATGCTGAGCATCCGAAGGTGGTCCCAGCACTGGAGGACAGTCAGAGAGGGTGCCCACTGCTCACCTCTCACACCCAAGGATGGCATTGTTCAAATCCTCGTTCACTTGAATCAGCTCAGCAGTGACGTCTTCGTTCTCCACCACCACAAGCAGGTCCATGATCCTCTCCTGCATCTCCCGACCCGTCTTATAAAGTTTCTGTCAAAGAAGGAGAGAGATTTCTTCTTTCATGCTAAAAACCAACTGATTTGCCCTTCTGAACTACTGCAACCAAGGCTTCCCCGGTGGCTCAGACGGTAAAGAATCTGCCTGCAATACAGGCAATCCAGGTTTGATCCCTGGGTTGGGAAGATCCTTGGGAGAAGGCAATGGCAAGGTAATGGCAATACTCCAGTATTCTTACCTGGAGGATCCCATGGACAGAGAAGCTACAATCAATGAGGTTGCAAGGAGTTGGATATGACTGAGCAACTAATCCTTTCCCTTTCCCATTACTGTGACCACTTCCACATGAATCACCTATGGGAGATTACCAAAGTATTTAACTGTGGACAGCTCAGCCTTTATCAGAAGGACATCAGAACAGTATTTTCCTCTAAAAATCAAAATAGGGATCATAAAGACAATAATGCACTGCTGTAACACTGGACTAGAAATTAGAACTGGTGTATAGGAATTCTAGGTTCGTGGCTTATTAGCTATGCTGAGACAGCAAAAATAATCACCTGCTTTCTAAATCTCAGTTTACTTATTTGATGAAAGAAAAATACACTGCTTGCCACACACACCTACCTAAAGGGGTGACGTAAAAATCAAATGAGATGTGTACAATGAGGACCTCTATAACTATAAAGCACAACATAAAACATAAAGTGCTATTGTTGTTTGTGGTAGCGGAAGAAAGACGGAGTTAAAATGCATTTACAGTAGTATAATTTTCCTATTATGTTTTACTTAAAGATGTAAAGTTTATAGTTACATTACATTCCAAGGTAAACTGAACCTGAATTAAAAAACTAGTCATCAATCCCATCTTTACTTAGACTGCCTGGAATCACTATTATATAAGATTCCACTCCCCAAACAAGCTTTTTCTCATAATCATCAGAAGCACCTACAGCAGACTTACTGATTCAGAACTGCCAAGACTGAGAGTTTGGGAATTCACATTTTTCAATAAGCATCTCAGAGTTTCTCATGTACACGGATATTTTAAAATTGTTATCTTAAAACCAAGGGCTTCCCAGGTGGCTCAGTGGTAAAGAATCTGCCTGCCAATAAAGGAGATGCAGGAGACGCGGGTTTGATCCCTGGCTTGGGAAGATCCCCTGGAGAAGGAAATGGCGACCCACTCAGTACTCTTGTCTGAAAAATCCCACGGACAGAGGAGTCTGGTGGGCTACAGGGTGTGGGGTCACAGAGAGTCAGATGGGAATGAGTGACTGAGCACACACACATCTTACAACTTAATTTCTCTTAGGCAAACCCTCAATAAGCCTGAGGAGCATAAAACTGATATAACATTCCTTGAAATCCACCTTGGCCAGAATTTGTCCATGTAACAGTACACTGCTGTCTGAGCTGCCAGAGAAGCCCAACAGTCCATCAGCATCAGGCAAAAGCACGGCGAAGCTCCCCTTTCACAATGAAAGCAGCAGAGCTGGCTAAATTGTAGCACTGTTTATTACATTATCCGGTCTTTTCCCTCAAGAAAGACAGACCTGCTGAAAAACTTACACTTTACAAAACCATTTAGCATCTCAAACAATCTATCACAAGATTTCCAACAGGAAGTCTCTAAACAAATCAAGCCATGACCAGCTGTCACTTAGACTCAGAGGTAAAGGCTACCACATCTCCACAGAATCTTAACAAAAATGTTAAGACAGGAGAGAAGGGAAAGGGGAAAAAAAAGTGGAACAGAGAGATGTCAGACTGAGTTTTCACACTCACATTGTACAACTAAAACAACCGGCCACATTCCCAATGACGTGACTGTCAGGAGTGGTTGACAAACTTTTTCTGAAAGGTTCAGATACCAAATAGTTTTTCCTTTGTCGACCACACGGTCTGTGTGGCAACTACCCAACTCTGCCAGGGCGCAAGCAACCGCAGACAATATGGAAACACTCTAAAGCAGTCGGGTGGTGGCGGAGCATGACTCACATACGTCCCGTGGGAGAGGGCAGATGAGAAGACTTCAGACTCAGTGGACCTAAGGCATCTCCCGTCTGCATACCTGATACGGGGTTTGGTTAAAATTTAGCCTCAGTTTACTTTCTCATCTATAAAATAAGGATAACAACCATCATGCAAGGTTGTTGTAAGAACAGAAAAGGATGCGGTTGAAACCCCACTGTGGGACTTCCCTGGTAGCACAGTGGATTAGAATCTGCCTGCCAACATAGGAGACAAGGGTTCGATCCCTAGTCCACGGAGATTCCATGTGCCATGGGGCTTCCAAGCCCGTGCGGCATGACTACTGGAGCCCACACACCTGGAGCCTGTGACCCACAACAAGAGAAGGTGCCTCCATGAGAAGCACGTGCACCGAAATGAAGGGTAGCACCCCCCAACTGCTGCAGCTAGAGACCCAGAGCAGCCAACAACAAATAATTAAAAATTTAAAAAAAAAACAACAACACAGTGTCTGGCATACAGGGCAGTCAACGAATGTATTATGGGTACCTAAGGAGGTATCACTAGCAGCTTTACTAGCGAATACATTCCTGTAATACCTGTGCCATTACCCAGGACCCAGTATTAAACAAAGGAAAAAACTAAGTTGCTGCCACCCCACGAGGAACGAGAATGTTTCCTGTCTGCGTCAGCGTGCAGAACGGTTCTTGGTGCTCACTGGCAGCCTTGCTAGAACAATGTCAAGATCAAGGAAATACAGTGGCTGTTAGATGCCTATGACAAAGATGTAGAAATTAATCTGAAATGAATCTGCAGCCAGCATCAATAGCCCGTCATCATGGGAAGACTGTCCCTTTGCCCTCTCAAGAGACAGATGGAGTGGAGACATGAAAGGTATACCACATTTCTCCGCAGGTTTGCAAAGCAGAATCTGCAAAACCTCTTCAAAAGCCGGCCTGCTCTGATCTTTGCTACTGATGTCTGTCTCCGAAGAAAGTCAAGCCACCTGCAAACAGTGCAGATCAAGCACCATGAACCAAAAGGACGGGTCAGAAGCCCCCCCAGAGCAGGCCCTTGCAGGGCTGTGGATGTGGGGAGCCAGGGGAGGGAGTCCAAACACAGGGGCACAGCTGCTGGAGCAAGCGCCTGTTACGGGAGCCCTGGAATTGCCTCACTTCGGGCCCGTATCAAAGCAAAGGCAGGCTGCTAAGCCAAAGGGAATGTAACAATCATTTCCAAAGTCTTTGCAGTGAAACAAAAAGGAGCTCACCGAGAGCCGCCTCTTCTGACATCCAGATGGCGCCCACTCTTCCACAGAGCACTCGGGAATTAAGGAAGAAGATTCTGTCACACTTTCAACTCCAAATGCAACTGCCCCACATTTACCAACACAGGGCAACTCAAAAAAAAAAAAAGAAAAAGTAAAGTATCTGAACATATCCTTTGAGAAAGCAATAACGAAGAGAAAGGTGTTTGCTTGCAAGCCTTCTCTGCAAAGAACACGTCTAGGACTACTGCTATCACACACCTTCTCTCTCCAGGACGTCCCACCCAGACAGCGAGAGGACCCAGGACGACGTTAGCCACCTGCATCAGAAAGTCAGGCCCAGGTTCACAGTGAGAAAGCGGCGCTACACGGGACAGCATGGAGCCTCAGGAGGACGAGGTTTGACTCCAGCCCTATCTTTGCTGCCCTTCATGGACAGATCATCACCTTTCTAAATATGCAGCCTCCTCTGTAAAAGAAAAGGAGATAGTCTCAAAGGTATCGAAAGGGCCTTGCTCTCTTAACACCTTACAAGTCTCTGAATGGGAAAGACAGGAAGAGTCATCAGAGCAGATGACTTTTCACCAACTATTCTCACAGGACCAAATCTCAGATTCATATGATTTTAAACTTCTATAATAAGTTAGAGTAAGACTTACTCTAGTTGTGCTTTTAAAATCTGAGCTCATTTTATTCTACAGAAGACTGAAACATTCTCTTCTTTCACTGTCCTAACGGGTCAAGGCCAAAACTAAAATGGGAGCTCAGCCACTAACGGTTGAGTAAGGTGATTCAGAATCAAGTACACAATTGCCTAGAGAGCAAATGCAAGAACAGAATATGCAATGACATTTCATTGCTGTGACCAGAACATTTCACTGCTGTGACCAGAACAGATACTCTTAACTTATTACAATGCTCATTAGACTAGATGCACCCCCAGAATCTCAGTGCACCACCCTGGCAAACTAAAAGAAATCCCGTCTCTGCCCCTTAGGAAGTTTGAAGTCCCAGAGCAACATCATGGCTGGGAAATGTGTCTTTTACCAAAATAGTTCTATTGCCTAAGAGTCTAACAAAGAGAAAGGAGCTCAGAGAATTAGCAGGTCTTCAAGATCTAACTATTCTGCAGAGATGGGAAGAACAGATAGGGGATGCCAAGTAAGTATACTGGATTTCAGACAGAAGGAAGTGGGCAGGGAACGCGTTTCAAATAAACAGAACAGCTGCAAGAAGTTACATGCCAACAGACAAACTAGGAAACGATTCCAAGTAGAGGCTGCTTTTGACGGTAACAAACTGCATACAAGACTGTGATGCTGGTAAAGTGTAAGAAGAGCTGAGACATCTGTGAGGGGAGACTTTTCCTGTGGGCTGCACACCTTTTACCTTCCAGATCCACCATCCACTCTCTGCCCTGCTGAGTGCCCCAGGGCTAACCAGAGGAGCACACCACCAGGCCCCCTCTGCCTCGCTTCTTACTGGCTCTGCGGATGGGACCCCCCCGGGAAGAAACAGGAGAATGAAGCAGGGTGCGGTCAGGCTCCTTATCACCGTGGTCCTTCTGCCAAAGACACCGCTGCCCTCTCGGCCGCCTGCCTAGTGCCACTCTTCCTGCTGCATTCTAAAAAAAGTTCCCTCTGGCCTATTTATGCCTAGAGACATCAGCTGACGGCCCAGGGTAACAAGGAGCTCCTGTGGTTTCTCTGATCCCTGCGGTATCTCACTAAATAAACAGTACCTTAATTTAATTCTTTTCAAATTACCCAAATGGAGCATGCCATCTGTTTGACTGATAAACCCTAGAAAGCATGAAAACAGAGCAATTTAAATATTATGGTAGCAACACAGGGATAGACAAAGAGATCAAATCAAGAGAACAGCCTCTGGAAAGACATCGTTGCTCTGAAATACAGAATGTGATAAAGAGGTGTCTACAATCAGTGAGGAAGGTATAGACTGTTAATGAAATCATGCAGCCAGCCAGCCACAGGACCGAAAAAGATAAATGGAGGTAAAATCTCTAACTCAAACCAAGGATAAAAATTTTAATTTTAAATCACATAAAATCAAGGGAAAACCCATTGATGTATTAAGAATACCTTCATTGAGTGATTGCATGGTTCAGTACAGCTCTGGGAGCAGAACCTGAGTAGTAGAGCCTGCGGAGTATCCACTCCAGCAGGCAAAGGCAGCTGCACAAATGAGCAGGAAAAATCAGCAGGCTGGAGGGATGACGTGCAGGCTCCCCTAGGAAGTGGCTGACTTTACACTAGGGGCCAGGGAAGCGCCCCCAATGAGGTAACAGACTAAGTTAGAAGGATGAGAAACAGCTGGCTGTTAGAAGATGCAGGAAGCATGAGTGTCAAGGGTGAAACCACGCCCCAGTAAGAACGCACTCTGCGTGTCCGAGGAACGGGAGGAGGTCATACCCAGAAGGGCTCCTGTGCTATGGAAGGAAAGGCAGGAGGAGACAGGCAAGCTTTTATGGCCAGAGGAAGGAGGCAGGGTTTTATTCTCAGTGTAAAGGGGAGCCAGTGGAGGGTTTCCAGCAACACAATCTGGTTTACTTTCTAAAAAGTCACACAGAGATGCTCAGTACCACCAGTCATTAGGGAAATGCAAATCAAGAAGATATCACTTCATACCTAAAGTGGCTAAAAAAGCTGAATACAAGTGCTGGCCAGGAAGTGGAGAAACCGAAACCCTGCGCATTGCTGGCGGGAAGGCTCGACGGTGCGGCCACTGTGGACAGCAGTTGTCAGCTCCTCCGAAAATTCACCACAGAGCTACCTGACCCAGTTATGCCACTGGGTATATGCTCAAAAGGGTACAGGTACCCAAAGACTTACACACGGATGTCCACAGCAGCATGAGTCACAACAGCCCAAAGACAGAAACAAGTCAAACGTCCATCAACTAACAAATACATAGAATATACTGGAAGTATATACATACAGTGGAATGTGAGCTATAAAAGATCCTATGAAATGGGAGAACTCTGAAAACATTACAATAAGTTAAAGAATCATACTTTATAATTCCATTTATATGAAATACTCAAAAAAGGCAAGTCCATAGAAACAGAAAGCAGGTAAGTGGATGCCTGGACTGGGCAAATACAAGAATTGGGAGAGGCTGCTTAATGGATAGAGGGTTTCCTTTGGGGATGGTGAAAATGTTTTGGACCTAAATAGAGGAAATTGGGGGGAAGGGGCAGGTAGGGAGTTTGGGAGGGACAGGTACATATTGTTATATTTAAAATGGATAACCAACATGGAACTCTGCTTAATGTCATGTGGCAGCCTGGATGGGAGAGGGGAGTCTGGGGGAGAATGGATACATGTATATGTGTGCCTGAGTTCCTTTGCTATCACAACATTGCTAATTGGCCATACTCCAGTACAAAATAAAAAGTTAAAGAAAATAAACAGAGGAAACGGTTGTGAATGTGAATGTCACTAAATTGGACATTTTTAATTTATTTTTTGGCTATGCCACATGGCTTACAGGATCTTAATTCCCTGACAGGGATCAAATCTGAGCCCTTAGCAGTGAAAGCATGGAGTCCTATTCACTGGATCTCCAAGGAATTCCCTAAATTCTATATTTAAGTTGCAAACTTTAAAATAATTAATTTTATGTTATATACATTTTACTTCAATTAAAGAAAAAAAAAAGGCTATACAGTTCTTGGTTTCCTGCACAGCACTGTACTCTGTCCTGAAAATACCCCTGACAACAAAATACCTAAAAATATTGGATACACTATAAAAATATTTCAATGTGCATGCCTAAACTTTGAAGAAAGAATGAGAAGTCCTCAAAGGCTAAATCCAAATAGGATCCAAAGACATGGAGGCAATAAAGGCACAAGGGTCTGAAAGGCACGGCTCTAATCACCCCAAGAGGAAGGAGACAAAGCCTGGGGGGCCTGAACAAGGTGCTGAGGTGGATCAAAGACCCCCACGTGCAGCCGGAGCATCTGCACAGCTGCAACCTGTATATGAGATTCATAAATACATACTGATCTGTGCCCCCCATTCTTGACAGAACTCCTGAATCCCCCAGAACTTCCCAGGTGACAGGAGCATCTCTTGTTCTGACAAGAAAACTCCTGACAGGCTTCTGGATGGTGGCTGGTCACCAGAAGGACCAAACAGGATTAGAAGGTTGGAACTTTCGGCCCTAACCTCTGTCCTCAGGGTATGGAAGGGGCACTGGAGAGCTAACTGAGCATGCCTACTTAATGAACCTCTGTGAAAACCCATTGACTTCGGGATTCAGAGGGCTCCAGGCTGGTGAACACACACACGTGCTGGGATGTGGCTGCACTCTAACTATGCATGGAAACAAGCTTCATGTTTAGGAATGCCCTAGACTTCACTCTTTGTATCTCTTCACCTGGTTTTCCATCTGCGTCATTTGTAATAGCCGTTAAAATAAACCAGTACATATATGTACGTGTTTCCTAAAGTTCTGTGAGCCATTCATGCCAATTATCGAACCTGAGGAGGGTGCTGTGGGAACCCCCGCCGGTTGATAGCCTGATGGTCAGAAGTATGGGAGACCCAAGCTTGCAAAGGGCATCTGAGGTGTGGTGGTCCTGTGGGATCTGATGCTAACTGTGGGTTCTTAAGGAATCCCAGGTGGCGCTAGTGGTAAAGAACCCACCTGCCAATGCAGGAGAGGTAAGAAACCCGGCCGGGTTCAATCCCTGGGTCAGGAAGATCCCCTGGAGAAGGAAACGGCAAGCACTCCAGTATCCTTGCCTGGAGAATCCCCATGGACGGAGGAGCCTGGCAGGCTACAGTCCACAGGCTCCCTAAGAGTAGGACACGACTGAAGCAACTTAGCATGCATGCTGGGTACTTAGTGTCAAAACTGAATTTAATTTTTTAAAAAATATCTATTTATTTGGCTGCTCTGGGCCTTAGCTACACTGTGGCATGTGTGATCTTTTTTTCCGTTACAGCATGGGGGATTGAGTCCTCCAAACAGGGACTAAGTCCCTTGCATCGGGAGCACAAAGTCTTAGCCAATGGACCACCAGGGAAGTCCCAAAAATTGACTTTAAGACACCCAGCTGGCACTGGCGAATCGGTCAGTGTGGGCAAAAAACCCACACACCTGCTGTCAGAAGTGTTAAGTTAAAAAGTTAGGAAAAGCAGCTCACTCGAAGGAACATGGCACGGAGAAGGAGACGCCTCGGCTTTGGAGGGAGAATTCTAACACCCTGACTGCACTATCATCTCTCAGGGTCTCTCAGAATCCATGAGTCACTTGAAGTCCTTTTTCTCCGGCCTGATAAGTGACCAAGTTCTCCACTCGTGGAGGGAGGTGCCGGTTACCACAGAGCTCTTCTGTGGAAAGCCCCACTGGAAGGGTGTGTTTCTCCTGGGGTGGCTGAGCCCACCTTCAGGACTGGACTGTGACTGTTCTCCCTCTCCTGGTCCTCTGGTGGTCTGTCTAGGTTCTCCTGTAATCCTTGGAATTTATTTTTATTTTCATACTGTCGACTTTTAAAAAAAAAACACAGTGTGAGAGTTGGGAGTGAAGCTTCACTTGGGGCAATGAGCGACGGCACCTCAGACAGCGCTGAGAAACTGTTTCAAAGATGCAGGGGGAAAGGACAGTATACATGTCATTTTGGTAAAGGGGCAAGAGAAAAGAAAGTGTGAGTCACTCCGCTGTGTCTGACTCTGTGACCCCATGGACTGCAGCCCACCAGGCTCCTCTGTCCATGGAATTCTCCCGGCAAGAGTACTGGAGTGGGGTGCCAGCCCCCTCTCAGGGCATCTTCCCGACTCAGCGATTGAACCCTGGTATCCTGCATTGCAGGCAGACTCTTTACCGGATGAGCCACCAAGGAAGCAGCTGGTAAAGGAGAAGGACATGCAATCAAGCACATACTTTTTATAAAGTTTCTGCTGGTCTCGTGAAGCTTCTGCTAGTCACAAGAAAGGGTCAGTCACCATGAAGGACTTTGGTGCTTTTCTAGACACAAGGAGATAAAGAACTGGGCTAGTAAAATTAGCTCCTCAGAACAGCTAACTGTCTAAAGACCGGTCCTGCCGGTTTCCAGGGCCCAGGGTGCCTCATTTCTGCTTTCCACCCTGAGCTCCTTCAGGGACTGATGAAGGTCAGCAGCTACAGCAGCACGTGATCTAATCCTTGCAGAGGTGGAGGGCAGGTGCCCAAGGCAAGTGCCAGTCTGTAGTTGTCAATATTTCGTCTGTTGTGTCAAAGAGGTTTGGGAAAGAGGTGAATTATTTTAACAAGCTAAAAGAAAAAAAATGATTGATTAGCTAGTTTGGGGGAGAAAAAAATAGTGTCTATTTTCCAACTCTCACAGTGGACTTCAGACACGTTTCGTACTTCTGGACAGATGCACTCTGTATGCCCTGCGTTGCTCTAGGATGCCTCTCATCCGTCCCGCTGCCCCAACTCTGAGGAGCCCCCTCCCGCAGGGTTCTGAGGAAGCCTCCCAGAGGCTTAGCAGGAGAAGCCAGGCAGGGAGCCAGTGATATCTGGGGGTCCTGACTTCACTCATCTGTACCGTTTACAGTTGTGAGAAAACCTCCGAAAAAGTACCAATTAAAAAAATTACTTTGTTTCTCCACAGTTTATCTTTGCCAGTTTCATTTATAGATTCCTGAACCAAGAGAGGTTCCTTTCCTCTATTTCCATAAATAAATTGCATCATATTATTTTAGATCAAGCATAGTGAGGTAGGATATTATGATACAAGAAATAAATATTTGGTCTTCATCCCTAGCTCCTAACACAGAGCTTCTAAAGCCCTTGGGATCTCCTGAGTAGTAAGTATGAGAGAAACATCTTTTGTTATACTCAGTTAAGTCCGTTTCAACCCAGCAGGAGTTTATGCTAACGAGGTGATTTTTGGCAGACAGGGGCGGCTGCCTGAGAAACCAACCCTGGATCAAAGAGCTGAAACCTGCAAGGCCACCCCAAAACCTCCAGGACGGGAGAGGGGCCGGGGTTGCTTTAATCACCAGTGCTCAGTGACTAAATAAATCATGCCTCTATAACGGAATCTCTATAAAACCCTAAACGACTGGGTTCAGAGTCTCTGGGTGGTGAATGCATTCAGGCATTCAGATAGTGAACCCCAATTCCACAGGGACAGAGCTCCCCTGCATGTATTCTTGGTCAATGGAAAAAATGCTGCCTGCCCAACCGTAAACAAAGGATGCTGCAGCTGTCAACTTAAAAGGTGGTCACAGCCCGGAAGCTAAGAGTTACGTTTTCTCTGGTGGGAACTTTTAGGACTTCAAGTCTGGAAGACAGCATCTCAAGCGACCCAGAGACAACTGTTCCAGGGAGGCAGGGTGAGGGGGTGGGGGAAGAAGGAGTCAGATATACAGAAGATTGCAGCAGGAACAGGTAGTCTGAACTTCGAAAGATTACTGTGAACTAAGGGAAACCAGGGCTTCCCCGGTGGCTCAGATGGTAAAGCGTCTGCCTGCAATGCGGGAGACCAGGGGTTGATCCCTGGGTAGGGAAGATCCCCTGGAGAAGGAAATGGCAATCCACTCCAGTACTCTTGCCTGGAAAATTCCATGGACTGAGGAGTCTGGGAGGCTACAGTCCATGGGGTCACAAAGAGTCGGACACAGCTGAGCGACTTCACTTTCTTTTCTTAAGGGAAACCAGGTATCTCAAGGAATTTAGCGCTTTTCTGCAAATGGGAAGAAGCAAGAGTCTGGGCTTACTGAAATGGTTCCTTTCATTTGTATCTCACTATCCGGGGAAAGCATACTCTGTTTTATTATTCACATCCTTAATTCCTTGCTCACCACAGGGAGTGAGGGCAGTGAGCAACAGCAGGGCTGTTGGATGGCAGGCAGTGGTCTTCGGGGCTCAGAAATTCACATCTGGAGAGCCAGAATCCCTGATGGCTGGGATGTCCTTGTTTATGGATACGGCAGGAAACAGTCCATTTCACAGAGTCAGCGAGCCATCACATCAGAGCCTCCAGACGGTGAGCCCTGAGGGAACCAGGCTAGGAGCAGGAGGCCTGCCATCCAGCAGTCCGCCTCTGCAGCCACCCTACCCAGAGCACGGGATGCTGGCTGGCCCCAGATAACCAGGAATGATTCCAGAGAGCTGGACTCTTACATCCTCCCATACATAGAAAACCACTAGCTTTCTTAACTTGAGAAGCCTGGTTTTCCCTTTCAGTTAATCAGTTACTTTATCTCTGGCACGCTGGGTCTCCGCTCTGCGCGTGGCCTTCCTCTGGCTGCTGTGTGCAGGCTTCTGCTGCAGCGCGTCTCTCACTGAGGAGCACGGCTCTGCCGCGCAGGCTCGGCGGGCAGTTGCAGCCCACGGGCCCCACACAGGCTCCTGTTGTGGAGCACCGGCTCAGCTGCTCCGCAGCATGGGGACTCTTTCCGGACCAGGATCGAACCTGTGCCCCCTACATTGGCAGGTAAACTCAACCCCTGGACCACCAGGGAAGGCCTGGTCTTCCTTAACTAACAGTAACCTTTTCGTGTTCCGGCTACCTGGTCTTTGTTACTAAATCTCTTACACACGTCTCCTCCTGGCTTCTTCAGAGGACATGACCTTAGAGCACATGACAAGCTGTGTCTTGGGCCTAAGCCCTCAGTTTTGTCCATCAAATCAAACAATTCTACACTTTTAGGCTGAACATCTTCCAGTTGACATCATCTGGCTGTTTGCCTATATCCTCTGTAATGAACTGGTAATAGTAAGTAAAGTGTCTCCTTCGATGCTGTGAACCATTCTGGCAAATTACTGAACCTGACGAGGGGGTCGCAGGGGACCCGAATTTGACTTGTAGCCCAAATGGGGCAGAAGGGTGGGTAACCCGAGGACCCATGACTTCTGATGGGCGTCTAAAGTGGGGACAGCCTGTGGGACTAAGCTCTTCCCCTGTGGACTCTGTGCTGCCTCTGGGTAGCCAGTGCCAGAGTTATTTAATGTGAGGGCAAAGAATTCAGACCTAGTATCCACAGTGTTGTGAGTAGAGAAACAATTTTCTTTTGTGATGTTATTTAGATTACTAGAAAAAGTTCAAATACTTGTCAAAGGAATTTAAGAACAGCACTCCCCACACCGGATCTCTACCTGCTACTACCAAAAAGCACGAGACAAAAATGGTTATACATTCAATAGATCCCATAAACAAGCTGACCCAGGGCCAGGACCATTCAACTTGAATTGGCTGTGAGCGCGTTCTAATGCTGGTTTACAGCCCAGTCTCTTTACGAGTCAAGGCAACACATAGCCCTAAGCTCTGGCATCAAAACAGCAACCAACAAATCAGCATTATCCCAGAGAAATGTAACCAGACATCTGGACCCAAAGACTTGGACACAGAAACTCATTTGGTACTTCCAGGATGGCGGCAAATAAAACTGGCTTTACATATTTCAGTGGGATATTTCAGTGGACATCTTACCAAAGGACTGTTAGCCACAGATGGATGAAAACATGAGAGAAAAATCCTACCACTACATTTGAGAGCTCTGAATGGCTGGAAAGGCTGTCTGGAACTAGGAATACTGCTGTGTCCCTTCTTAAAAAATATTATCTGCTACATACCCTTCTACTCTGATACCAAATTTTAAAAATTTTAGTTTAACATGCTCAATATCATGAGTCATAAAATTTCTATCTGTAAACATCCTCAATTGTGGGTTTTTAAAAAGGGATTACTACATAGGAACTCTAATGATTAATTTTCTTTCTAATCTCCTCATCATTTCAGTTTAGTTGCTCAGTTGTGTCTGACTCTCTGTGACCCCATGGATTGCAGCACGCCAGGCCTCCCTGTCCATCACCAACGCCTGGAGCTCACTCAAATTCATGTCCATCGAATAGGTGGTGCCATTCAGCCATCTCATCCTCTGCCATCTCCTTCTCCTCCCGCCTTCAATCCTTCCCAGAATCAGGGTCTTTTCCAATGAGTCAGCTCTTCACATCAGGTGGCCAGAGTATTGGAGTTTCAGCTTCAGCATCAGTCCTTTCAATGAATATTCAGGACTGATGTCCTTTAGGATGGACTGGTTTGATCTCCTTGCAGTCCAAGGGACTCTCAAGAGTTTTCTCCAACAACGCAGTTCAAAAGCATCAATTCTCTGGTGCTCAGCTTTCTTTATAGTCCAGCTCTGACATCCATGCATGACTACTTAGAAAACCATAGCTTTGACCAGCTGGACCTTTGTCAGCAAAGTAATGTCTCTGCTTTTTAATACACTGTCTAGGTTGGTCATAGCTTTTCTTCCAAGGAGCAAGCGTCTTTTAATTTCAGGGATGCAGTCACATCTGCAGTGATTTGGGAGCCCAAGAAAATAGTCTGTCACTGTTTCCACTGTTTCCCCATCTATTTGCCATGAAGTGATGGGACCGGATGCCATGTTCTTAGTTTTCTCGATGCTGAGTTTTAAGCCAACTTTTTCAGTCTCCTCTTTCACTTTCAACAAGAGGCTCTTTAGTTTCTCTTTGCTTTCTGCCATAAGGGTGGTGTCATCTGCATATCTGAGGTTATTGATATTTCTCCTGGCAATCTTGATTCCAGCTTGTGTTTCATCCAGCCCAGCATTTTGCATGATATATTCTGCACATAAGTTAAATAAGCACGGTGGCAATATACAACCTTGATGTACTTCTTTTCCGATTTGGAACTAGTCTGTTGTTCCATGTCCAGTTCTAACTGTTGCTTCTTGACCTGCATACAGGTTTTTCAGGAGGCAGGTGAGATGGTCTGGTATTCCCATCTCTTTAAGAATTTGCCACAGTTTGTTGTGATCCACACAGTCAGAGGCTTTGGCGTAGTCAATAAAGCAGAAGTGTATGTTTTTCTGAAACTGCCTTGCTTTTTCAATGATTCAACAGATGTTGGCAGTTTGATCCCTGGTTCCTCACAAATCTCCTCATACACAGGATTTATATATACAGAAACTAAGTCCAATGATGAAATGACCTGCCCATGACTAAGAACCCCAAAAATCATTACCAAAGTGATGTAATATTCTTATATAAAATATCTTAAAAATAATACACTTAAAGCCACTGATCTAAAATATTGTGTTTCAATGTATATTACACTCTGATGTTCTACAGGATATTAAGAGATATTTAGTAAATGGATAGTCTTTGGTCAACCTCTGTAAATATCAGGTTAGACAAAGATTCTTCAAACAGATGAAAGAAAAAACCACTCAAGAAGGTATTAACCCTGGTGGTCCAGTGGTTAGGAATCCCGCTTGCCATCCAGCTGACTTGGGTTCAATCCCAAGTGGTGGAACTAAGATCCCACCTTCCCCAGAGCAACTCAGCCAGGTGCCACAATAAGTGGAGCCCGCGTGCCCTGGGCTGGCGCAGCACAACCAGAGCCCGCGTGACACAAGTATGGAGCTGACGGTGCAGAGCCTGTGTGCCACAACGGCAGAGTCGTCGTGCTGCAAAGAAGATCCAGTGCACAACTAAGACCCGACCTGGCCAAATAGACAAACACGTATAAAAAAGAATCACACACCATGATCAAGTCAGAGTCACCCCAGCGTCACAAGGATGGTTCAACAAACGAACAATCAAGGTGATACACCACATCGACATAAAATAAGACAAAAACCACATGATCGTCTCGGTCGATACAGAAAAAGCATTTGATAAAATTCAACACGCATTCATGATAAAAACTCTTTATCAAAGTGTGCAGAGAAGGAACATATCTCAACATTACAAAAGCCATTTATGACAAATACATAGCGAACACGATACTAAATGGTGAAAAGTGGGAAGCCTTCCCAATAAATTGTGGAACAAGACAAGGATGCTCACTCTTACTACTGCTTCAACACAGTATTGGAAGTCAAAGTCAAATAACTAGACACACACACAAAAGAAATAAATGTATCCAAATTGGAAGGGAAGAGGTAAAACTGTCCTTATATGCAGATAACATGATAGTGTATACAGAAAACCCTGAAGACTCAACGGAGAAACTATTAAAACTGATAAATTTAGCAAGGTTGCAGGACACATTATTAATACATGGAAATGTGTTGCATTTCTTTATACTAACAAACAAAATATCAAAAAGTAAAAAAACAACAACAAAAAAGACATTTAAAGTCTCATCAGACTAACTATCATCAGAAAGCTGAAGATAAAGAAAACTGAAGATGATTCAAGGAAATAGAGACATACCCCAAGCTCTTGGATTAGAAGAACTAATACAGTTAAAATGGCTGTAATAGTCAATGCAATTCACAGATTTAACGCTATCCCTATCAAATCACCCATGATGTTTTACAAAATTAGAACAAATAATCCTAAAATTTACATGGAACCACGAAAGACACAGAATTGCCAAAGCAATCCTGAGGAAAAAGAACAAAGCTGGAGGCATACCCTGGGCAGGCTTAAAACAGTACTACAGAGCTACAGTAATCAAAACAGTGTGGCACTAGCACAAAAAACAGACTTCTAGATCAGTGGAGCAGAAGAGAGTCCAGCAAAAAACCCACAGTCATACTACAGCTCTGCACATCACACTACACCGACGGTCAAGTAACCTTTGACAAAGGAGGTAAGAATAGACCGTCTCTTTGGCCACTGGTGCTGGAAAAGTTGGACAGCCATATGTAAATCAATGAAGTTAGAACACATCCTCATACTATAAATAAAAATAAGCTCAAAATATCTTAAAAACTTAAAACATAAGACATGACACCATAAAACTCCTAAAAGAGAACATACGCAAAATATTCTCTACTGTAAATTGTAGCTGTGTTTTCTTAGATCAGTCTCCCAAGGCCACAGAAATAAAAGCAAAAATAAACAAATGATATCTAATCAAACTTATTATCTTTTGCACAGACAAGGGAATCACAGTTCAGTTCAGTTGCTCAGTCGTGTCTGACTCTTTGTGACCCCATGAATTGCAGCACATCAGGCTTCCCTGTCCATCATCAACTCCCAAAGCCTGCACACACTCATGTTCATCAAGTCAGTAATGCCATCCAACCATCTCATCCTCTGTTGTCCCCTACCACAAACAATACAAAAAGAAAACCTACAGACTGAGAGAAAATATCTTGCAAGTGATGCAATCCACAAAGGCTTAATTTCAAAAATATATGATAATATACGGCGTTCATACAACTCAGTAACAGCAACAACAAAAAATGAACATCTCAATCAAAAGACACACCTCTGGCCAAGAGGCACAGGGAAAGATGTTCAACATCGCTAGTTATTAGAGACATACAGAGCAAAACGACAATGAGGTATCATCTCACACTGGTCAGAATGGCCATCACCAAAAGTCCACAAATAATAAATGCTGAAGAGGGTGTGAAGGGAATGTAAATTTGATGGGAATGTAAACTGGCACAGCCACTATGGAAAACAGTACGGAGGCTCCTTAAGAAACTAAAAATAGAATTACCATATGACCAAGCAATTCCTCTCCTGGGCATATATACAGAAAAGATGACAGCTTTAATTCAAAAAGAAAATGCACACACCAATATTCACAGCAGCACTATTTATAACACCAAGACATGGATGCAGCCTAAGTGTCCAACAGCAGACAAATGGATAAAGAAAATGCTCCCAAGCTGTGGTTTGAAGCCCTCTACGCACCAGAGGGACACCACCAACTCACACCCACTGACAGTGAGTAGGGGCGGCAGGGGCTCCTGAGGGGTCTGTCTGACTCCCCTGTGCTCTCTGCAGGCAGGCTTGCACAGATATAGCTTGAGAAATGACCTGTTCCTTTTTTACCCACGGGCCACAACATGGTGACCCGTGGATTAGAGTAAATGATCCAGGACACTCTAGACTTCCCACAGCGAGTACCACCCCAGAAAACAGAAGGGAACGAAAGATGCTCTGGGACTAGAGACTGTGGAAGCTGGAAGAAGATGGAATTAGGGGCAGCTAACAAGGCATGACGACCCCTACCCATGCCTCTCCCCCCACAGGACACCAGACAGAGAAGCAGGAACATCTGTGTCCAAGTGGGAGCAATGCCTGGGACAGAGACAGCGGACACTATCTGTGGTTGCTGGTGGCATCCAGAAAAAGTAGAAAGTATATACTGAACAGCAAGGAGATCAAACCAGCCAGTCTTAAGGGAAATCAACCTTGAATACTCATTGGAAGGACCGATGCTGAAGGTGAAACTTCGGTATTTTGGTCCTCTCACGCAAATGGCCGACTCACTAGCAGAGTACCTGATGCTGGGAAAGACTCACGACAGAAGAAGAGTGCATCAGAGGATGAGATGGCTGGATGGCATCACCGATGCAGTGGACATGAACGTGGGCAAACTTCAGCAGATGGTGAGGGACAGGGAGGCCTGGGGTGCTGCAGTCCATGGGGTCGCAAAGAGTCAGACATGACTGGGCGACTGAACAACATATAACTCAGAAAACGACCTCCCAATACATCCCACCCAGAATCACTCCATGCTACTGATGCCACTGTTGTTGTTTATTAATTAAGTCGTGTCCGACTCTTTGTGACCTCATGGACTGTAGCCCACCAGGACCCTCTGTCCAGGGGATTTCCCAGCCAAGAATACTGGAGTGGGTTGCCATTTTGTTCTACAGGGGATCTTCCTGAAGCAGGGATCAAACCCGAGTCTCCAGCACTGGCTGACGGATTCTTCACCACTGAGCCACCAGGGAAGCCCCATGTCAATGCTACACAGTCTGAAAACTGCAGCAAATGTAGAGATACTCAGAAACAGTACTAAGCACAAGATGCAGCAATGGTGTCTTCTGCTCAGCAGGAGCAAGCTGGGTCAGAGAAGGCAGACCCACTGTCAGAGGTCTCACACAGCTAACGAGCTCATGGGACTTCCCTGGCGGTCCCATGGTTAAGGCTCTGCCTGCCAGGGCAGGGGACACAGGCCTGATCGTGGTCCTCGAAGACCCCACATGCTGTGGGGCAACAAGCCCACGCACCACAACCAGTGAGCACGCATGCCTAGAAACCACGCTCCACAACAGGGGGAGCCATGTGTGAGAAGCCCGTGTGTGGCAGTGTGGATCCAGTGCAGCTGAAGATGAACTAATTCCTTTCAAAAAATGAGCTCACTATCACCAGTCTGTCCAGATATTCGAGGGATGAAATGAAGGGGTGATGAACAAGAGAACTCGCACCCAAGGAAAGAGCATCCACAGAGCAAATGGAAAAGCACCTTCACAAATAATTAACGTTAAAAGAAAAAGGGGAAAGCTCATCCATGAAAGAACTACTATAATTAAATTTCTAAAATAAAAAATTGTCGAAATAACAAGTGGTGCTGGGAAAACTGGACAGCCATATGTCAAAAGTGAAATTAGATCATTCCTTAACTTCATACACAAAAACAAGCTCAAAATGAATTAAACACCTAAATGTTGGACCGGACACTTTACAACTCTTAGAGGAAAACATAGGCTGAATACTCTCTGACATGTATCACAGCAACATCTTTTTAAATCCATCTCTTAGAATAATGAAATAAAAGCAAAAATAAACAAATGGGACCTATTTAAGCTCAAAAGTTTTTGCACAGCAAAGGAAACAATAAACAAAACAAAAAGACAGCCTACAGATTGGGAGAAAGTATTTGCAAATGATGTGACTGATAAGGGATTAGTCTCCAAAATTTACAAACAGCTTTTGACACTTATAGCATCAAAAGAAACAACCCACTCAAAAAAATGGGCAGAAGATCTGAACAGACGCTTCTCTAAAGAGTACATACAGATGGCCAACAGACAGATGAAAAGATATTCAAAATCGCTAGTTACGAGAGAAATGCGATCAAAACTACAATGAGATATCACCCCACACCAATAGAAGGGCTATCATCAAAAAATTGACAAACAAATGCTGGAGACAGCATGGAGAGAAAGGGAACCCTCCTGCACTGGAAGAAAAGCTCCGACCAACCTAGACAGCATGCTGAAAAGCAGAGACATTACTTTGCCAACAAAGGTCTGTCTAGTCAAGGCTATGGTTTTTCCAGTGGTCATGAATGGATGTGAGAGTTAGACGGTAAAGAAAGCTGAGCTCCGAAGAACTGATGCTTTTGAACTGTGGTGTTGGAGAAGACTCTTGAATGTCCCTTGGAATATAGGAGATCCAACCAGTTCATCCTAAAGGAGATCAGTTCTGAGTGTTCATTAGAAGGACTGATGTTGAAGCCGAAACTTCAATACTTTGGCCACCTGCTGCGAACAGCTGACTCACTGGAAAAGACCCTGATGCTGGAGAAGATTGAGGGCAGGAGGAGAAGGGGACGACAGAGGATGAGATGGTTGGATGGCATCACTGACTTGATGGATTCATGGGTTTGACCAAGCTCTGGGAGATGACAAAGGACAGGGAAGCCTGGCGTGCTTCAGTCCACGGGGTCACAAAGAGTTGGACACGACTGAGTGACTGAACAGCAAAAACAACACAGCCACTATGGAGAACAGTGTGGAGGTTCCTTAAGAAACTAAAAATAGAGCTACTGTATGACTCTGCAGTCCCACTCCTGGGCATATACCCAGAGAAAAACATGGCCCAAAGGGTACAGGCACCCAATGTTCACTGCAGCACTGTTTACAATAGCTAAAACATGGAACCGACCTAAATGTCCACTGACAGACAAGTGGATAAAGAAGGTGTGGTGTACACAATGGAATATTTACAGCCATTGGCCATTTGCAGCAACATGGATGGACCTGGAGAGCGTCAATCAGACAGATAAGGAGAAATATCATATGATATCCGTTATATGTGGGATCTAGAAAGAAACGATACAAATGAACTTACTTACAAAACAGAAAGACAAACACAGAAAACAAACTTTCTGTTCTGACTTACAGAACAGAAAGAGACTCACAAATATAGAAAATGGACTCATGGTGGCCAGGGGGAAGGCTAAGATAGGTACTTTGGGAAGGTCATGTACACACTGCTATATTTAAAATGGATAACCAAAAAAGACCTACTGTATAACACAGGGAACTCTGCTCAACGTTATGTGCCAGGCTGGATGGGAGGGTCATTCGGGGAAGAATGAATACATACATGATGGCCGAGTCCCTTCACTGTTCACCTGAAATTACCACAACATTGTTAATCAGCAATACCCCAATACAAAATGTTTCTGGTGCTTAAAAAAATAAATAAAAATAAAATTAAAAAAACCTGTTGAAATAAAACATTCATTAGCAGGGCTGAATAGAGAAACCGATATTCAAGTTTAAGAGAAATAACATGTGCAGTGGAGAAGCTTTGCTAGACCTACAGCACAAAAGAAGGAGGAATGAAAATGTATAAAAAAGATGAGATAAAAAAATATAACTGAAAGTCTCATCATCTAAACAATGTTCCATACATAGAGAGTAGAAAGAATACTAGAAAAGAAATGCCTGAAGTAAGAGCTGAAGATTCCCCGAACTAAAATAAACATAAGCTGATAGTGCAAAAGGCCTAGCAAGTGCTAAGCAGGTTGAGTCAAGGGAAATACACATGTGCACACACATCCTGCACACCGTGTAGTGAGATCTCAGAAGCATTAGGGAGAAGTCACAAATGCAATCAGAGAAAACAGACTATATGACAAAGGTGCAAGGATCCATGTTACCATACTTCTCAATAGCACTGCTGGGTACAAGAATAATGAAGCACTTAAGGAAAATAATTCTGTATCTAGAATTCTGTATTAACCCCTTTTATCTGTCGAAGGATAGTGACTATTTTAGAGAAAACTGCGAGACCTTAATAGAGCAGCCAAAAGACATCTTTGGACATGTAATCCCTCAAGGTTTACCACTAGTAAAAATTTTAGGAAACAGCAGTTAAATATAAGTGGTAATGTTGAAAAAGGGCATTTTTACCATTTACTGTTTCCCAAGCAAGCGATAATCAAGAAAAATTTCACTTACTGAGTCAAAGGACTTACAGGAAAGATGACAACAACGTGAGACTTGGGGAGTGGGAATTGGAGAAAAGCAAAAATAGGATAAGTTTCTTTTTTGGGAAGAAAAAGATTTAGAAACTGATATTTTTTCCTCTAACTGCTTCTAAAATTAAGTTAGAAATGTGTGCTAAAATTTAAAATAGATATTAGAACAAACCTATCAGAGGGAAAAAATGCTCTGGATGCAGAGACACGGAAAAGGGTCTGGGAGGGCCCCACCGCAGTCAGAATGAAGTGCTGCTGGTCCTTCACACATTCACGCAGGTCCAAACGCGCCATCCACTCGCTCAGGCAGAGCCTCAGCAATGCCTCTCTCTGAGCCTTTCCAGAAACCCTCAGCTTTCTCCGTGCCCCCAACTCGGGAACCTACAGCATGATAAATACATTTCTATTAGAGTATCAATACTATAACACTAATTTTACAAAACCATCCTGCTTACTAGTCTCAAGTCCCTTAAGGACTAGGGACAGCCTCCTCATTTCTATATCCTTTACCACCACATTGTAGTTACTCATTATGTTTGTTGAATAGATAAGATACAGAGGCAACATTACACACTGAAAACAATCAGAGACTAACAGAAATTGTATATGGCAAGGCTATCAGTGATTAACAATGCTAAATTATTTACTGCAAGAGGGTAAGTACCACATCTAACTTACTACTGCATTTCTGATAAAAGTCATCCATGCATCTTCCCGTTTAGTTTTAAAAAATCAAGAAAAGACGTGGGAGGAAGGACTAGTCAATGCAAGGGTATCTTCCATCTCACAGGCTCTAAGGTTAGAGGATACGGGACACTGTAACCGACTGGCCCTGAAATCATACCACACCTGCAGAAGCTCCATGTCTTCGTGGTTCTCAGACCCAGGGACGTTCTCCATCAGTATGGCAGACATCACTCCCACATTCATCTTCACCATATCCAGTTCACTGTGCAGCTTTCCAATCTGTAGAGGGCAACACAATAGCCAGTGAGACTGAGAGAACAACTCTGCTTCCTGCTCGCACAGAAAACACTTCGGTAAAATTTAGTACTTTCAAATTTATACCAGTTCAGTTCAGTCACTCAGTCGTGTCCGACTCTTTGCGACCCCATGGACCACAGCACGCCAGGCCTCCCTGCCCATCACCCACTCCCTGAGTCCACCCAAACCCATGTCCATCGAGTCTGTGATGCCATCCAGCCATCTCATCCTCTGTCCTTCCCTTCTCCTCCTGCCCTCAATCTTTCCCAGTATCAGGGTCTTTTCAAATGAGTCAGCTCTTCGCATGAGGTGGCCAAAGTACTGGAGTTTCAGTTTCAACATCAGTCCTTCCAACGAACACCCAGGACTGGGTTTCAAATTTATATAAATGTACATAAAATTATTTTACAAGTGTATAATCTAAAAGTTCTTGAGAGCTCTTGTATTACATTTAAAAACATGCTCTAGGAAAGTTGAAAGTTGAAATGTCAGATTAGAATCAAGATGGAGAAAAGAGAAGATGACCATATCAGGAACCTGGACAAAATGGCAAATGTGAGTCTGGATTTCCTGGAAACCAATGCAGGAAGAAAAAAATGAATGTTTTATAGTCAGATGGCATTAAGGAAGGAAGAATCAAGAGAGAAACAGTTTTTTTTTTCTTCTTCTTCCTGGATTAAATTCCAAGAGGAATTAATCACAAGGACTAGTACTATATAATACCAAATAATAATAATACAAGGTCTGTTTTTTTTTAAGCTTTGGCTACACTGGGGCTTTCTTGTGCTGCACGGGCTTAGCTGCCCTGTGGCAGGTGTGATCTCAGTTCTCCAAGCAGGGTTGGAACCTGTGTCCCCTGCATTGGAAGGCAGATTCTTAACCACTGGACCACCAGGGAAGTCCCTACAAAGTCTTAAATGATAGTTCCCTTATAGCAGGACAGAAATGAGCTTCGTTTAACAACTGCTTGTCTAAACCTTTGATAAACAGATAAGAGACAAAGCAGTAAATGTAATTCGATTGGCACAATTAATATCAGTAATAAGATTACCATGCCCTGAGCTGTCTGAAATGGCACACGGGCAGTGTTAAGAGGGGCAACAGGGATCAGCTGCTTGCATAAACTCCACGCACAGCCAAGCCTCTACAAAGCCACATAAGCCACTAGACAAGCACAACTGTTAAAGCTCAGGCTCTCAGAATCAGGCAGAATTCATGGGATGGATTCCACTTACAAGTGAACCATCATACACACACACTTCGGTCCCCTTCTCTGTAAAATGAGGCTAAGAGGTACCTCCACCTTATGATAACACTGCTAAGAATAAACAAACTATACATAAAGTGCTGAGAACTTAGAAAAAGTCATCAATAAATACAATCATTGCTATTGTTACCTGTTCTGGAACCAAGGTAATAGTGGAGATCTTGGGAACAACAGAAGGAAGAGCTGGTGCAGAAGGAACAGGTGGCAGTGGATTCAGTGACATCTGCGAAACACGGAAATGTTATCTGAATTAACTTGGCCACTGCAAGCCCAGTTTTCCATTCAGATGACTCACTCACTAGGGAGAGTCAGCCCTCAGGACAAAGTCTTCACAAAGGTCAGACTTTGGTATACACATGAATTGCTTTTTCTACTGAGGCAGGACTCACCCATCTACAGAAGGGAAGAACTACTGTTTTTACATTACGTTACAGGAAGGCAAGAGTTGACTTATAACCAGTCTCTCAAAGTGTTGTAAGTTCAAAACCTGGAAAGTTATTTAGAGACTTGAGAACATGTGAACATCAAGAGACTCTTTTATGGCCACAGTATTAATGAACAAATGTATTAGATGACTACTAATAGAGGCCCTTGCTGGTCTAGCACCAATCTTTTCCTTTAAAACTACTCCTACTCTGCTCTACCTAAATGATTTCTACATGGAGCCATCTACCATCCCATTCTTCTAAGACCTCAGTTAACTTGTGGAGAAGGGAAAACTCCACGGAGAAAGGCTTGATGAGTCCTTTCTCTGCAATTTTGAGCTCTGAATCTGAAAAAGCTAAGGCTGTAACATGAGAACATGGGAGCTATGTTGTCTACCATTGGCACCACCCAGGGAGCCCCATGCAGAGTCAGGCTGAAGTGACCTAGAGGGCACACACACGGCAGACCCGGCGCGTGGTCCACCACGCACACAAAACTGGTCTGCAACGAGAGAACGAGCTGACTGTCAAAGGGGAGCAGGCAGGCGAGGCATTTGCATCTTCGTTCTCTGTTGTTCCCAAGACCCAGCTAACACCAGCCTTCTTGTGGCCTGGTTACTCTATGAAATCACAGATTTATCTTTCGGCATAAGCTAGGTGAAGCTAGAGTCGTTCCTGTCAATGAAAAAAGACCCAAGCCCTTCACTGTCGTTCTCCACACAGGTCAAGAAAGGGCCTCCCACCTCTTGTCTGGCTGCTTCAGGCTCTGCGTCTGATGAAGGAAACTGAACCCCTTTCTTAAGCAGGTCCAGGTACACGTCCTTCACTTCGCTGACATCCACGCCTCCTGGGAAACCCTGCGACCATGTCTGAATCCAAGAGATGGAGCGTTTCGGAGATAAAAGAGCCGCAAAACAAAACACAGTTCTGACAGTGATGACCAGAAAGGAGAGACTGACAATCACAAAGCTCACTCAGAAAGAGAAGGCTGCTTCTGAATGCCAGGCACAAAGTGTGCATTTTTTGCAGGTGTTTTTGGCTGTGCCACGCAGCACGTGGGATCCTGGCTCCCCAACCAGGGACGGAACCTGCGCCCTCAGCAGGGAAGGAGCTGGAAGCACGTTATCTTAAGCACTGGATCACCAGCAAGTCCAAAACGTCCATTTTTAGAGATCAGAATAATGTAAAATACTTTTAATCATCAGACTGCCATGCCTCAACAACTTAATGAAACTCTAGAATAGATATTATTGGTTGTTTTTTGCTATACTAAATCTAGAATTAACAGACTCTACAACAGCATCAGTAGATCTTTTGCCAAATAACTCTGCAGGCAGTGAGTTATCAACCCCAGAACATAGTTTCCACATCTGCAAAGTAAATGTATACATCACTCTCTCTTCTATCTGACACAGATGGAATAGAAACTGAGAGGCAAGTATGGAAAAGACTATAAACTCTTCAGTAAAAGGCCAGTGTCCAAGGCCAAGATATTATTACATGGAAACAGAAAATAAAAGCACTCTGAGGCTCAATCCCAGGCTTATAAAGGATCACTGAACCAACTGCAAGTTAGGAAATTAAGCTTCTAATCTTAGACATTCACCATCCCATAAGGTATATAACAGACTTACCTTAATGAAATTCAAAATTCTATTCTGTATGTCTATTGGCAAGGTGTATCTGGGATTCAGCAGCTTAACTAGACTATCTTTAACAAATTCCTTCTTCACAATCAGAGACTGGAAACTCGGACCACAGTTCTGCATGCACATGTCAATGAGCTAAAGAGAAAAATCAAACATTTTATCTCTTCGGCAAAACCACCTCCAAAACATAAGATAAAAATTGCGAAGTAATGATTTCCACCAGCACTCTAATTAATAAACAAAATTTGGTTATCTACTAAAATATATGGCAAAATGTTCGGTTCTGGGAATGTGAGGAAATGTAAGGCCCAATGTAATTGCTCAGCAGACAGACGGGAGCCAGGACACAATTATAAGTGAACTGAAACAATGTGAGGTGGTAATGTCAAGGGCCAGTGGGAGGTGCAAACAAAGCATGTTGGCTCCAGACAAAGTGACATTTGTCCCAGTGTTTCCAGGAAAGTCCTGGTGAACTCCTATTGCCCCAGTTTTATTAATGGCATCCTCTCCTTTCACTTCCAAAAATGTCCTTGCCTGGATGAAAACTTACATAGTTACTCCAGCTACAGACTTTACAAGCAGATGTGACCATTTAGGGCCAGGTGTTTAAGACTTTTGGAAAAAGGTGGTCCTAAGCTGGCCTTTGAAAAATGGTCAAGAAAAGAATAAATGCATATAAAGCATAGTCTATACAGGTAACTCGTAAAAAAATATATGTACAGGTGACGAAGTGTACAAGCTGTGAGAAGGAAAACAAGTTTTCTGGTTTGTAGAGGCTTCTTTATATCAGCAAACTGGAGACACTGGGGAATTTTGGATAAAGTCTGGAGGGGCTTCATCCAGACTATGGAGAAAGTTGTGCAGCAATATAAAGAGTCTGGACATTATCGAGAAAGCACTAAGAAGCCACTCGAGGGGTCCTATTAGTCTATCACTATCACACCTCCATCCCGAACCTGAGAGGAGGCTGGCGCAGCACCCTCCAAAAGCAGCTAGAGGGCAAAGACCCTGAAACGACGGGGAGATTGAGCAAGGACCCCCGAGTAGAGCCTGATGCAGACAGGCCTAAGCTAGGATGATGTGCGTATAAGGAAGAGGAAGACGTGAGGATTATGAAAGATGGATTTGCAACAACTAGGTATTTGTTGACAAAGAAAGGCTGAAAGTTAAATGACTGTTATTCTGCATGAGATTGATAGCACTTTGGATGGAAACCCGGAAGTGGATGGGATAGTATGACTGGCCTAAGGTCAAAACGATGGGTTGACATTTACACATTTTGAGTTTGTAAGTACTGCAGACTGAATGTCTGTGTCCCTCTCAAATTCCTATAGTGAACCTCCTAATCTCTAACGTAATGGTATTTGGAGGAAATTAGGTCATGAGGCTGGAGTCTTCATGAACGAGACTGCTGTTCAGTCGCTCAGTTGTGTCCGAGTCTTTATGACCCCATGGACGCCAGCACGCCAGACCTCCCTGTCTTTCACTATCTCCCGGAACTTGCTCAAACTCATGTCCTTTCAGTCGGTGATGCCATCCAACCATCTCATCCTCTGTCGTCCCCTTCTCCTCCTGCCTTTCTTAGAAAGGAGGGATAAGAGACAAGATTTCTCCTCAGCCACATGAGGATACAAGGAGAAGACAGCCACTGACAAGCCAGAGGGCGGGCCCTCCTCAGACAATGGACCTGCCAGCACCCTGACCTTGGACTTCAGAGCCTCAGGGACTGGAGAAATAAAAAAAGTCTACAGCTTAAGTCACTGGTATCTAGTTAGAGCAGTTCAAGATGACTAAGACAAAAGGACAGAAACATTCAAGTGGAGATTTCTTGCTGAGAGCTGTGCTGCAGATACAGCTCAGGAGAGGGACTTAAGCCCAAAGGGAGTGCCTGGGGCTGCCTACTACGAGCAGAGAGGAGGGGCAGTAGTGGGATTCAACTGGGAGCCAGGAGGAGGATCAAGAAGGGCAGCCAACGGAAACTGAGGCATAAAATAAACAGAACATAATGCTCAGAAAGTAAGTGGGCAGAATTCTCAGGACGATGGAGTGTCAAAGAGGAATATGGAGTGAGAAAAACTAGTTAGGTTTGTTGACTAGTGGAGTCATCCGTCATCTCGAAAGAAAGATTTTCAACATAGCAACATGAACAGAAGACAGCCTAAGAAAGAATGAGCTGTTACTGAAGAATTGCATGCAGAAAGCAGATTTCTGAGAGTGATCGAAAAACACAATGAAATCTCTAGTGTCCATGCTTGCACCTTCTCAGAGGTCATAAAGACCATAAAATGAACAGGATAGGTATAATCGCTGTAGAAAAGGAGTCCTGAAAATTGATTTTACACCATGCTCTGTATCCTGTCACTTTAATGGCAATACAAAAAGAAGGTATGAAAGCTATAGTTTTAAGGGCACTGCTGCTAAAAAAAAAAGCAACCATAAAATACGGAAGCTGAGTACATGCAGCATGTGGAACATAGGGAGAACCTTTAACCAAAGGAAAATAAAATCAGAATCCAAAACATATTAAGATGAATCTATTTTAATGCAAGTTGTTTAGAGAAAGACAAGTTGAATAACAAATGACTTTTTGCTTGATACACTATTATGATGAGTTTTTATCAGGTGAAATGCTGAGAGGAAAAGTGTCTCTAGTTCAATGGGAATTTATAGAAATACTTCACATAACCAGTTAATCGGTCTTAGGCAAAATGCTTCGCCTCCAAGTCTCGTCTTCCGTAATAGTAAAAGAAATGCTAAATATTCCACAAATCACTTTTTATTGTTGGAGCATCAAGATTTTATGTTAATGGGTAACATTCCTAGGAGGTTATCTATAAAAATCAAAGAGTCAATATGAAATGCTGAGAATGTTAACATCTGGAGATCGTAAACCATGCCCTTTGTGTTTCCCCACTGGGATCTAGAGTGTCAGGACCAATTACTTCTATGCTATCACCTCTTCCTTCATGTCCCAGTACCTCTCACACCCTAGCCCACTTCGCTAAGTAATAAAACGCACAGTGGTGAATTGAAAAAATCAAATACCTTGTTTCTACACACGTTGGAATTGGGCTTCGGTGCAATTTATGTGTTCATATAACCTATGCACATGGAGCTACCCAGGCGGCACGGTGGTAAAGAATTCGCCAGTGCAAGAGATGCAGGCGACGCCAGAGATGTGGGTTCGATTTCTGGGTTGGGAAAATTCCCCTAGAGGAGGAAATGGCAAACCAGTCCAGTATTCTTGCCTGGCAAACTGCACGGAGAGAGGAGCCTGATGGGCTACAGTCCATGGGGCTGCAAAGAGCTGGACATGACTGAGCGACTGAGCACACACAACCTATGAACCAGGAAACCATAACCTGAGGTTGAGGAGAGAACCCAGGAGGAGACAAGCAACTGAGAGACTGCAGAGGAGGCTGAGCTGAGGCTTCATAGTTGTCCCTTTGCACTTGTTTGGGCAAATCACTTATCCTGACTTAAGCCTCAGGATTATCAACTGCAATGAGCCTGCCTTCCTCCAGAGACCTGCTGTAAGGCTTAAATGAAAACTGATGGATATGAAGAGCCTGATACAGCAGGACCTTAATAAATGGTAGGTACTGTGACTGTCTGCTCACACAGATAATTTCCCATCAGGAAAGAAAATATTGATGAGCCAAAATAAGTATTCCTTTCAAAAATGTTAGAAAAAAAGAGCTCCGTGGCAGTTTTATTTCTCATGGTAAATTTCTAAACTAAGCACAGTAACCCAGACTTTGGGGTCATCCAGAGCTGAAAACCATACCAAGGTATGGCCACTTTAGGGGATGAACTTACTTTTTAAGTTTCCAGAGGAATAAAGACATTTTACACTAATTCTGAAGTCCCCATAACTCACCACCTAGGGGATGCTTCAACTAATTAACTGATTCCCAGGAACCTATTCAACCACTTTCCTCTTCACAATAACAGTATCTTGCTGAGACTTATAAGTGACTCATTCAAGTAAAGACTAGACTCTGACTAAGGGTTATCAGTTCAGTTCAACCTAGATGTCCATCGACAGATGAATGGATAAAGAAGTTGTGGTATATATACACAATGGAATATTACTCAGCCATAAAAAGGAACACATTTGAGTCTGCTCTAATCAAGTGGATGACCCCAGAACCTATTATGTAGATGGAAGTGAGTCAGAAAGAGAAAGCTAAATACCGTATTTTAACACATATATATGGAATCTAGAAAAATGGTACTGAAAAATTTATTTACAGGCAGCAATGGAGAAACAGACATGGAGAATAGACTTGTGGACATGCGGAGAGGAGAGGAGAGGGTAAGATGTATGAAGAGTAACATGGAAACTTACATTACCATATGTAAAATAGATAGCCAATGGGAATCTGCTGTATGGCTCAGGAAACTCAAACAGGGGCTCTGTATCAACCTAGAGGGGTGGGATGGGGAGAGAGCTGGGAGGGAGTTTCAAAAGGGAGGGGATATATGTATACAAAAAAATAGAATTATCAGTTCAGTCCAGTCGCTCAGTTGTGTTCGACTCTGAGACCCCATGGACTGCAGCAAACCAGGTTTCCCTTTCCATCACTAACTCCCAGAGTTCACCCAAACTCATGTCCATTAAGTTAGTGATGCCATCCAACCATCTCATCCTCTGTTGTCCCCTTCTTCTCCTGCCTTCAACCTTTCCCAGCATTAGGGTCTATTCCAATGAGTCAGTTCTTCGCATCAGGTGGCCAAAGTATTGGACTTTCAGCTTCAGCATTAGTCCTTCCAATGAATATTCAGGGATGATTTCCTTGAGGAGTGACTGGTTGGATCTCCTTGCAATCCAAAGAACTCTCAAGAGTCTTCTCCAATACCACAGTTCAAAAGCATCAATTCTTCAACACTCAGCTTTTGCTATAGTCCAACTCTCACATCCATACATGACCACTGGAAAAGCCATAACTTTGATTAGACAAACCTTTGTTGGTAATGCCTCTGCTTTTTTGCTCTCTAGGTTGGTCATAGCTTTTCTTCCACGGAGCAAACATTTTTTAATTTCATGGGTGCAGTCACCAGCTGCAGTGTGATTTTGGAGCCCAAGAAAATAGTCTGTCACTGTTTCCATTGTTTCCCCATCTATTTGCCATGAAGTGATGGAACTGGATGCCATGATCTTCATTTTTTGAATGTTGAGTTTTAAGCCAACTTTTCACTCTGTTCTTTCACTTTCATCAAGAGGCTCTTTAGCTCCTCTTTGGTTTCTGCCATAAGAGTAGTTTCATCTGCGTACCTGAGGTTACTGATATTTCTCCCTGCAATCTTGATTCCAGCTTGTGCTTCATCTAGCCCAGCATTTTGCATGATATACTCTGCATATAAGTTAAATAAGCAGAGTAACAATATACAGCCTGGTATATTGTCCTCCTTTCCGTATTTGGAACCAGTCTGTTGTTCCATGTCCAGTTCTAACTGTTGCTTCTTGACCTGTATACAGATTTCTCCAGAGGTAGGTAAGGACCTGGTAACTAAATGGTTTTTAAAATAAGACAAAACAACAGTCTTCTTGACAAAACCACACCACCAACTGATAGTAGGAAATCACAGTCTAGTCAGATCCCAGCAAAGACCCATAACCAAGGCTAACAAGTCCATGGAGGATCTAAATGACAGATAACACAAAGGACATTTATAATTATCTTTGACAGGCTCTCATCACTTCACCATGATAAAATGGAATGTAATGTATGAGGATCCATTGTTAAAGAGTTTATTGGTAAACAAATAATTGCCTTTGACAGACATTGCATATTTCTTTCTGTGACTAGCTCCTCTCATAAGTAAGTCTGGCTTAAGTTAATATTAAAGTCTGTTCTGAAGCATTAAACACACCACTCCAGTGCAGTGAGTAGGTGCCTAGGCCATTAAATAAAGAACTCAGGGAAATCTGCATGAAGCTAGCAAGAATCAAAGGCCAAGTCAAAGAAATCCAAGAAGCAGGAACCTTAATGAACTCTGCTCCTAACCTGTGACTCTCAGCTCTACTTTGGCTCAGGTCTTAGACTCACTTACTCTCACATGCTGGTAAGGAAATCAGGAGGCGAGGACAGAAGAGTCACCAGAGGTGAACAGGGAACAGGCAGCCAGCTGTGGGCAAGGCCTGATATCAGGCGACCTGCAGGAGAGAAAGGGTGGGGACACAAAGAGAGATGGGGGCACAAGACACAACACTCGGGAACAGCTCAGCTTCCTCGGGGGAGAGGCCTGATTCATCCCCGGAGGGAGGAAGTGGTGGGCCAGGGACAAGAAGCCAGCACAGAAAGGTCAGGTAAGCCGGCTGCGACAGAGAGACAAAGGCATCAGACAGAATCACCAGCTGTCAGAAGGCGAAATGCCGCATGCTGAAATACAGGGAGTGGCGCAAATTCATCTGCGGCCCTTAGGTTCCTCAGTCAATTCTCCTAACCTTCAGCAGCCCTGGGATGGCCTCCATTTCAGGGCACAGCTATATACCTTTCTAGCCCAAATCACAATCATTTGCTGAGTCCTTCCTGGATGCTAGGGGAGAGGCATGGGGGCTGAAGGATCTTCAGTCAGTCAACACCTGATACGCTAGATCTTCACCACAAAGAAGCTGAAGACACAGATGAAATGCAGCGACTGTTCTTTCAAGGGGCGTGATTTGTTCAGAGAAGCAAGGTGGCGTGCGGCCAGTGCATGGAAGTTAGAATCTGAGACCTGGACTGAAATCTCGCCTATGCTACTTAAAACTTGGAGGGTAAAAAAACCTCACTTAACCTCACCAAGTATCAGCTTCTTCATGTGAGTAGTGGAGTCAACAGTACAAGTTCTTCACAGGGCTGTTGAGAGCGTCAGCCAAAGTGAAAGCGAATGTCGCTCAGTAGTGTCCAACTCTGTGACCAGATGCACCATGTCTGCCAGGCTCCTCCGTCCACGGAACTCTCCAGGCCAGAATCCTGGAGGGGGTAGCCTTTCCCTTCCCCAAGGGATCTTCCCAACAAAGGGACTGAACCCAGGTCTCCTGCACTGCAGGCAGATTCTTTACCAGCTGAGCCACCAGGGAAGCCCAAGAAGACTGGAGTGGGTAGCCTATCCCTACTCCAGCAGATCTTTCTCACCCGGAAGTCAAACCGGCATTTCCTGCATTGCAGCCAGATTCCTTACCAGCTACCAGGGAAAGTACCAGGCAAAGGTGTAGTTCCATCACCAACCCACTGTTCTCCTATTTCCCCCGGAGTGCCGTACTTCTCTCTCCAGTTCCCTCCACTCCGTGACCTCCCTAAGGAGGCGACCACGGTGAAGGAGAGGGGAGAGGCCCAAAAAGGTGGAGGAGACAATCCCTCTGAAACTGTAGTCTGACCCTAACTTGTAGGGTTTCTTCAGTGACAGTATCATTAAGACTTCAATTCATTTCTTCCCCAAGTAAGCAAGATTTGCTAAGCTCTTTTCCCCCTGAAGCTAGAAAAGGGAGGTGAAGCTCAGCTCTGCTCCACAGCCCTTTAGATAACCATCCCCTACCCTCCTAAGGGCAGTGTAATGCTGGCAAAGGAGTGCCACAGCCCGGTGTGGCATGGGGCCAGGATGAGGTCAGCGAAGACACCAGAAAGCCGCAGAGCTCACTCTCAGGCAGCAGGCAGGTTTGCAAAACAGACTGAAGGGAAGCCGGCAACTCACCCAGCAACGGAAGGGGTCACACAGTCAAGCATGGGGGGAAACAGGAACACGTCAAATAAACGTCCATACCCACATCAAGAAACACGGTGCACAGAAGTGTTTCTATCAGCAAAGACCTTAATTCAAACCATATCAGGCAGCAGAACTTGGCTGGACCCTGAATGGCTACGAGTACCTCAGAATTCCAGAAGTGTGCAAGTGAGGCAGGAAGCTAACAGGGAGGCATTTTTCAAGCTTCAGTTCTCCTCACATGTAACACATACACAGACTTTTGATCAGCTCAGTTCCTCCAAGTTGTTCATTACCAGTTCTCATCTCCTAACCAGGAAAATATGATTTTCCAGGAACACTCAGTTTCCACCAAATTAAATGTTCTTACAATCAACAAAACTCCTTTGATTCTGCAATTCTTAGTGAATGAATCATTTTAATCCATACTGTACATAACTTTTTGCCAACCTATTATCTCAGAGTATTTGCATCCTTTAGACCCAAAATTAGAAATGTGACTATAACTTGGGCAATCTTAGTCTCAATTTAACATTAAAGTACTTACTGACAAGGTGAGTTGGATTTCTTTATGATTGTAGTTTTTGGAAATCCTTTTCTTCAAAGCTTTTACTGCATCTTTTGGCCTATGACAATAAACACAGTAAAATCATCAATGCAGGCACTGCAGAAAGCAAGTCCATCTCTGAAAAGCACTGTGCAGTGTGGAAAGAGGAACAGCTAAGGAGACACCCAAGGTCTTAGTTCTGCTGTGTGACACTGGGCAGATGACTGAACTTTTTATACCCGTTTCCTCATACATCTAGGCAGACAATACCATCTACCTCCTTGTGAGAACCAAATAAAGTATTCAGATGATCATTACCTAGAAAGCACTACATATGAAATGTACTCACAGCCAGAGCTCTATGTCAATGCACAGAACCACCTTACATGAAACCAATGTCCAAAAATGTGACCTATGTTTATCATTAGTATTTCCTACGCACCCTATTGTTTTTGTTGAGTTGCTAAGTTGTGTCCAACTCTTTGAGACCCCGGGACTGTAGCCCTCCAGGCTCCTCTGTCCATGGGATTATTTAGGCAAGAATTCTGGAGTGGGGTGCCATTTTCTCCTCTAGGAGATCTTCCTGACTCATGGATCAACCACGCATCTCTTGCGTCTCCTACACTGACAGGCAAATTCTTTACCACCAGCACCCTATAAGCAGTGGGATATAGGAGGAGTTAGGACTAACTAGAACTAATTGATATGCTACAATTCTATGTTACAAAAGGAAGAACTATGTATAAGTAGATGGCCAAATTCACTTTGAGATGACCAGTTTTAAGCAATGGGGACATAATGTACAACATGATGACTACAGTTAGTATTGCTATATGATATATTTGACAGCTATTAAGACAGTAGATCCTAAAAGTTCACATCACGACGGAAAAAACTGTTTTTGTAATTGTATGAGGTGATGGATGCTAACTTCTTGCGGAAATTGTTCTGTAATAAATGTAAGTCCAGTCATTTGCTGTACACTTTAAACTTATACCGTGTTGTATGCCAATTACACTTCAAAACTTAAAAAGATACAAATCCTTTTTGCATATTACCTTCTAATTTTGTTATGCTTGCATGAGTAGTATTTCTATTATATGATAATATAATTATATAACATTACATATACTTACAATTGTAACTATTATAATAGATATATTACTAAAAAATCATACATAAAATCTAAACTCTTAGAAAAGTTTAAAAGAATAATGATACTGTTTTAAAAGAAAAAAATTGGGGGAACTCCCTGGTAGTCCAGTGGCTAAGACTGTGAGCTCCCAAAGCAGGGGCCCAGGTTTGATCCCTGGTCAGGGGACTAGATCCCACATGCCACAACTAAGACCTGATATGCCTAAATAAGTAAGTATAAACAAAAAAGAAAAAATTAAGTAAAACAATTTTGCATTGAGATCCCCTTTTTGCACTATCAATGAAGAAGTCAGTAGTATAAGTGAAGAAAATGCTCAGAGGAACCAAATACAGTAAATAAGATTATAGAGAAACCACTATAAATACTTTAAACTACTAGTTAGTACTTTAAGCACTTTACATTATTAGTCAATAATTAGGTGTAATGCTTTCTTCATCAACATCAGTTCAGTTCAGTCAATCAGTCATGTCTGACTCTTTTCGACCCCCCTGGACTGCTGCACACCAGGCTTCCCTGTCCATCACCAACTCCCAGAGCTCACTCAAACTCATCTGTATCGAGTCAGTGATGCCACCCAACCATCTCATCCTCTGTCGTCCCCTTCTCCTCCTGTCTTCAATCTTTCCCAGCATCAGGGTCTTTTCCAATGAGTCAGTTCTTCATAACAGGTGGCCAAAGTACTAGAGTTTCAGCTTCAGCATCAGTCCTTCCAATGAATATTCAGGACTGATCTCTTTACAATCCAGGGGACTCTCAAGAGTCTTCTCCAAGACCACAGTGCAAAAGCATCAATTCTTCAGCACTCACATCTCTTTCTAGTCCAACTCTCACATCCATACATGACTACTGGAAAAACCATAGCTTTAACTAGACAGGCCTTTGTTGGCAAGGTAATGTCTCTGCTTTTTAATATGCTGTCTAGGGTGGTCATAACTTTTCTTCCAAGGAGTAAGTGTCTTTTAATTTCATGGCAGTGGTCACCATCTGCAGTGATTTTGGAGCCCAAAAAAATAAAATCTGACACTGTTTCCATTGTTTCCCCATCTATTTGCCATGAAGTGATGGGACCACATGCCATGAATGTTAAGTTTTAGTCTTAGATAGAATGTTAGTTTTCTGAATTTTGAGTTTTAAGCCAACTTTTTCACTCTCTGCTTTCAGTTTTATCCAGAGGCTTTTTCTGCCTCTTCGTCTTCTGCCATAAGGGTGGTGTCATCTGCATATCCGAGGTTACTGATATTTCTCCCAGCAATCTTGATTCCAGCTTGCGCTTCATCTAGCCAGCATTTCACATGATGTACTCTACATATGGAAAAGGCACTGACAACCCACTGCAGTACTCCTGCCTGGAAAATCCCATGGTAAGAGGAGCCTGGTAGGCTGTGGTGCATGGGGTTGCTAAGAGTCGGACATGGCTGAGCGACTTCACTTTCACTTTTCACTTTCATGCATTGGAGAAGGAAATGGCAACCCACTCCAATGTTCTTGCCTGGAGAATCCCAGGGACAGGGGAACCTGGTGGACTGCCGTCTATGGGGTCGCAGAGAGTCGGACATGACTGAAGCAGTTTAGCAGCAGCAGCAGCATTCTACATATACATTAAATAAACAGGGTGACAATATTACAGCCTTGACGTACTCCTTTCCCAATTTGGAACCAGTCTGTTGTTCCATGTCCAATTCTAACTGTTGCTTCCTAACCTGCATACAGGTTTCTCAGGAGGCAGGTCAGGTGGTCTTGTATTTCCATTTCTTCAAGAATTTTCCACAGTTTATTGTAATCCACACAGTCAAAGGCTTTGGCATAGTCAATAAAGCAGAAGTAGATGTTTTCTGGAACGCTCTTGCTTTTCTGATGATCCAGAGGTTGTTAGTAATTTCATCTCTGGTTCCTCTGCCTTTTCTAAAACCAGCTTGAACATCTGGAAGTTCATGGTTCACGTATTGCTGAAGCCTGGCTTGGAAAATTTTGAGCATTACTTTACTAGCATGTGAGATGAGGGCAATTGTGTAGTAGTTTGAACATTCTTTGGCATTGCCCTTCTTTGGGATTGGAATGAAAACAGACCTTTTCCAGTCCTGTGGCCACTGCTGAGTTTTCCAAATTTGCTGGCATATTGAATGCAGCACTTTCACAGCATCATCTTTTAGGATTTGAAATAGCTCAACTGGAATGCCATCATCTCCACTAGTTTTGTTCGTAGTGATGCTTCCGAAAGGCCCACTTGACTTCACATTCTAGGATACCTGGCTCTAGGTCAGTGATAAACACCATCATGATTATCTGGGTCATAAACATTTTTTTTGTACAGTTCTTCTGTGTATTCTTGCCACCTCTTCTGCTTCTGTTAGGTCCATACCATTTCTGTCCTTTACTCTGCCCATCATTGCATAGAAAGTTCCCTTTTTATTTCTAATTTTCTTGAAGAGATCTCTAGTCCTTCCCATTCTATTGTTTTCCTCTATTTCTTTGCATTGATCAGTGAGGAAATCTTTCTTATGTCTCCTTGCTATTATTTGGAACTCTGCATACATCAACATAAACTAAGATAATCTCTTTAGCTGTTCATGATTACTTTAAATGTACAGGAAAATCAAGAGAACTGTATCCCTTACAACAAGTTGTAATTCAGATTAAGTCACAAAATAGCCTTAATGATTTTGGTTTTTAAACTTCAACTTCTTAAAGTTTAAGAAGTGCAACAAAAGATAGCAAATTGTTTAAGAACTCAGCATAAACATGAAGAGTCATTCAGAAGAAAAAACTGTCTTGTGACAGGCAGGGGAAAACAACTGTTGGATTATCTCCTGGTTGATAATGACAACTGCTCAGAGACAGTTCAGCACCAGGAGTCCACCAGCTTCTTCACAATATTTTTCAGTTACAATAACATAAAATATTGGCAATCAGAGCAAGAAGAATTCCTAATGAAGGAAACAATATCTCACCCCTCCTTAAAGAATAAGGGATTTGAGCCTCACAGAGACAAAATTTGAAATTATTAAGGAAAAGGCAAAGAGAAAAATGATAATGGATTCTCAGATATTCCATATGCTGGAAAAAACAGCTGTCCTAACATTTCAACCTGACATGTCTTCAAAAGGCAGTGGGTGCTTAAAAGGTGATGGAAACACTATTTCAACAAGAAAACCAAAGTCTGCAAGAGAACACTAGAGTTTGCAGGAGAAAACACACTATAGTTCTTACGCTTCTTATGAGAGACAGACATATGAACCCCACTCTGAACTCACCCATCGTGGGTGGTGTTAATTATGTCACAGATATGCATGAACTGGCCCCAGTCTTCTGTTTGCACTCCAGCAAACGTAGCCTTTTCTGAAAAGAAAAAGTTATGTTGAGTCTGAGCTACAACAGAATAAAACATGTCTCAAAAAAAAGTAAATGGGTTAGTCAGTCACTCAGTCATGTGCGACTTTTTGAGACTCCATGGACTATAGCCCACCAGGCCCCTCTGTCCATGCAATTCTCCAGGCAAGAATACTGGAATGGGCTGCCATCCCTTTCTCCAATGGATCTTCCCAACCCAGGGATCAAATCTGTGTCTTCTGCATTGCACGCAGATTCTTTACTGTCTAAAGCACCAGAGAAGCCCCAAACATGTCTGGTTTCCCAGAAACAATCTGTCTGGAGTTCCCTAGCAAGCACCATTAAGTTTACATTACTAAAAGGCAGAGATATTTTTTTCTTTTTCTGAGCAATTCCCAGTAATTCAAGAATCAGTCAAGATCCAGGTTCAGGGTGCTGCTGTTGCCACAGTAATAAATGACCTAGTAATAAAGGCTGCAGGGCCAGAACAGCCCACCTAAATCTCCATCTGCCTGCCTGTCTTTCAGAGAAGGACAGCCACCTACAAGGTAAAGTGCATACTGCTAAGTATTTTATCTTACGCAATATCATTTAACCCACTGTCAGAGATGATGACATAGAAGCTCAAGAAGGTTAAGGAAATTACCCAAGGCTACACAGTACAAGGTAGAACTAGCATCAATCTAGGCTGTTTTCTTTGCTTTTTTAAAAGTCACTTATTCTCCTTGGCCAAGTGGCGTTGAGAAAAGAGCGATCTACTGAAACTGTGTACTTCCCAGCACCTGTATTAACCAGCGCTGCACCAGACATACTTGAAGGCTTCTGCACCTGGAACCCTGTCATTAAACAATCAAATAGTTTTGCCCTGTCCAGACATTCTCCTTAAGAAGACAGAATGCCACCTGCAAAGGATCATAGAACACTCAGCCTGAGTGATCTTAATATCTTTCCTACAAGCAAAGGAGACTATTCCTGAGCGTGAAAACATGAGGACCAACAGGGAAAGGAGCAAAAATTAATTAAAAGGATCAAGAAGAGGATAAAGGTTTGGCTGGGGAACTTCAAAGCCGAGCCTGCTCCCCACCTAGGAGAGACTCTACCTGCATCTGGCATTCAAAATGGACAAAGCTTACCAGCTTTGTTTGTGTCTAGTCACAAGGCTCTTTCAGCCAGTTTCTTTGCTCCTCATTCCATGCTGCTTCCTCCCACCTTCCCATCTTCCTAGGAAACTCCTACTCGCCCTTCAAAAGCCAGGACAGAGTCAAGTTTTCCCTTTTCGTAAGTGTTGGGTGGTTTACATTTCTCTTCTACAGCAAAGGTACTGTGTTATAATCACCTCCCCTCATATGTGTACCTCTTCCCCAAACCTTGATGGTCGAGACCAGGTGTTGCCTGTGCCTGCTCCACGTCCAGGCACACAGTTGGCAGTCAGTAAAGGCGCATACCACTAAAGAATAAATCAGACTATGAAGATGCAGACAGACTCCACTTCTGGTCAGGGTTTACTTTAAAACCCAACACAGAAAAAGCCAGCCACAGTTTGGAAAGCATTTCATCCTCAAGGGAAGTTAACATTCACCATCTCATAAAGTTGGGGGAACCAAACTTCAGGTTGTGTGGCCTGTTCTTTTTAAAGAGCTGGTAAAACTGTCCAAATCTGGGCCTCCTTGTTATAACTACCAGGTTCTCCTGATATCCTCGTCCCACTAAGTTCGCCGACCCGCTCACGCTCTGCTCGGCATCTCTGGGCAAGGGTGCCCCGTCGATTCCCGAGGGGGCAGGGAGCGGCGTCGGGGAGCAGCCCCGGGCCCGGCTCCCGCGCACGTCGACGGGAGCGCGCCCTCGGGAGAGCCAGAGGAGTCCGGCAGACACCTGCGCGGCCCTCGGGGGCCCGCAGAGGCCCCCCGGTGCCCCCGAGAGAGAGCCTGGCTCCCTCCCTTCGCTCCTGTGCCAAGCACTCCCCTTCTCTTTGTTCCTCCCGAAGGAGAGCAGGCTGTACCGGCCTGGAAGCCGCGAGCACGCGTCCGGACACTGCCCGTGCCGGCGAGGTCACCGCACTCGCCCTCCCGAACCTCCTTCCCTCGCAGAGCGGGCGCGCCCCAGGCTGGCCCTCGGAGCGGCTCCTCCTGCCCGGGGTGCCCCCCGCGGAGGGCCAGGCCCGCCGCCCCCGGCTCGCCCTCGGAGCGGGTCGTCCTGCCCGGGGTGCCCCCCGCGGAGGGCCAGGCCCGCCCCCAGGCCACCTGTCGGCTCCCACGCCCGCCCGCCCCGGAAGGCGCCGGGGAGCCGTGCGGAGCCGGGATCCCAGACGGACGGGTCGGGGCGGGGGTGTCGCCGCGCCGGCGGGGCGCGGGCCCGGGAAAGCTGCGGGCAGGCTGGCAGCGCCTCGGGCCGGGACCCACGCGCTCCCCCGCGGCGGGGAGCGGAGTCGGGGCGGGGGCCTCCTTACCTATCAGCTGGCCCAGGGAGCTCGCGTACGCGTCCCGGTGACTCTTGCCGAACGCCATGGCCGCGCCGCGAGCCCGCCGGGCCTCCGCCGCTCGCCACTCCTCCCGCACGGCCCCGGCTCCTCCCCCGGCCGCTGCGGGGCGCCGGGCGGGGTCCCCAGGGGGCGGGGTCCAGAGAGGGGCGGGGCCCAGAGGGGGCGGGGCGGGTCCCGGAGGGAGCGGGTTGGGGTCCTGGAGGGGGCGGGGCGGGGCCCTAAAGTGGGAGGGGCGGGGTCCTGGAGGGGAAGGGCGGGGCCCTGGAGGGAGCGGGATAGGGTCCTATAGGGGGCGGGGCGGGGCGGGGCGGGGCCCTGGAGGGGGCGGGGCGGGGTGGGGTCCCTGAGGTGTCGGCCGCGCGCGCACCTGCCGCGCCCCTGGGACAGGCCTCGCAGCCCCCCGGGCCGCGGCTGGGACCGAGGGCCCGAGCGCGGATCCTGCCGCTGTCGGGGCGGGGCGCTGCCCTTCTCGGCGCCTCCTGCGCCCCCTGGTAGAGAAGGAAACAGGGAGTTAACAGAGGCCTTAGGTCACGGTGAACATTAGCCAGGTAACCCGCCCAGGTCAGCGTCTGGACCCACAGAACAAACGTTTAGCCACTGAGGGAATCGAGCGACTGGAAATATTTACCCCGCCCTGCTTGTTGACCCGGCCCGAGATCCGGGAGGGAAGGCGTGTCCCTCGCCCTTGGGCTGCAGGCGAGGCCCAGGAGGGCGGACTGGCTTCAGGGGAGGCGCTGGCCGTCGTCTCGCCCCCGTTTCCTGAGGGACCGCGTGGCGCCGCCGAGCGAGCTCCGAGCTCCTCCTGCGACCTGTCCTCCGGCGAAGCTGAGGAAAGGAAAGGGCTTTCCTTCAGCCCCGGCAGACCGTTCGGCCTTAGAACGGCTCTGGAATGTAAATCCGAGCTTGAGCTCTTCAACCGCTTTCCCGTTGCCCTGTCAGAAGCGGGATTCATTCCCCCTTCTGGGGCATTCGACGTACATCTGATTGGCTACGGCGACAGTATCCCGTGACGCCAGGGCCTGCTGGAGGCCTGGTGTCTCCAAGGTGATGGCAGTCAGCACCGCATGGGCTCCCTGCACCTCCGGGCCTCACTTCCTGCGGTCCGCGTGGGCCCAGCTCTACGAACCCTCTTTGGTCCTGGTAATGGTGACGAGATCCCCCTTATGTTCCTAGTCATAAATGTAAGCATATAAATCAAAGCCAATCCCAGTGTGCACCAAGGGGCTAATTCCTTTGGGTGTTTTGCTCTAATTTATTTCTGATTTTACTTGACCCTTGCGAGCTAATACCTGGGATTCTAAAATCTAGAGTGAAACATTTTTGTTGTAAATGTCTCTTACCTGTGACTAATACTCTCCACATGCATATCCAGGGGAACTCCTTTACATGGTGCCACTTACCAGTTTCCTTAGTCCTCACTACAGCTTCTGCTGACACTACTGAAAACCTCTTGTGACATCACGAACCTAATCTCTTTCATATTATACAGTGTACAAAGTATTTCACTCTCTGAACCCTACAATCAAGCAACCTTAAAGAGAAAGTCAGTTTCAGGTTAGGCTGCTGTTGATGTCATGGCCTTCCATCAGGGCATGAGAACTAGGAAGGGATCAACAAGCAGGTTTTTAACATAACTGCTACTTCTCATGTGAGAGTTGTTTTTTTTTTTTTTTTTTTTTTAAGTTTCCTTGTGCTATTGGATTGAGGCACCAGGAAGTACCTTCAGGACATTATGGCTGGGTAAAAAGAACCAGGTTGATGGTTACTACTGAGGCCGGAGATAAAAGAACGCCAGGCTAGGCATTTACTACTAGCCTTCTCCTTACATTTTCTGAGGAAGAATGCAAGTGGGATTGGGTCTAGATATTTACAATCAGCCTCTGTTTGCACTTCAAAATAGAAATAACAGGGCTTATTTGGTGGCTCAGCAATAAAGAATCCACTTGCCAATGCAGGAGACAGGGATTCAATCCCTGATCCCAGAAGATCCCACGTGCTGCACAGCAACTCTGTGCACCACAACTACTGAGCCTGTGCTCCAGGGTCTGGGAGCAACTACTAAGCCCACGTGCCAGAACTACTGAAGCCCATGAGCCCTAGAGCCCGTGCTTTGCAAAATGAGAAGCCAGCGCATCTCAACTAGAGGGTAGCCCCTGCTGCTGCTTCTGCTTAGTCACTTCAGTCGTGTCTGGCCCTGTGCGACCCTATGGACTGTAGTCCGCCAGGCTCCTCTGTCCATGGAATTCTTCAGGCGAGAGTACTGGAGTGGATTGCCATGCCCTCCTCCAGGGGCTCCTCCCAACCCAGGGATCAAACCTGGGTCTCCTGCGTTGCCAGCCGATTCTTTACCACTGAGTCACCAGGGAAGCCCAGAGGGTAGCCGCAGCTCTCCACAAAGAGAGAAAAGCCTGCAGAGCTACGAAGATATATATATATATGTATATATATATATATATGTGTGTGTGTGAGCTATATAAATATTTGAATATAAATATTGTATTTATTTGAAATATACCAAAATATATATTTGATGTATATGCTTAACTATATATGTATATATACATATTTATATTTATATTATAAGAAATAACAACAGAAACAGGCCAAGTAGCCATGCTTTGTCCCCTGTGGATATTTTAAGATAATGGCTATGGCAGGGACAAAGAGGGATTAAACCCTGTTGAGTAGAAGATCAAGAGCGCCCATCCTTGGAGCAACGGAGACACTGCACAAGTGCAGAAAGGCTCCTTAGGGGTCAAAAAGAGGGGGCACTATCCCATAATATGTGATGTCAAGACCCCCCAGTAGGCCTCTGGGCTGGAATCCATCTTGGAAAAATGTTGCACACACTTGTGGGAAGGGTCCTAGGGCAGGTCAGGTGTGGAAAAAGAAGCAAGATAATTGACCAAAAGTAAACAAAGATGCAGAAGAACTACTTTCTAAAAATGATTTAACTGCCTCTTTGCTATGCTCCTCCTCATTAAGAAGACTTCCACACCCTTACTCTCCAGGTATGAGTCATTGCCTTGCTTCTGTCTTAAGTTTGTTTACAAACTTTTTCTGTGTGCTCTCCTAATTGTGTTGTGTCTCTAATAACAAACTTTGTATGTGTTTTTATAGTTTTTGTATCCTTTAAAAATGCATTTTTCAATGGGGCGAGGGTCAGAGAAAATTTGCTTCTAGCCTCTAGCCTTGATGATCTAGTGGGTAGGATTCCTGGTTTTCATCCAGGCTACACAGGTTCAATTCCTTGGCAGGGAACTAAGATCTTGCTTCAAGCCACCACTCACTACTGTTTCTCTAAGGTCACTACCCGAAACTTTTACCTCCTCATGTGCCCATGGAGGGTGTTGTGATGGTTGCAGCCTTCTTTCTGTGTTCTACCACTTTCTCCATAATCCCCCAAGTCCTCAGGGTGAAAATCAACCCAATCAATGTAAATATGGTGTGAGGGAAGGAGAGAATTCACAACTAAGTCAAGGTCAGAGAAGAGGCAGACTCCCAGAAAGAAACAAGGATAAAATGTCTGGGTACGAGGAGCAAAATCTCACCACAACTTCAGTTCTAAGGACATTTTCTAAACACAAGTCGTAATGCTAGGTAGAAGCAAAAAAAAAATAATCTTTAAATACACTTAAATACCTGGAACTGGCAATCTATTTTAATGTAGTCTTCCTAAGCCTGAAGGCAAGAGATATGTACTTCATTTTTACAAATATGTAATCTGAGACTAAAAAAAAAAAATAAATAGATTGACCTGAGTTTGAGACATGGCTGCCTGGTTCTAAAGCCCGTATTTTTGTTACTACATGAATCTGCTTATTGAATATGTCTCATTTATTTTATTTTAAAGGATCTGTTTGGTTCAAAGGGAGACCTCATGAAGAAGATAGGAATAGGAGTCTTCATACACTTTGCTGCCACAGAGTCCTGCTGTTGTTTCTATACTTGTTCAAGAATGTTCATATTATCTGTGAAAAAGTGCAAGTCATTCAGTCATGTCTGACTCTGCAACCCCATGGACTATACAGTCTGTGGAATTCTCCAGGCCAGAATACTGGAGTTGGGTAGCCTTTCCCTTCTCCAGGGGATCTTCCCAACCCAGGGGTCAAAACCACATTATAGGCGAATTTTTAACCAGCTAAGCCACAAGGAAAGCCCAAGAATACTGGAGTGGGTAACCTACCCCTCCTCCGGTGGATCTTCCCCACCCAGGAATCAAACCAGGGTCTGCTGCATTGCAGGTAGATTCTTTACCAACTGAGCTATATTACCTGTACTAGAACAATATTCTAGGTGCCACCTGCCAATGCAGGAGATGCAGGAGATGTAAGTTTGTTCCCTGGGTCAGGAAGAACTCCTAGAGGAGGAAATGGCAACCCACTTCAGTATTCCTGCCTGGAAAATTCCATGGACAAAGGAGACTGGTGGGCTGCAGTCCATGGAGTTGCAAAGAATTGGACATGACTGAGCAACTGAGCGTGCATACATGCTCTAAGTACATTACATACATTCTCTCATTTAATCCCATAGTAACTCTATGAAATCATTACTATTATTACTCTGTTTTACAGACTAGAAAAACCACAGTCACCTTGCTAGTAAAGGACTCTCTGATTCCAAAAGCAGAAACTTTATTCTATGTACTCTCATGGGTAGAGCCTAGATGGTAGGTAGTACCATTTACTTTTTAAAAGATGGGTTCTAGGAGATGGTACCTGGACCATCATGATTAGGTGACCAATCATGGCAAATACACATCTGAAAACAGAGCTGATCCATCATTAGGTTTTAGGCAGTTAAGAGTCTTTTTCACCCTCTTGATTGACTCTGTTCTCACTACTAAAGTTTTTAGGTTGTCAGATCTGGACATACCCTTATAAATCACATAATCCCTATCCCATCATCTTATAGATGAGAAATGGACAGCCAGAGAAGGAAAGTGACCGGCCCAAGGCCATTCTGCTCCAGCTAGGAGACTGTAACACAATAAGCTTTCCCCTGAGTCCCAAACCTTTCTGCTACAGGCACTTCTTTTCTATTTTAATACTTAAATTAAAAGTTGTCTTTCCCCAACCCTACCCACAGTATTTTCTCTAGCCGGCTCTTTATCCTTTTCTTTACATAATGGGTTCAGTTCCACATACCTTCACTCTCCTCCCTAGCTGTCCCAGTATGTATAGCCATTTGATGGTCATTTCCATAGCTATTTGATCATCAGATCTGAGCCAGTTAACAGTCACATCCTCTTTGCCCTCTCTGCTATATGATGCCATCCCAGCCACCCTTCTTGCCCCCTCACTTTTCCGGACACCTTCCTGTCATATCCTCCTTTTTCTGGCTGCTACTTCTCATGAGCTTCCTCTGGCTCCGCCTTCCTCCCTACCTGCTAAACCTGTCAGCCTTCCCACAGTTCTGTAGCCTGCCTCTTCCTCTTTATCCATTTCCTTCAGGAGGCCTTCTCCTTGTCCCTTCTCCATGAAGCCTTTCCTGACCAAGAGAACTGAGTCCTCCTTTCCTATCTTACAGATTTTTCCTTCTTGGAGCTCACAACGCTGTACTGTTTCTTTGTTTAGAAGTATGTTCTCCACTCCTAGATATAAGACCTTCAAGTGAATAGATCTGATTTGTTGGGTTTGGTATCCAGACATTTTAAAGGCCTTGTTGTTGTTCAGTTGCTAAGTTGTGTCTGACTCTTTGTGACCCCATGATCTGCAGCACACCAGGTTTCCCTGTCCTTCACTGTCTCTCTGAGTTTGCTCAAATTCATGTTCATTGAGTTGGTGATGCATCCAACCGTCTTATCCTCTGTCACCCCCTTCTCCTCCTGCCTTCAGTCTTTCCCAGCATTAGAGGCTTTTCCAGTAAGTCAGTTCTTCACATCAGGTGGTCGAAGTACTGGAGTTTCAGGTTCAGCATCAGTCCTTCTGGTGAATTTTCAGGGTTGATTTCTTTTAGGATTGACTGGTTTGATCTCCTTGCAGTCCAAGGGACTCTCAAGAGTCTTCTCCAGCACCAGTTTGAAAGCATCAATGCTTCAGTGCTCAGCCTTCTTTATGGTCCAACTCTCACATCCATTACATGACTACTGGAAAGACCACAGCTTTGACTATACAGACATCTCTGCTTTTTAATACGCTGTCTAGGTTTGTCATAACTTTTCTTTCAAGGAGCAAGTGTCTTCTAATTTTGTGGCTGCAGTCAGTGTCCACAGTGATTTTGGAGTCCAAGAAAATAAAATCTGTCACAGTTTCCACTGTTTCCTCATCTATTTGCCATGAAGTGATGGAACCAGATGCCATGATCTTAGTTTTTCTTGAATGTTGAATTTTAGGCCAACTTTTTCACTCAGAAAGTATACTGAATGCATGAATGGCCCTCCAAAATCTTGAGCTCTATTCTTCCTGAGCTCCAGTCCTTAATTCCCCTCTAGCTGCCTTATTGTGATCTCTCAGTCACTCAGTCAAGTCTGACTTTTTGCGACCCCATGGAGTGAAGTACACCAGGCTTCCCTGTCCATCCGGAGCTTGCTCAAACTCATGTCCATTGTGTCAGTAATGCCATCCAACCATCTCATCCTCTTCTGCCCCCTCTTCCTTTTGCCTTCAATCTTTCCCAGCATCATGGTCTTTTCCAATGAGTTAGTTCTTTGCATCAGGTGGCCAAAGTATTGGAACTTCAGCTTCAGCATCAGTCCTTGTACATGGCTACTGGAAAAACTGTAGCTTTGGCTAGATGTACCTTTGTCAGGAAAATAATGTCTCTGCTTTTTAGTATGCTCTCTAGGTTGGTCATAGCTTTTCTTCTAAGGAGCAAGAGTCTTAATTTCATGGCTGTAGTCACCATCTGCAGTGATTTTGGAGCCCAAGAAAAAAAGTCGCTCACTGTTTCCATTGTTTCCCCATCTATTTGCCATGAAGTGATGGAACTGGATGCCATGATCTTCATTTTTTGAATGATGAGTTTTAAGCCAACTTTTTCACTCTCCTCTTTTACTTTCATCAAGAGGTTCTTTAGTTCTTCTTCACTTTCTGCCATAAGGATGGTGTCATCTGCATAGCTGAGGTTAGTGATATTTCTCCCTGCAATCTTGATTCCTGCTGTGCTTCATCCAATCTGGTATTTCACATGATGTACTGTGCATATAAAGTTAAATAAGTGAAGTAACAATATACAGCCTTGACGTACTCCTTTCCCAATTTGGAACCAGTCCATTGTTCCCATGTCTAGTTCTAACTGTTGCTTCTCGACCTGCATACAGATTTCTCAGGAGGCAGGTAATGTTGTCTGGTATTCCCATCTCTTTAAGAGTTTTCCCATCTAGCTCTGATGTTAATAGAGCTAGAATTATACTCATCCCTTCCTCCACCATTCTCAATAATCTGCCTGACTCTCTTGTTTTGATGAAGGCAGTTATTGATACGTTGGAATCACCTGTGGTGGTGGTTTTTTGGCTAAGTTGTGTCCGACTCCTGTGATCCCACAGACTGTAGCCTGCCAGGCTCCTCTGTTCGTGGGGATTCTCCAGGCAAGAATACTGGAATGGGTTGTCTTTTCTTTCTCCAGGAGATCTTCCTGACCCAGGGATCAAACCCACTTCTCCTGCATTGCAGGCAGATTCTTTACCAACTGAGCTACAAGCTACTGTAAAGAAAAATGATACCCGGGTCGCACCCTCAGAGATTCTGCTTTAATGAACCTGGATGCATCAAGGGTATCAAGATTTTTAAAGGCCCCCAGATTGGCTTGTACCTTACTTTGAATATCAGATCAGAAACGCCGTGCCTTCCTAAATAAAAAATCTTGAAATTATCCTCAATTTTTTTTCCTTCAGTCAGTTTCAGGCTCCTTTTGATCTTGACAAGGCAACAGTGAGCAGTGTCGTGAAGTGAAATCTTAATTCTTTGCTGGGAATGGAACCTGGATAGCCTGGATGAACACCAGGAGTCCTAGCAACCAGATCAGCAAAGGCTAGAGGCTAGAAGCTCTTTTTCCCTGGATCTTTGCCCTTGGTGAAAAATACATTTATCATGGAGGCAGAAACAGTAAATGCTCTTAGGAGGAGCACTGAATAATGGTGATTAAGTCATTTAAACAGGGCAGTTCTTCCAGGTCTTCGTTTACCCTTAGTCAATTATCTGGTGTCTTTCCCCACACATAATCTACCCTGGGACCCTACCCTGGGTGCACACGTATCCATCAGTCAAGATGGATCTTGAGCTGAAGGCTTTCGCGAGAAGCAAGACACATTGTGGCCCGATGTCACCCCCTGACTTTTGACCCACGAGGAGCCTTTCTGTGCGTGACTAGTGTCCTCCTTGTCCCAAAGGTGTGCGGGGGAGTGGAGATCCTTAATCCTTTACTCAAACAGTGTCTTGCCTCCTCTTTGTCCTTGCCATGACTTTACCTTAAAGGTGTTTACAAGAGACAAACACTATTTTCCCTGTTTCTGTTGTCGTTTCCATTGCAGAGGGCAAACAGGAGGCTGACTATGAATGCCTAGACTGGGGCCCACCTTTCCCTTGTCTCAGGAAATGCTAACAGTTTTAAGCACCCAGCCGGAAGCCCACTTCTCTCTGCTTCATGCCATCCAAACGGTTGTAATGTTAGCCAGTTTTAAACAGAGGCCACTTGTAAATGTCTAACCTGGAGCCCATCTGTCTCCTGCCTCACTTTGCGTCCTTTTTCCATCTCCTTGCCCTTTCTTTCTCCATGAATATTGCTCAATCTAGCAGTTCTTAAGTACTATAAGACTTAATATTCTTTAGGATGAAATTGGACTGAAGATTGGGTTCTCTCAAACATAACCAAGACCCTCTGCATCTAAAGACATATTACTACTAATTATCTTTAAAAATAAATTTTCCCCAATAATTCTTGCCCATTATTTTTGAAAGCTATGTGTACAAAGACATATGTTGACTTTATTTCCACAGTTATTTTTTAATATTTAAATCTTAGCAACTTTTTATTCTGGAAATTAACTTCCAAGCTCAGTCTTTTCTCTCCTCCTGCTCTTAGGCTTTCGGCTGAGCTCAGATACCCAACATGAGAGGGGGCAGGAAGAGAGAGAGTGATGGGAGCTAGCACTGGTTGATTTGCTACTGTGCCAAACACTTGAGAAGGTGCTTCAGTATCTCCAATACTAAAAATAGTTATAAATTAAGGATCATTATTCCCATTTTACTAAGTGACTTGTCTAAAGTCACTCAGAATTGGGAGATGGATTTGAGTGTGTCTCACTCCAAAGCTTAGGCCCTTTTCCATTTCATCACTCTGCACCCAGAGACAGGTTCCAATCAATCACTTCTTCATTGATCTTGGGAAGTGCCTGTGAAACTGAGCAAGACTCTGCAGGGCCCTCCCAGGTAAAAAAAACCCTTTCATGTCCCCCATTCTTGTTTTTAGAAAAAGTTTCAGTCTCCTAGGCCTTCTCTGTGTTCCAAAGAACAGGGACAAGAAAGTAACAATTAGAGAAGTGAAGGGATGCAGAAAATGAAAAAAGAAAACCAGTCAATCAAGAAAAGTAGTGATAGCTGAAACAACAATTCAGCAATAAAACAGAGTCCTAGTTTCTCCTCAAGGGGGATATACACGACACTCTGAACTGTATCTTTGAGTTGTTCCACAGAAACTAAGACCCACACCCACACCCACATACCCAGATGGAGGGTGATGACTACAGCTGACAACAAACAGGTAGACCCCAGACTGGTTCAAACCAGAAGGATGATGAAGAAACATCCTGATGTTCTTGAAACTTCACCCTATTACCTCACCACCAGGCAATCAGAAGAAAGTTCACAAGCTAATGATGCAACCTGCAACCTGCCCCTCAAATGAGGTGAGGTGTTTGTTTTTAAAAGACCTTCCTTGAAAGCCATTGAGGAGTTCAGGTCTTTTGAGCACTAGCTGCTCTTTTTCTTTTTTTTGTTTGGTGCCCTGCAAAAAGAAACTTGTACTTTGCTTTTCCACAACCCAGTGTCAATAGACTGGCTTTGCTGTGCATCTGATGAATGGGCCCAGGTTTGGTTTGGTAGCATCTAGTCTAGCAACTTCTCATCCAGCAGTGCTAAGTAGAAGTTTGTTGATTTCAAACACTGACTCTTCTACCATTATTGACTTTTAAATCACAAAAATGCTTTCATTAGCTTCCTTCATCATACTTATAATTGAGGAGTGCCACTGACATCTGGCACTGTACACAGGTCAAGAAGCAACAGTTAGAACTGGGCATGGACCAAGAGACTGGTTGCAAATAGCAAAAAGAGTACATCAAAGTGGTATATTGTCACCCTACTTATTTAACTTATATGCAGAGTGCATCATGAGAAATGCTAGGCTGGAGGAAGCACAAGCTGGAATCAAGATTGCCAGGAAAAATATCAGTAACTTCAGATATGCAGATGACACCACCTTTATGGCAGAAAGTGAAGAAGAACTAAAGAGCCTCTTGATGAAAGTGAAAGAGGAGAGTGAAAAAGTTGGCTTAAAGCTCAGCATTCAGAAAACTAACATCATGGCATCCGGTCCCATCACTTCATGGCAGAAAGATGGAGAAACAGTGGAAACAGTGGCAGACTTTATTTTTTGGGGTTCAAAATCACTGCAGATGGTGACTGGAGTCATGAAATTAAAAGACGCTTGCTCCTTGGAAGAAAAACTATGACCTTCCTAGACAGCATATTAAAAAGCAGAGACATTACTTTACCAACAAAAGTCTGTCTAGTCAAAGTGATCGTATTTCCAGTAGTCATGTATGTGACAGCTGGACCATAAAGAAAGCTGAACTCCGAAGAATTGATGCTTTTGAACTGTATTGTTGGAGAAGATTTTTGAGAGTCCCTTGACTGCAAGGAAATCCAACCAGTCAATCTTAAAAGAAATCAGTCCTGAATATACACTGGAGGGACTGATGCTGAAGCTGAAACTCCAATACTTAAGCCACCTGATGGGAAGAACTGAGTTATCCGAAAAGACCCTGATGCTGGGGAAGATTGAAGGCAGGAGGAGAAGGGGACAACAGAGGCTGAGATGGTTGGATGGCATCACCGACTCAATGGACATGAATTTATTTGAGTGAGCTCCAGAAATTGCTGATGGACAGGCAAGCCTGGCGTGCTGAAGTCCATGGGGTTGCAAAGAGTTGGACACAACTAAACGACTGAACTGAACTGATATCTGGGACTAAAGAGTAGTTGTTAGCTAAATTTTTTTGTCTCAAAGTATTCCAGTAAGGTGTTAAACCAAAGTTTTATCTGAAAAATAAACCAAGGGAATGAATATTTTCATAACCTAAGTCAACTTGCTTTCCTGACCTCAACAGCTCACACTTATTTGGAGTTTGCAATTTAATCCCGTACTCCTTTGGAAATCTAGCTCAGAATTCCAAGTCAGATCACCTAGTTTCAAATCCTAGATTTCAAATGGTAAAAATAATTTCAATTTTATAAGACTGTTTTGAAAATAAGCTATTCTATGTATAGCACTTAGAATGGTGCTCAGAATATAATAAAGCTCAGTAAACATTAGCTAGTTTATTAATCTACTAGGTGGACTGAAATGTCCGCTATTAGCAAAATGTACTTGAGGTTTGGCAAGGTCTCTCTAAAAATCACTAGTTAAATATGCAAGTGTCACATATTTAAGAAAATAATGTCCTGTTAGCAGCCACCTGGTCACTCAGCAGTAAAGAATCCACTGCAATGCAGGAAACACAGGAGATGTGGGTTCAGTCCCTGGGTTGGGAAGGTCCCCTGGAAGAGGGCATGAGAACTCACTCCACTTCTTGTCTGGAAAATTCCATGGACAGAGGAGCCTGGCAGGCTATGACCCATGGGGTCACACACAGAGTTGGACATGATTGGAGCAAATGAGTACAGTATTATAGCAGTCACACATTTATTTTCTGTTGGCATGTTGTGATTTATGTATGATTTCTTGATCAATTTACTGAAAAAGTCTTGTGGGAATAGGGATCAAAACTCCCAAACAACTCGGAACTAGCATTTCAGGCTGGAGTGGGGAAAAAAAGCCTGCTAGGAGGATGCTCTGGGGACTTTTATTCTCTAGGAGAGCCTTGGGAGAGAAGGTGGACTGCAAAGAAAACAGGGACATTAATTTAGATGTTAAACTTGGTTCAAATGCCGGTGCTGCCATTCACTGTCACCTTTAACAGGCAAATCATTCTTTCAGAACAAGTTTCCTTATCTATAACAGGGGAGCTAATTCCATATCTTCAGTGTGTCTCACAATTAAATGACACAACATTTGAACACTTGAAACAAATGCCTTGGCATATTGCTGGTGCTCAAAGTTGTTAAAGCCCAAAGCCTAAAGTAGGCTTCTATTCTCTACTTTCTGCAACATCATTTTGATTATGCCCTTTAGGATGCTGATTATAATCTGAAGTTGTTTTGTATGCTTTCTTTTTACTTATTGCCTGTTTGCTAAAGTTAATATTGTCCCTTTCAAACTGCAAGACATGCTCTTTTGTTATTCTACATTGCGCGGCAGGGAAGGCCCACCACACAGTTTCTGATAGCCTCTAAAAACACACCTACCCAAAGAGATTCATTTTTGCTCCCCCACACTATGATCTCAGGCTCAGCTGTTCTCTGCCTGAAAGGCAATACTCAAGAGACAAGTGCTGGTGGGAACAGAAGGTTTGTTTTATTCAGTGAGTCAGTTCAGTCGCACAGTCATGTCTGATTCTTTGTGACTCTGTGGACTGCAGCATGCCAGGCTTCCCTTTCCATCACCAACTCCTGGAGCTTGCTCAAACTCATGTCCATGGAGTCGATGATGCCATCCAACCATCTCAACCTCTGCTGTTTGCTTCCTCCTTCTGCCTTCAACCTTTCCCAATATCAGGGTCATTTCCAATGAGTCAGTTCTTCCCATCAGGTGGCCAAAGTATTGGAGTTTCAGCTTCAGTATCAGTACTTCCAGTGAATATTCAGGACTGATCTCCTTTAGGATGGACTGGTTGGATCTGCTTGCAGCCTAAGGGGCTCTCAAGAGTCTTCTCTAACCTCACAGTTCAAAAGCATCAATTCTGTGGTGCTCAGTTTTCTTTATAGTCCAACTCTCACATCCATACATGACTACTGGAAAAACTATAGCTTTAACTATGACAGGCCTTTGTTGGCAAAGTAATGTCTCTGCTTTTTAATATGCTGTATAGGTTGGTCATAGCTTTTCTTCCAAGGAGCATCTTTTAATTCCATTGCTGCTGTCACCATCTACAGTGATTTTGGAGCCCAAGAAAATAAAGTCTCTCACTGTTACCATTGTTTCCCATCTATTTGCCATGAAGTGATGGAACTGGATGATCCATCATGAAAACATGATCTTCATTTTTTGAATGTTGGGTTTTAATCCAACTTCTTCACTCTCCTCTTTCATTTTCATCAAGAGGCTCTTCAGTTCCTCTCTGCTTTCTGCCATAAAGGTGGTGTCATCTGCGTACCTCAGGTTATTGCTTTATTCAGGAGACCAGCAATCTGGGGAGATGGTGGACTCATGTCCAAAAGCCGAATTTCAAAGATTCTGATTGAAGGAATGTTAAAAAAGGAAAACTGTTGAGGGAGGAAGTCAGAGTCTGTTATCTTCCACTGTGTGCAGATTTTCTTCAGATTGGTTGGTGGTGAGATAACAGGGTGGTGCTACAGGAGTCTGCTGTTCAGCCAGAGGCTACCCTCCTCTACCTGAGTGGGGGCCTTAATTCAGTGAGGACCTGACCTGAGGCCGCACCATTGTTTCTTGACTGCTCCTCCTTTGTTTCTGCATTCTCTCCCTTCCCTGATAGGCAACTGTTTGAAACTGCCCTCTGGAACTCAGGGCTTCCCTGGTGGCTCAGAGGGTAAAGCGTCTGCCTGTAATGCAGGAGACCTGGGTTCAATCCCTGGTTGGGAAGATCCCCTGGAGAAGGAAATGGCAACCTAGTCTGGTACTCTTGCCTGGAAAATCCCATGGACAGAGAAGTCTATAGGCGGTACCTGTGGTAGGTACAGTCTACGGGGTTGCAGAGTCAAGCATGACTGAATGACTTAACTTCGGTCACTCTGGAACTCAGGGAATCCCAAGGAGGCTAAATGAAGCCTATTTCCTACAGACAAGAAATGCAGGAGTAGCCTCTTAATGTCCTGCTGCATTTCACCCACCTCCTCACCTCTCCTTCATCCTTCAACCTACTTTAATCTAGCTGTAAGGGCCTTATTTATCTGTTTATTTATTTTTAATTCTATTTATTTCTTTGTTATTCTTTGGCTTTTCTTACTGTTTATGAGGTTCCCGAGGCAAGAATACTGGAACAGTTTGCCATTCCTTCCTCCTCCTCATTGGTTTTGCCTGTGCAGGGTCTTCACTGCTGTGCGTGGCCTTCTCTAGCTGCTGCAAGTGGGGCTACTCTAACTGCAGTGTGCGGGTTTCTCTGCTGTGGCTTCACTTATTGCAGAGCACAGGGTTTCAGTGTATTAGCTTCAGTCGTAGAGACCTGTGGACTCAGTAGTTGTAGTGTGTGGGCTTGGTTGCCCCTACACCTGTGAAATCTTCCCAGATCAGGGATCAAACCCATGTCTCCTGCACTGGCAGGTGGATTCTCAACCACTGGGCCCTCAGGGAAGTCCTGGTCCCTTTTAAAAGATATGGTCTTGCCAATACTAAGATCCAATAGATTTTTGTTTGTTTGTTTCTTTGCTGTTTCTGCTGTACCACAATGTGGGATCTTAGTTCCCAAACCAGGGATTGACTCCATGACTCTTACCTTAGAAGCATGGAGTCTTAACCGCTAGATCACCAGGGAAGTCCCTGGTCTTGCCAGTACTGAGGGCAGTCCTATCAATTAATCTTACTTTTCCTTCTAATGCCGTTTGTCACAGCTGACCTCTGCCTGCTTATTGAACACATTTCTCCTCTGGTGTCTTGTGATGAGATGGTACACTCTCCTCTGCTTCCTCCTTTCCATACGGTGCTAATCTAAGCCTCTCTCCGCCCTGGCCTCTCTTTATCCTATTACTTTGTTTTATTGTCTTCACAACATTTACCACTATTTGAAATGGTCTGATTCAATGATTCGTTTGCGTGCTTATAGTTATCTCCCCCTCATCTGGCTCTGTGAGGCCAGATCTGTTTGTTCATCGCCACATTGCTTAGTGACTGTGGCATCGCTGGTACGTTCCATGGTTCATTGAAGGTTAGACTGTTGTAAGATGCCCTATTTTTTTAGGAGCTATTAATAAGATAAAACTATTAAACAATCAAACTATGATGGACTACTTCCTGGTCACTTAGAATTTTTATTTTATATTTGTTTAAATAACCTTTGGGGATATAATAGTTCTGGATTTTTTTGCATATATGACTCCTGTTCACATATGAGCAGAAAAATGGAAGGAAACAATGTAACAAAAAAGTTTCCCCATACATAATTCAACTTTTCTGGCTCAGTCCTGACTCAGAGATGTCAGTGTGTTGATGTGTTTTCCACACCACGTCATACTCGATGGTGATTCAGCATTCCTCAGACTGCTCCCCTATTTCCTCCTAGTATTTTGTCCTAGACTGTTGACAGCCATTTTGCAAGTTTTGCTGGTGGTACTTTCTTTACCTTAACAGAAAGTATCAATGAAATGTTTCTCAAGCAACAAGGAGAAGATTGTTGTTTTTCTTCCCAAATGGTTGGGGAGGGACTGTTGTCTCACGAACCACAAACAATAACAAGCAGACTGTACATGTCCAGGGAGTGACAACTCTAGCCATATCTCTGCTGCCGCCTAGTGACAAATTATAACACACCACAGGTTGCCAGATGCATCAGAAATGATAAAACAGGAAAAATGATAAAATATGAAAAAAAGAGTATTTTAGAATTGTTGAAATTCCTTAGTAAATACTTAATAGATATTCAGTGAGTGAATATAAATGAATGGAACCCATGTTGCTGCTGTGTAAGGCAACTAAAGTCTGAAATAAATCACCTAAAAAAGAAAAGCGAATGGCAAACCACTTCAGTATTCTTTCCTTGAGAACCCCATGAATAGTATGAAAAGGCAAAAAGATAGGACACGGAAAGATGAACTCCCCAGGTCAGTAGGTGCCCAATATGCTACTCCAGTGGAGAAATAACTCCAGAAAGAATGAAGGGATGGAGCCAAAACAAAAACAACACCCATTTGTGGATGGGACTGGTGACAGAAGCAAGGTTCGATGCTGTAAAGAGCAATATTGCATAGGAACCTGGAATGTTAGGTCCATAAATCAGGGCAAATTGGAAGTGGTCAAACAGATGACAAGAGTGAACATCAATATTCTAGGAATCAGTGAACTAAGATAGACTGGAATGGGTGAATGTAACTCAGGTGACCATTATATCTACTATTGTAGGCAGGAATCCCTTAAAAAAAAAATGGAGTAGCCATCATAGTCAACAAAAGTGTCCAAAATGCAGTACTTGGATGGAATCTCAAAAACGACAGAATGATCTCTGTTCGTTTCCAAGGCAAACCATTCAATATCATGGTAATTCAAATCTATGCCCCTACCAGTAACACCAAAGAAGCTGAAGTCGAACAGTTTTATGAAGACCTACAAGACCTTCTAGAACTAACACCCCCAAAAGATGTCCTTTTCATTATAGGGGACTGGAATGCAAAACTAGGAAGTCAAGAAACACCTGGAGTAACAGGCAAAAGTGGCCTTGGAGTACAGAATGAAGCAGGGCAAAGGGTAATAGAGTTCTGCCAAGAGAACGCACTGGTCATAGCAAATACAACACAAGAGAAGACTCTACACATGGACATCACCAGATGGTCAACACTGAAATTAGATTGATTATATTCTTTGCAGCCAAAGATGGAGAAACTCTATACAGTCAGCAAAAACAAGACAGGGAGCTGACTGTGGCTCAGATCATGCACTCCTTATTACCAAATTCAGACTGAAATTGAAGAAACTGGAGAAAGCCACTAGATCATTTAGGTATGACCTAAATCAAATCCTTTATACAGTGGAAGTGAGAAAGAGATTTAAAGGAATAGATCTGATAGACAAAATGCCTGATGAACAATGGATGGAGGTTCCTGACACTGTACAGGAGACAGGAATCAAGACCATCCCTAAGAAAAAGAAATGCAAAAAAGCAAAATGGCTGTCTGAGGAGGCCTTACAAATAGCTGTGAAAAGACTGGAAGCAAAAAGCAAAGGAGAAAAGGAAAGATAAACCCATTTGAATGCAGAGTTCCAAAGAAGAGCAAGGAGAGATAAGAAAGCCTTTCTCAGTGATCAGTGCAAAGAAATAGAGGAAAACAATAGAGTGGGAAAGACTAGAGATCTCTTCAAGAAAATTAGAGATACCAAGGGAACATTTCATGCAAAGATGGGCTCAATAAAGGACAGAAATGGTAGGGACCTAACAGAAGCAGAAGATATTAAGAAGCGGTAGCAAGAATACACAGAAGAAATGTACAAAAAAGATCTTCATGACCCAGTTAATCACGATGGTGTGATCACTCACCTAGAGCCAGACATCCTGGAGTGTGAAGTCAAGTGGGCCTTAGAAAGCATCACTACAAATAAAGCTAGTGGAGCTGATGGAATTCCAGTTGAGCTATTTCAAATCCTAAAAGATGACGCTCTGAAAGTGCTGCACTCAATATGCCAGCAAATTTGGAAAACTCAGCAGTGGCCACAGGATTGGAAAAGGTCAGTTTTCATTTCAATCCCAAAGAAAGGCAATGCCGAAGAATGTTCAAACACAATTTGAGTGCACAGTTGCACTCATCGCACGCACTAGTAAAGTAATGCTTAAAATTTTCCAAGCCAGGCTTCAGCAATACGTGAACCATGAACTTCCAGATGTTCAAGCTGGTTTTAGAAAAGGCAGAGGAATCAGAGATCAAATCTCCAACATTCGATGGATCATCGAAAAAGCAAGAGAGTTCCAGAAAAACATCTATGTCTGCTTTATTGACTATGCCAAAGCCTTTGACTATGTGGATCACAATAAACTGTGGAAAATTCTGAAAAAGATGGGAATACCAGACCACCTGACCTGCCTCTTGAGAATACAGGTCAGGAAGCAAGTTAGAACTGGACATGGAACAGCAGATTGGTTCCAAATAGGAAAAGGAGTACGTCAAGATTGAATATTGTCACCCTGCTTATATAACTTATATTCAGAGTACATCATGAGAAGCACTAGGCTGGAGGAAGCACAAGCTGCAATCGAGATTTCCAGGAAAAATATCAATAACCTCAGATGTGACAGGGGAGCCTGGTGGCCTGCCTCTACGGAGTCACACAGAGTCGGACACGACTGAAGCGACTAAGCAGCAGCAGCAGCAGATATGCAGATGACACCACCCTTATGGCAGACAGTGAAGAGGAACTAAAGAGCCTCTTGATGAAAGTGAAAGAGGAGAGTGGAAAAAGTTGGTTTAAAGCTCAACAATCAGAAAACTAAGATCATAGCATCTGGTCCCATCACTTCATGGCAGATAGATGGGGAAACAGTGCTGATTGTATTTTTCTGGGCTCCAAAATCACTGAAGATGGTGATTGCAGCCATGAAATTAAAAGATGCTTACTCCTTGGGAAGAAAGTTATGACAGCATATTTAAAAGCAGAGACATTACTTTGCCAACAAAGGTCCCCACAATCAAGGCTATGGTTTTTCCAGTGGTCATGTATGGATGTGAGAGTTGGACTATAAAGAAAGCTGAGCACCGAAGAACTGATGCTTTTGAACTGTGGTGTTGGGGAAGACTCTTGAGAGTTCCTTGGACTGCAAGGAGATCCAACCAGTCCATCCTAAAGGAGATCAGTCCTGAGTGTTCATTGGGAGGACTGATGCTGAAGCTGAAACTGCAATACTTTGGCCACCTGATGGGAAGAGCTGACTCATTGGAAAAATCCCTGATGCTGGGAAAGATTGAAGGCAGGAGGAGAAGGGGAGGACAGAAGATGAGATGGCTGGATGGCATCACTGACTCGATGGACATGGATTTGGGTGAACTCAGGGAGTTGGTGACGGACAGGGAGACCTGGCATGCTGCGATTCATGGGGTCGCAAAGAGTTGGACATGACTGAGTGACTGAACTTAACTGAACTGAACCTATGAAAGAAAATTCCATGTTTTTAGGGATTAGTTCATCAGCCTTTAAATTCTGAAACCAGCAAGGAATTCTTGATGAGTATTATAATTCTATCTAGAGCAGGTTTTTCGATGGAGAATGCATATTTCCACTTACTGTTTTATTTGTCATTTTTTTATCTTATCTTAGAAGCCCACTTCAGTGTACTTTAAATTATCTGCTTTTAAAAAGATGTAAGTATTACTTAACATTTTCAATAGGATGTCCTGGGTTGCTGTGTATGGAGAATAGAAAGCATTTCATCTTATATCCGTGATTTTTTTGGTAACCATGAGAGGGCAGCCTTGTTTTACTTTTCCAATTCTCCCGCAGGCCTAGCTGCATTGCCGCATTCTGGCAGAATGACTCCTGGCAGCAGGAGGAAGGTTCTGGGAAGGGCTGGCCGCTGTGTTTTCCAGGGTGCTTTTCTGCTAAAGGCTTGCTGCTCTGTGAGGAGTCACATGGATGCTGCTCTTGCTTTTCCTTCTGGGCTCTCACGTTGGCAGTAAAACCTGGTGTTCTTTAACAGGGAGATAGTTGTTTGGGGATTGACATGTATCACTAATGAGGTGGCTACAGAAAGTGGTGGTTTCATAAAAGCCATGTCTGGGATTTGAACCTGCGGATGGCAGATATATACCTAGAGTTGTGCAAGCTTCGAAATACAGTAGAGGCTGCCTGGAGAGGGTATGCTAGGAAAGATATGAGGTTGAAGGTGGGCCTAGCAATTGGCATCAGGGATAATAGAAAAAAAGCCTTATGTTTTACATCCTCATTAGATCATTTATTCATTAATTATTGAATTTTATTGTATGGAGGTACAATATGAACTTCCACCTTTTCAATTTTATATACAGTGGTGCAATATGAACTTCCAAGTTATTGAGATAAACTGCCTAGTAAAAGATAGTTGCAATTCTAAGTGGTGAGTACAGAATGGGAACAAACTTTGTATGGAAGGTTGGGTGCTGGCATGGATTAAAGGTCTGGCTCTAACGCTATCCTATGCTGCCCAGGCCTTTAATCCATGTCAGCACCCAACCTTCCATACAAAGTTTGTTCCCATTCTGTACTCACCACAAATACTGCAATGACCAGGAGAGTGACAAAGCCTTGGTTAAGTCTGGATCTCATAAAATCTGCACCTGATTTCTTTATAGGGAGAGTTTTTTTCATCTCTAGAGGGGGGCTAGCACTTACAAAGGTGTGTCCAGATTCCTTTACAATTAAAAGTCGGTCAGCTTTGCTAACTGAGCCATGAGAACTTAGGGCAACATTCACTTGTTTATTCTACAAACACATATTAGGGTCCCTATTTTGCCAGCACTCCACTAAGAATTAGTGGTATATGATGGAGATAAAATCCAATCTGTACTCCAAGTACTCACATCAAATAAGGAAGAACTCATAACTTAATGGGCAAAGTTAATATTTTGTGCAAATTGACAGAAAATTTACTTTACATCAAGTCCTTGAATCTAGGGATCACAGTTTTTCCTCACTGGCTTTTAAAAAGAATCAGACAAGCTCCAAAATGGTAGAAATTATATCATTTCATTATTAGCCTTAACCTCATGTTATAGGTGAATATCCTACCAAGTTCCTTACAAAAACATAACAAAAACACAAAATTGCTTTCCGGAGTTAAACATAAATGCTTTTCAGATCATGTGCTATTTTGCTGTTTCATATCAGAGGTTCTCAACCTGATTGGAAATCCATTCTAATTTATAGAGAAAAAAGTTATTAAAGAGATAGTGTGGGATCAATATCACCTTTAAGTGAATTTATTTATATTTCACCCTCAGAAAAGTCATCTATACAATTTGAATGTATACATATTTATTTGATCAGTGTAGTGCATACAGATCCAAATGCTTCTTAAGACAACTCTGCTGCTTTCTCCTGAGGCTTTTAGCCTCAGAATACCTGCTCTACTCCTGAGCCCTTCCTAAGAAAACCAACATAAAACCCCTTTTCAGAGCACTTCCTTGCTTGACTGTGTTCTAAATCAGGGATCAGCAGACACTTTCTGTAAAAGGCAAGACAGTAAATATTTCAGGCTTTGTGGGCAACTACTAAACTCTGCCTGCCCCTGTAGTGCAAGAGCAGCCACAGATAATACATGAGCGAATCAAAGCACAGCGACAGCTGGCAGGCCAGATTCGGGCTGTGGGCCATGCTTTGAAGATTTCTGTTCTGAATCGTTTGACACCACCATTTTAGCTGATTGGATCAGGAGAGGGAACTGAAGTGAGGATAGCAAATCTATTAGCCAGTCTCCAGGTGGTCAGCAGCCTTAGGAAGGACCTGGTATGAGACTTAGTATCAAGTGATGTCTCTTGTTAGATTGCTTGCTAGCTAGCTAGCTAGATAGGGCAATAATTAGTAGGATGAGATACAGCAGGAGCCCAGAGTGGTCAGAAGCTATTAGTACACTAAGGTCAAAAGATGGAAAAATGATATTCAAATAGAGAGTGAAGTAGTGGGTTAATAGTATCAGCAGTAGAGAATCTGAAAGGATTACCATTGATAAGGTTTGTCAGACTTTTGATGCTGATGAATCTTGCGAATTGTATGTCCTGAAAAACCAGTTTTTAAACCATATTCCAGCTTCAGTCCAGCCATTCCTGGGTTTCTGGGAGATTTCTGTTGTGCTTAATTCCACATGTAACCTCACAGTTGATTTCCCGTTGCTACAGGTAACCACCAAGAATCTCTATTTCTGATAGTTCTGAAGAGCCTAATACTTTCCTCTGCCTGCAGGTTGAGAGTCAGAGTTGTACATGAAATATTCATCAGTGAATATTGACTATGTTAGGAGATTTTCTTTGTTAATCATTCATCTTAGACTTTGTGTCTAGTCTTTGAATGGATTGAGTGTGTCTAAGTAAAGCTTCCCTTGAAAAAGCACAGACATTTTCTCTGGGGCCTTTGACGAGGAACAGCAAGGCCCTTCGGGGCTGCTCAGTGAGGCATTTGAGCTCCAGATGGTGAAAACTGTTCTATGACAAGTCTAGTTTATCCCAGTTGTTGCTTCTATTGAGGATTTCTGGAAAGCCTTTTCATACTCTCACCTGAGTGCAGTGGAGGATTTTGGGTTGCATGGGAACAGGTTTAAAGGAAGGTTACATTATTTATCAATATGCTTTCATGTCAGTTATTCCTGGCCAGAGATGAGTCCTTCACATCACTCTTAACAGCCCCTGGAATTTAATTCAAGCTTTGTCATTTTTGACAGTGTTTTATGGTCCCCATCTCTGACTGCCAATCTTAAAATAACAGATTTTGGAAGAAACTTTTTGTCCTTTTCTTCCACAGTATGGGAAAGAAGGTGTAATTTTGCAACTATTCAGGGTAGAAAGATTTTTTTTTTTGAAGGGCTGTGTTCTTGGATTTGTGAATATATCTCCTTTCACAGCTATGCTGAAGGGTATTTTCTCTGATTCATTCTTATTTATTATTAAAAAATTTTAACCAATCACCAAACATTGCATAAAACATGGCACCCTGCTTTTGGAAACTATTTCTTATGTATCTAGGAGTACACTGAAGTTATTAATATGAATTTCTCAGCATTCCCTCTTAAGAGCAGTGAAAACAGATATTGCTGTCATTCTGGTAGGGACTAAATTGAATTAATAGCATAGCTAAGATTTGAAAACTTGCCATGTGCTATACACTGCAGCACAGAGTATTGTTCACTTGCCCCAGGGCTCACATTATGCGGTAGGTACTTTTGATTCCAGTATTTAACCACTGTTCTGTCCTGCTTCTACAGCTTTGTGCCATGAGTTCAGCTTCCAGAAAACTGAACTCTCCACGCACAGGCCATGGAGAGCTGAAGAAGAAAACCCAGGTGTGATCAACAAGGTATTGATCCTTCAGTTTTCTTTAAGCAAGAGAAATAGACATTCCTGGGTTGGATTTTAAGTAGCAAGTCAGACAGTCAAGTCAACGTTAGTGATGCCTTCTATCAGGCACTTTCACAATGAGGTTGTATGTCAGAAAGAGGCAGTTTAGGGGCCAGCTGGTGTGGGGATGGACAGAAGCCTGTGGTATACCCTTGTTTTACAAGAAGCTTATCTTTTGTTTATAGAAAGCTATGTTCCATGCTGCTCACATAGCTGTTTCCTGTCCTAATTAATTTTTGAGCTCTCTGTTGGATTTTAATTACAGACCTATTAATTCATGGGAAGAGTCGACAGATGTTGTAGGTTGGTCATAGCAAATGAATAGACAGGTGCTGGATGGAAAGTCTTGAAGACTTCAGTAATTGACTCACAGACAAGTTACTACTTGGAACTAAGAAGCACACCCAGGAACATGTTTAGTTACCTGGAACACATTTTTAGAAGGAAAGAAACTGAGGTTGAAAGCACAGATCCCAGTGTGGACTTGCACTTTCCACTGGAGTGAGGCGGGTGAGGTGAGGTTCCTCTAAGGAGAAGGGATGGGTTTGATATTGGGCTGGATCACCCAGAAAGACTCCAGCAGAGTCCCTTGGGAAGAGAGAAACAAAATGGAGACAAAAGAGGATTAACCGATGCCTTATTTTTAGCAGTTTGCCCTCCAACCTCAATACAAAACTCTAGAGAGTGCGAAATGATAAAAAAATTCCTTTTCTGCCTCAGTTAAGAACCTAGAATCAAAGTATGGAGACTGGCCAAAATGTTTTCCTATAAAGTCCACTTCCAATTTCAGAACTTTGTCCCTCTGTTGAGAGAAAAAGCCATGCCAAGAGAGCCAGAGGGCAAAAACAGCCCCCATGTCCTGCGGCAAAAGTGCCCCTCCGGCTGGCTTTGCCCTAGCCCAAGCCTACGAAAGGGGACGTCGTAGCAAGCTGGTCAGCCTCCTTCCATTTGGAAGTGGCCCTTGCTCTGCCTGGCACCTGAGGGAAATCTGATAAACATTTTAACACTTTTAAAAGTTCTCCCCATAAAAGTACAGCCCACAGGCTAAGGATGACATCCTGATCAGCACCCTTGCCCTCTGAAGACTGAAGTGGCTTCCCCCTCACCCAGCGTCATCCTTGGGAAGGTATAAAAGGAGGGTGGGGGAGAAGGCAGGAGCCTTGAGTTGCCTGTAAAGGTCAATACCTCTCTCTGTAGGGACATCAAACCATTCAAACATCACATCCCTAGGGCAGGATTTCTGTCAGTTGAAATTACATAGAAAGGATTAAGTGCATGCAAGAAGGACTTCCAATTAGTAGAGTGGTGAGATTGTGGAATAATCAAAGATAACTAAAAGTCTCTTTAACTCCTAAAAGGTAAAGATAAACAAATGCAGTTAAGTAGTTTTTCTAATATGCCCCCCACCTTTCAAGTATAGCTCTTACCAATCTTTAAGACACCCCCCGAGGCAGAACTAGGTATCTGTTCCTTGTGCTTATTCCTTGCATACATTTGCATATTTATTTTTATACCTATTCATGGCAGAGAATGGAGTTCATTCTGCTCTTAAATATTACTTGCATTATTTAAACATGATATTATTTAAAAAAAGTCAACCAGAACAACTGTTTCAATGGTATCAAACATTATTTTTCCTGAAAAATTTCTATAATGAGGCTGTTTCTATAGGCAAAGTATGTAATTATAATTCCAAAGGTCACTGAGGAGATCCACATTTAATTGTCTCAAGTGAAATGGCTTCTTTCCCTTTAACTACCGGTATTCTAATTAGCAGGGCTTACCTACCCATGGCTTAGTCAAAGAATCTGCCTGCAGTGCAGGAGATGGTGGTTCGATCCCTGGGTAAGGAAGATCCCCTGGAGGATGGGATGGCAACCCACTGCAGGATTCTCGCCTGGAGAATCCCATGGACAGAGGAGCCTGGCGGCCTACAGTCCATGGGGTCACAAAGACTCGAATACGACTGAAATGACTGAGCATGCACACACGCATCCTCATTAGCAGAGCATTTCTTACACCCTCTCTTTATGACTCATTATATCTATTTTTATTGCAAAATAAAACTCAGAGTCTCTCAAACATAGTAGCTGCGAGAGGTCAGCAAAAGCTGTTTTATTATATCAGGTAGATGACAGATTTTTTCCTTCCTACAGGCATTGTGAGTTCCTGGCCAACCCTTTATAACTGACACTTGTCCTTGCAATGAAAATAATGTCTCTGAAATTTTCCAATAGGCAAATTATGTTATGAAAACACACCATTCCTGTGTCTTGTGCTATCCACAATTGGCTGCACATTAAAATCACCTGGGCACATTTTACACACTGCAGCTTCTTACCTGCACATCGGATCAACAGAATCAGGATTTCCAGGGAATGAGGTCTTGGAATCTACATTTTCAAAAAGCTTCCCCCAGGATTCAGAGCTATAGTTGAATTTGGAAACCACTGTATGTGAATGCTTACTTCTCATAGCCTCTCAATGTTTAGAAATCCTTCAAGTGAAAAAATAGTCATTTTTTTTCCCCAGCTAAGATTATTGCAGGCAATAGTTTCCTAATTAATAACCATGGAAAGAACATAATCTATTGTTAGTTCATATTCATAAAATGATCATACAAGGATAAAATATTTTCCAATTAGCACTGAAATGAAGATTGCTAAGGAAGGCTGGACAAAGATTTGATGACACGATGGATGTGCAAGTATCACAACAAAGGTTGGCATATAATAGCTTAATAGATGATTAGAGATATATGCAGAGAACAAAAATTTAAAGATATTTAAAAAGTGAAACATTACATAATATTAATTATCTCTGGGATGTAATTGGAGCCAGACATAATATTTTTCCTTTTACTTCTTCACTGACCATTCCTTAGTCTCTAGCAAACTAGCCTCTGTATATTAGACATCAGTTCTTTTCTGTCCTTGAATAAGACAGTCCCAGTTCTCTGTTTTTCTTGAAGGCTAGCAACAGTTTAGATAAAACTCCATCTCTTTTTTCTGTTTTATCCCAAAGCACTTTGTACCTCTGCTGCAGAGTTATCACACACAGGCTTTTAATTACCTAACTGTGTACTAGTTTTGCTACTTTGATTAGTCTTTATAAGTGAATGGATTTCGAATTTTAGATATAAACAACAATAGCAGTAAAATTGGTTCTTGTCCTCAAACGCTTATTTTAAGAATCGTTTGAGATTCTGAGAAACTGGAGAAGGAAGCATTATCTAGGGAGTAAAGAACACTTGGTTCTAACAATGACTCTGTCGTCAATTGATGTATGATTTGAAACAAGTTACTGGACTTCCCTGGACCTTGATATTCCCACTTGTACAAGGAAGAGTTTGGATAAACTCTTCTTAAAATACCTTATGGCTCAATAAGTCGATAATCCTAATTGAGGAGACAGGGTATGTCACATGAACAGACATAAGACTATTTACAAAGTAATTTAGCAGTAAGTACACACAAATGTAGACAGTGTATATTAAACATTTAGGTGAGTCAATCAAGAGAGTGACCCCACTTGGTAGGCCTACTTAAGAAAGAGATTGACATCTTGACTGATGAGTTCTATGCCACTAAACTGTTTACAATAAAACATTTAAAAAGAAATGGTTATTATATGAGGCTGAACTACAGGTATTGACGTCTCCACAACAGGTAAACAGATCAAGCAAAAGTGGACTTGCTGTCTGCTAGTGCCAGGCACTTCCACATTCATCACTTACTTACAGACTATTTCAGTAACTTGTTAAAGGTCACTTGTCAGCAAATGGCAGACTGCAGATCCCAATGTAAATCTTCTAAGTCCAGTATTCTGCTCAATTCAGTTTAGCTCAGTTGCTCAGTCATCTCCAAAGCTTTGTGACTCCATGGACTGCAGCATACCAGGCTTCCTTGCCCATCACTAACTCCTGGAGCTTGTGCAAACTCATGTCCATTGAGTTGGTGATGCCATCCAACCATCTCATCCTCTGTTGTCCACTTCTCTCACTTTCAATCTTTCCCAGCATCAGGGTCTTTTCTAATGAGTTAATTCTTCCCATCACGTGACAAAAGTATTGGAGTTTCAGCTTTAGCATCAGTCCTTCCAATGAATATTCAGGACTGATTTCCTTTAGGATGGACTGGTTGGATCTCCTTGCAGTCCAAGGGATTCTCAAGAGTTTTCTTCAGCACCACAGTTCAGAAGCATCAGTTCTTCGGTGCTCAGCTTTCTTTATGGTTCAACTCTCACATCCATACATAACTACAGGAAAAACCGTAACTTTTGACTAGATGGACCTTTTTCGGCAAAGTAATGTCTCTGTTTTTTAATATGCTATCTAGGTTGGTCATAGCTGTTCTTCCAAGGAGCAAGCATCTTGTAATTTCATGGCTGCAGTTACCATCTGCAGTGATTTTGGAGCCCAAGAATATAAAGTCTGTCACGGTTTCCATTGTTTGCCCATCTGTTTGCCATGAGGTGATGGGACCAGATGCCCTGATCTTAGTTTTCTGAATGTTGAATTTTAAGCCAGGTTTTCATTCCTCTTTCACTTTCATCAAGAGGCTCTTTAGTTCTTCTCCACTTTCTGCCATAAGGGTGGTGTCATCTGAATATCTGAGGTTATTGATATTTCTCCCAGTAATCTTGATTCCAGCTTGTGCTTCATCTAGCCCAGCATTTCATGTGATGGACCTGCATATAAGTTAAATAAGCAGTCCATTGTTCCATGTCCAGTTCTAACTGTTGCTTATTGACCTGCATACAGGTTTCTCAGGAGGCAGGTAAGGTGGTCTGGTATTCATATCTCTTTAAGAATTTTCCACAGTTTGTTGTGATCGACACAGTCAAATGTTTTAGCATAGTCAATGAAGCAGAAGTAGATATTTTTCTGGGTTTCTCTTGCTTTTTCTATGATCCAATGAATGTTGGCAATCTGATCTTTGGTTCCTCTGCCTTTTCTAAAATCCAGCTTGAATATCTGGAATTTCTCAGTTCAAGTATTGCTGAAGCCTAGCTTAGAGAATTTTGAGCATTATGATGAGTCTATGAGATGAGTACAATTGTTCAGTAGTTTGAACATTTTTTGGCATTGCCTTTTTTTGGGATTGGAATGAAAACTGACCTTTTCCGGTCCTGTGGCTACTGCTGCATTTTCCAAATATGCTATTCTGCTTCTGTATCACTATTGCCTACCTTCCACTTAACCTCATCCATTGCATATAACAAATAGGTTTGCTTCTAGACCTCAAAGAAGCTAATTAACTGGTTTTTATCTATCTCCTCTAATCTTTGGCTTGCATAATGCTTTGGCTTGCATAATGCTTTTACATTTTTAAAGTTTTATTAAAAATAATTTTTTTTGGCTGCACCATGTGACATGTGGGATCTTAGTTCCCAAACCAGGATTGGACCCTCACTCCCCTGAGGGGAAGTGCTGAGTCTTAACCACTAGACTGCCAGAAGTCAATGAAGTAATATTTCTTATAATTCTCCATCCATTTTTTTTTCTATTGATGACATTGTAGGAGCAGGAAGCTGCTGTTTCTACTGATTTCTGTGTATTAACATATCAGCAGGGGCCAAAAACCTCAATGCAAATCTGACTTGCTTGAGCCTATCCTTCAGATCCCACCATATCCAGCTGAAGGGGTTCCTTTATTTTGAAGCATTCTTCTCAGTTTTGTGGTGGGGGAGAAAACATTATCATTAAGTTTCCTTGTAATGCTTTTCTCCAGTCCATCTTGTGAGCCTTTAGCACACACACACCCTGGCTGGTGCCTCTGGAGTATCTCCTTGAGTTGCTGCTAACAGATTAATGGGTGGTGGTTTATTAAGATGTATGATGTGTCACCTAGTGCCATGCTAAACATCAGCTGCTCTGGAGGGCAGCTGCAGTTCTTCTCTTCAGCTCTCGGCCAAAAATTAAATGATCAGGCCATTCCACTGGTGCCCAGAGCAGCCTTCTGCATTTCCTTCTCCGGAGTCCTCCTTGGGAAATATTCCACACAATGAAATGAAAATACACTGAGAGAGAAGTCTATCTATCACATGCCAGGCCAAATACCCTGTTTCAGAAAGCTCAGAAACACTAATGTGACGTTACATTCTTTCGCAGTCAGAGGTGATTGCTGGCTTCAGACTGCACATGGCTAGCTGGAATCACCTCGCAGGTGGCAGCCATCCCAAGTCTGCGATTGCAGTGGGTACTCACCAAGTTTGCCTTTGAAAGCGTGATTTCTGTTTCAATACTGCTCATTAGAGAGCATGCCACAGACCTGAGGGAACATGTCATGCTCTCAGGTTGAAATAATCCTTAAAAGTTACACAAAGGATGCTCCTGTTAATGGCTGTATTTTGTTCATTGTGAGAAAGCAGAAATGTAACCAATGAAGTCCATTTGGCTCAAATATATTTTATAATCCTTAGGAGAAATGTATAGCTTGAGGAATTTGGAAGAGAACAAAAGATTAGCTAAAAATGATGAACTTCTAAGTGTGTAATAGAAAATCCTATGTTCAGTTTAGTATACATTCTTTAATAGATGAAGAATTTTTGAGGTTCAATAGTGCATGGTCATTTTTTTAAAATAGAAAAACTTGTATTAGTAAATTCACGTAGCAAGTTTGTTTTTTCCTGTTGAATAAATAGCTCAGTTGGTAAAGAATCCACCTGTAATGCAGGAGACCCCAGTTTGATTCCTGGGTGGGGAAGATCTGCTGGAGAAGGGATAGTGTTCTTGGGCTTCCCGGTAGCTCAGCTGGTAAAGAATCCTCCTGCAATGTGGGAAACCTGGATTTGATCCCGGAGTTGGGAAGATCCCCTGGAGAAGGGAAAGGCTACCCACTCCAGTATTCTGGCCTGGGGGGAATTCCATGGACTGTATAGTCCATGGGGTAGCAAAGAGTTGGACATGATTGAGTGACTTTCACTGTCGCTTTCACTTTGCAAATGATAGTTTATGATTTCCTACATGTGACAATTCTATTTGGAATTCAGGTTGTATAAAAATTACTCCACTATTACTAAACTTTAAAGTAAACATGATAAGTATTTCATATTTTTTATTCAAGTTAGTATGAGATATAACATATATAATAAAATTTAGCCTGTTTTGGTATAGAGTTCTATGAATTTTGACAGATGCATATATTGTTATGTACCCACCATCACCATCAGGCTTCCCCGGTCACTCAGATGGTAAAGAATCCACCTTCAATACAGGAGACCTGGATTTGATCCCTGGGTTGGGAAGATACCCTGGAGGAGGGCATGGCAACCCATTCCAGTATTGTTGCTTGGATATTCCCCATGGACAGAAGAGTCTGGGGGGCTACAGCCCCTGGGGTCACAAAGAATTGGACACGACTGAGTGACTAAGCACAACCACCATCACAATCTAGATATACATTATTTCCATCACCCCCAAAATGTCCTTCTTACCTCTTTAGTCAGTATCCACTGTCCCCCTCACCCTAGCCTTGGTAACTACTCCACGTGTTTTTTTCACTATGGTTTTGCTTTTTCCAAAATGTCATATACAAGGAGTCAACTACTTGTTCCTTTTAATCTGACATTTCCACTCAGCATGAAGCTCTTGTACTTCCTCCTTGTTGTTGCATGTATCAATAGTTGTTCCTTTTTATTGCTAAGTAATGTTCAAGTGTATGGATATACCACACATTGTTGATTTATTCACAAGGTAATGGATATTCCCTCAGTGCCCCCAGGTTTTGGCTATTACAAATAGAGCTGCTATGAATATTCATGACAAGGCTTTCTGTGAACATATATGTTTATTTCTCTTGGGTAATTACCTAGTAGTGGAATGGGTGGGTTATGTGGTAAGTATGTATTTAGCTTTTTTAGAAATTGCCAAGCTGTTTTTCAAGGTGGTGGACCTTGTTACATTCTAGCAAATAGAATCCAACAACACATTAAAAAAATCATACATCATGATCAAGTAGGCTTTATCCCAGGGATGCAAGGATTCTTCAATATTCACAAATCAATCAATGTAATACACCACGTTAACAAATTGAAAAATAAAAACCACATGATTATCTCAATAGATGCAGAGAAAGCCTTTGACAAAATTCAACATCCATTTATGATAAAAACCCTCCAAAAAGCAGGAATAGAAGGAACATACCTCAACATAATAAAAGCTATATATGAAAAACCCACAGCAAACATTATCCTCAGTGGTGAAAAACTGGAAGCATTCCCCCTGAAATCAGGAACAAGACAAGGGTGCCCACTCTCACCACTACTTTTCAACATAGTTTTGGAAGTCTTGGCCACAGCAATCAGAGCAGATAAAGAAATTAAAGGAATCCAGATCGGAAAAGAAGAAGTAAAACTCTCTCTGTTTGCAGATGACATGATCCTCTATATTGAAAACCCTAAAGACTCTACTAGAAAATTACTAGAGCTAATCAGTGAATATAGTAAAGTTTCAGGATACAAAATCAACACACAGAAATCCCTGGCATTCCTATACACTAACAATGAGAAATCAGAAAGAGAAATTAAGGAAACAATTCCATTCACCATTGAAACAAAAAGAATAAAATACTTAGGAGTATTTCTACCTAAAGAAACAAAAGACTTGTATATAGAAAACTATAAAACACTGATTAAAGAAATCAAGGAGGACACAAACAGATGGAGAAATGTGCCGTGTTTGTGGATGGGAAGAATCAATATAGTGAAAATGAGTATACTACCCAAAGCAATCTATAGATTCAATGCAATTCCTATCAAGCTACCAGAGGTCTTTTTCAGAGAATTAGAACAAATAATTTCACAATTTGTATGGAAATACAAAAAACCTCGTATAGCCAAAGCAATCTTGAGAAAGAAGAATGGAACTGGAGGAATCAACCTACCTGACTTTAGGCTATACTACAAATCCACAGTCATTAAGACAGTATGGTACTGGCACAAAGACAGAAATATAGATCAATGGAACAAAATAGAAAGCCCAGAGATAAATCCACGCATCTATGGACACCTTATCTTTGACAAAGGAGGCAAGAATATACAATGGGAGAAAAGACAGCCTCTTTAACAAGTGGTGCTGGGAAAACTGGACAGCCACTTGTAAAAGAATGAAACGGGAACAATTTCTAACACCATACACAAAGATAAACTCAAAATGGATCAAAGATCTAAGCATAAGACCAGGAACTATAAAACTCCTAGAGGATAACATAGGCAAAACACTCTCTGACATAAACCAAAGCGGGATCCTCTATGACCCACCTCCCAGAATATTGGAAATAAAAGCACGAATAAACAAATGGGACCCAATTAAAATTAAAAGCTTCTGCACAACAAAGGAAACTATAAGCAACATGAAAAGACAGCCTTCAGAATAGGAGAAAATAATAGCCAATGAAGCAACGGACAAACAATTAATCTCAAAAATATACAAGCAACTCCTGCAGCTCCGTTCTAGAAAAATAAACGACCCAATCAAAAAGTGGGCCAAAGAACTTAACAGACATTTCTCCAAAGAAGACATAAAAATGGCTAACAAACACATGAAAAGATGCTCAACATCACTCATTATCAGAGAAATGCAAATCAAAACCACAATGAGGTATCACTTTACACCAGTCAAAATGAGTGTAATCCAAAAATCTACAAGCAATAAATGCTGGAGAGGATGTGGAGAAAAGGGAACTCTCTCACACTGTTGGTGGGAATGCAAGCTAGTACAACCACTATGGAAAACAGTGTGGAGGTTCCTTAAAAAGCTGCAAATAGACCTGTCATATGACCCAGCAATCCCACTGCTGGGCATATACACCGAGGAAACCAGAATTGAAAGAGTCACGTGTACCCCAATGTTCATCGCTGCATTGTTTACAATAGCCAGGACATGGAAGCAACCTAGATGCCCATCAACTGACGAATGGATAAGAAAGCTGTGGTACATATACACAATGGAATATTACTCAGCATTAAAAAAAAATTCATTTGAATCAGTTCTACTCAGATGGACAAAACTGGAGCCCATTATCCAGAGTGAAGTAAGCCAGAAGCAAAAACAACAATACAGTATATTAACGCATATATATGGAATTTAGAAAGACGGTAACGAGAACCCAGCATGCAAGACAGCAAAAGGAACGCAGATGTATAGAATAGACTCATGGACTCTGTGGATGAGGGTAAGGGTGGGATGATATGGGAGAATGGCTTTGAAACATGTTAATTATCATATGTCTAATCAATCACCAGCCCAGGATTGATGCTCGGGGCTGGTGCATTGAGATTTCCTGGGGGGAGGGAGGAGGGAGGGAGGAGGGAGGGAGGTGGGAGGGGGATTCTGGAGGGGGAGCACATGTAAACCCATGGTGATATCATGTCATTGTATGGCAAAACTAATTAAAAAAAAAAACTGAAAAACAAACAAAAAAAGAAATTGCCAAGCTGTTTTTCAAGGTGGTGGACCTTGTTACATTCTCATTAGCAGTATGTGAGAGTCCCCTTTGCTCTACATCCTCACCAAGTACTATGCTCGAATGTTTTAATTTAGTCCCTCTAATAGCTATGAAGTAATATCTCATTGTGGTTTTAATTTCCATTTTCCTAACAACTAATGAAGTTATTAGTTATTAAGTACTCCACAAATCAAGATATTGAGTGTCTCTCCATGTTTTTATTTGCAATTGGTATATCTTCTTTGATGAAATGTCTATTCAGATCTTTTCCATTTTTAATTGTTTTTTTTTTCTATTATTGAGTTGGAAGAGTTCTTTTTTTAAACATGTTTATTTATTTGGCCCCACCAGGTTTCAGTTGAGGCACTCAGGGTCTTAGATCTTTGCTGCAGCATACAGGGTCCTTAGTTGGGGCCTGCAGATTCTTTTAATTGCAGCACACAAGCTCTTTGCTGCAGCATGTGGAATCTAGTTCCCTGATCAGGGATTGAACCCCACCAGGTGATTGACCCCTTGGCATTGGAAGTGCTGAATCTTAACCCCACTGGATCACCAGGGAAGTCCCCAAGTTATGAGTTCTTTATATATTTTGGATATCAATTTACTATCTGATAAGCATTTTGGATGACTCACAAGCTTCAATTAAGATTGCCAGGAGAAATATCAGATATGCAGATGATACCACTCTAATAGTATAAAGCAAATAGGAACTAAAGAACATCTTGATAAAGGTGAAAGCAGAGAGTGAAAATGCTGGCTTAAGACTCAACAGCCAAAAAACAAAAATCATGGCATCTGGTCTCACCACTTCATGGCGAATAGATGGGTAAAGAGTGGAAACAATGACAGATTTTATTTTCTTAGGCTCCAAAATCACTGCAGATGGTGACTGCAGCCTCTAAATTAAAAGGTGCTTGCTCCTTGGAAGAATAGAGAAGGAAATGGCAACCCACTACAGTGTTTTTGCCTGGAGAATCCCAGAGACAGAGGAACCTGGTGGGCTGCCATCTATGGGGTTGCACAGAGTCAGACACGACTGAAGCGACTTAGCAGCAGCAGCAGCCTTGGGGGAAAAGCTATGATCAACGTAGACAGCATAATAAAAAGCAAAGACAGTACTTTGCTGACAAAGGTCTGTATAGTCAAAACTATGGTTTTTCCAGTAGTCATGTATGGATATGAGAGCTGAACCATAAAGAAGGCTGAGCACTGGAGAACTGATTTTGAACTGTGGTGATAGAGAAGACTCTTGAGAATCCCCTGGACTGCAAGGAGACCAAACCAGTCCATCCTAAAGGAAATGAATCCTGAATATTCATTGGAAGGACTGATGCTGAAGCTGAAACTACAATACTTTGGCCACCTGATGTGATGAGTCAATTCTTTGGAAAAGACCCTGATGCTGGGAAAGATTGAGGGCAGGAGGAAAGTGGGGGTGACAGAGGATGAGATGGTTGGATGGCATCACTGACTCAGTGGACATGAGTTTGAGCAAACTCTGAGAGATGGTGATGGACAGGGAAGCCTGCCATACTGCAGTTCATGGGGTTGCAAAGAATTAGACAGGACTGCATGATTGAACAACAACAACAATGCATTTAAAAAATATTTTCTCCCATTTTGTAGATTTTCCTTTCATTTTCTTAGCAGTGTCTTCAAAGAGAACTATTCTGATGAAATCAGATTTTTTTAGTCAGTTTTTTTCTTTGATACTTTATGCTTTTTTTTTCCTACCTAAGAAATCTTTACCTCAATTTCTTTGATAAGGACAACAATTCCAAACCAAGAGATAAGTTCTCCATGACCTCAAAACTTTCCTAAAATTTGCTGTGCAAATGTCTTCAAAATAAGACATTTTAAGTACAAATATATACAAAATATTTCTAGCTGCATTATTTTAGTTCACAGTGGTCTTTTAATAATGAGAATTTCTCCACATTTACAGAGCCACTTTTAGGGTTTTTTTTTTTTTTTTCTTTTTTTATCATTTTGGCCATGGTTTGCAGCATGAAGTAGGGGTAGAACTCAGGCCCACTGCAGTGGAAGCATGGAGTCTTAACCACTGCACTTCTGGAATCATTTGGTTTGGGAGGCTCCAAAGTGCTCTAATACCAGTGAGCAGGTAGAATTCAGTGAAAGGCAAATCTGTGATAGATAAGAAGGGATTTATTACAATGCAGGAGATTTGGATTCTATCCCAGAGTTGGGAAGATCCCCTGGAGAAGGGCATGGCAATCCAATCCAGTTTTCTTGCCTGGAGAATTCCATGGACAGAGGGGCTTGATGGGCTACAGTCCATGGGGTCGCAGAGAGTCAGACTTAACTGAGTGACTAACACTTTCACTTTTATTGGAATAGGAGGCTTATAAGGTTTATAAGTGGGTGGGCAAGTGATGCTGTGCCCAAGAACTTTCTGGGCTACAGATTTATAGTCAGAGTAGGGAGGGGGAGAAGAACTTTGCCTTTCCTGAGTCGATCTCATACTTCTATCATGCTCCTCCTTCAGGTTGAGCAGGGGAGTTTTCTTGTCCCTACACGTTCAAGATAGGTCCACAAATTATTATTTCTATGTGTGCAGAGTATGTCCTAGGGATCATTAGCTTACTAGGCACACTGGACAATATGTGGGTCTCATGCCCCTGTTGTTTTATATTTTCAGCATGTTTCAGATTCTGTTGCTGCATGGTTTTGTTGCTAAGCAAGCCTGCTTGGTTTTGTGGTTAAGCAAACCTGCTCTCTTGAATAATTGTAAACTTACAAGTATCCCATATTTTTCTACTTACAATCCCCAGTGAAGTTAATTGTTTAATCACCTGTGTGAGTGTGCTTTGTCACTTCAGTCATGTCCACTTCTGTGCGACCCAGCCCACCAGGCTCCTCTGTCCATGGGTTCCCCAGTCAGGAATACTGGAGAGGGTTGCCTTGCCCTCCTCCAGGGGATCTTCCTGACCCAGGGCTCAAATCCATGTCTCCTGCATCTCCTGCTTTGGAGATGGATTCTTTACCACTGAGCCACTGGGGAATTTGTCCCTTTACAGTCCCACACCTTTCGGTATTTTTTTGCATGTGATTCATTGTTAGGTACAAAGGTATTTTAGAGTTCTTTTATTTGCTTAATACCATGAGCTTCCCTGGTGGCTCAGAGGGCAAAGAATCTGCCTTCAGTGCAGGAGACCCGGGCTCAGTCCCTGGGTTGGGAAGATCCCCTGGAGAAGGGAATGGCAACCCACTCCAATCTTCTTACCTGGAGAATCCCATGGACAGAGGAGCCTGCAGAGCTACAGTCCTTGGGGTCGCAAAGAGTTGGACAGGACTGAGCAACAAACACTTTCACTTTCATGAGCATATTATTTACTGTAATAAGTTATTTGAAATTCTTTGATCTACATTTCTTATTGCTCAACTGTAAATATATTAGCTTATAATTTAATGATACATTGAAAAACCACAGCCATTTTCTTTTGAAATTTGGAAGAAAGGCAAAATCAACTCACAATGGAGAATGCTGTGTGTATGTGAAGTGCTGATTTATTTAAGTAAAAAGGGTGAAATTTCATTGTTAGTTAATAATTGTGTTATGGAATCTCTTCTTGCTTTTCTGCTTCAGTTTTGCAGGGAGTCTTTTCCTACAATTTCATCTTTGACATGGTATATTTCATAAAATATTTCATAATTGTATAGAGCTCTGTGCAGAAACAAAATGCAATAACAGAATCAGAAATTTGCCTTATTGGGTGTAACATACTGTGCTCACCTCAGGCTTTATTCTTTTAATTTTTAATTTTATTTATTTATTTTTGGCCATGCTAGGTCTTTGCTGCTGTGTGTGGGCTTTCTCCAGTTGTGGCAAATGGGTGCTCCTCTCTAGCTCTGCTGTGTGGGCCTCTCATTCTGGGGGCTTCTCTCGCTGCAGAGCACAGGCTCCAGGGCTTTGGGGCCCCAGTAGCTGCAGTGCACAGGCTGAGCTGCCCCTTGGTGTGTGGGATCTTCCCAGACCAGGGACTGAACTCATGTCTGCTACATTGGCGGGGGATTCTTGACCACTAGGCTACCAGGGAATCCCTCAGTCCAGCCAGTTAAGAAGATCCATCATTACTCTATAAAAAAGTATTGATTTTGATTTCTTCTCTACACAGTCAGTTAACACCTCAGCTGTATCACTGGACAGCACTTGGACTTCCGGGTTATGCTTTGTTGCACTGTGTCTGTTTCTTATGCTCGATATAAATTCCCAGAGGACAGGGAATGTGCTTTATTCACCTACATGTGTCCAGTACCTAGCAGAAGACCTTCATATAGGCACATCAATATTAAATTCATGTCAGAATTAGTAACAATTAACAAAATTCTCATTTTCTGTATTCATTTTTCTGGAAACAGAATGCAGTGGTTCTTGGAGATCAAAAGCTAGGTTTCACAGTTAGATGGACTTGGGTTCAAGTCCCAACTCCGTCACGTCCTGACTATGCCACCCTGGAAAGAATGTTACCTCCTGCACATTGATTTGATGATATGCATAATAACTCTCAGCTTCAGGCTGTTTTAAGTGTTGAAAGAAATGAGTCACATAAAGTGCATAGCACAGGCTATTCAGTACATGACGGCTGCTATTAGTGATAGCATCAAAATTTATTTCTATGTCTGTGTTCACATTATGACCTTATTCTGTCTTAAAGACATTTAAGATATAGAGTTTTACAGGCTACAATCAAATTGTAAACTTTTTTTAAGAGTAAATTTGGCTTTTTGTATTCTCTGAACCATTCAGAATTCCCCCCACTTGTCTGGAATTTCACTTTGAGTGTCTCAGACTGAGTTCCACCTATTGATGTTTGCTTAGTTTGAATTTTCTTTTTTTTGGGGGGGGTAAAATCTTATTATGTTTATTATTAACCCTCTCCTATTTTAGAGGGGGACTTTTTAAGTCTCTGTAGGATCACAGGTTTTGATGATTTTGCTCTTCTGATAAGAACAATTAGGACTACAGCTGCTCTGAGAGCACACCTGGGCTCTCCTCCAAGGTATAAGGGGATTCGTTATATTTTAGGTAATCTGGTCAGCGGCTCCTTGGCCCAGTTTATGCAAGACTTTTTTTATATATCTTGGAGAAGGAAATGGCAACCCACTCCAGTTTTCTTGCTTGGAAAATCCCATGGACAGAGGAGCCTCGTGGGCTCCAGACCATGGGCTCACAAGAGTCGGACACGACTGAGAGATTAAAGTGACTTTAATAATGTGATCGTAGGGACAACAAAGAGAGGCATCATAAAGATCTAGGGAGTCCCCTGGTGGGTCAGTGGTTAGGGCTCAGCGCTTGCAGTGCTGGGGCCGGGGTTCAGGTCCTCCAAGCTGCGTGGTGTGGCCGAAAAACGCACGCCGAGCGCCTTGACGCGAAGACCGACAGCTGGTCTGGCGTCTGTAAACGCGGCGGCAGCCAGTTTCCGGGGGCGGGGTGGGGGGGCGCCCACTTGGCCCCTGACTCAACAAACGGCAAAGCGAAGCGCGCGGGCCGCTCACGCCCGAGCGCAGACGGGCTCGTTCGCTGTGCCAGAGAGGTCGGTGTCTCTGAGCCGTGAAAACAGCATCCATATCATCCATTTTAAAGCATTTGTGTCTTTCGTAGCTCTGTGCTGCAACACCTGGAAGTGGGCTGGTGGTGTTGGGTCTGCCCCCGAGTGCTGTGCGGGGCAGGGATGGGGCGCTGAGACCACTGCGGGGGGCCTGTGGGGGGACCTGCGCGTCTGCTGACGTGGGATCATCACGCAGTTCCCTTCTCGTGCTTGTGTGGAATGCTCTGTGGGGAAGGCTTTCTTCTAAGTCCTGAATGAAAGGGAGGCATCGGGGCAGCGGGGAGGGCTCCCTTCCTGCCAGGGGGTGGGGAACAGTCCGGCCCAGCGCACCCACACTCTAGCCCAGGCCCATCTGTACAAGCCTGCTGAGAGGAACCAGCCTGAGGCCTGTGACAAGGGCCCCAGGGACACACATGTGGGCCACAGCTTCCTGAGTCCGGGTCTGGGAAGTTGATGCAGGAGGAAAAGGCAGAAGGCGGTCAGAGCGCGCCCTGCAGCAGTGGTTCCCAGGTGGGCTAGCCCTGTCACCTGGACCTGTTAGAAACGCACATTCACGGGCCACCCACACCTCCTGATCAGACGCTCAGGGGGTCCGACCTCAGAGAGACCTGGAGGTGGACAGACGCCCACCCAGACCTTCAGATCAGATGCTCGGAGGTGGGGGGTGGTGTCTGACTTCAGAGAGTCCTGGAGGTGGACGCCCACCCAGACCTCCCGATCAGATGCTCTGCAGCGGGGCTGTCTGACTTCAGAGAATCCTGAAGGTGGACAGATGCCCACCCAGGCCTCCAGATCGGACGCTCAGGAGGTCCGACCTCAGAGAGACCTGGAGGTGGACAGACGCCCACCCAGACCTCCAGATCGGAGGCTCTGCAGCAGGGGGTGTCCGACTTCAGAGAGCCCTAGAGGTGGACAGACGCGTGAGATGAGAGAGCGAGCCCCTGAATCACGCCCAGCCTCCTTCACAGGCTCAGGGGCTGCATGGATTAGGGAGAAATCACTTCTCATTTCTGAGCCTCAGCCCGACCCTGACACAAGAGCAGGCAGGGTTCTGAGAAGACGCACAACGAGGAGGGAAGCAGCCCCGGCCGCGGTGCGGCCACGGCGACTGCCTCCAGGCCCCTCCCGGGGTCCCCGCTTTAGGATGCGACTCTACAGGCGATTAGCGGGAGCTGCATCTTCCCGGTCACATTTGGGTCCTGGCTCTGCGCCCGCCTGGCCAGCTCCGCCCGCCCTTCGTTTATAAAGGAGACAGACAGACAGACGGACGGCGGCCTCACCCATGAGCAGCTGCACAATGCTGGAGCCTGCGTACTCGCGCACGTCCTCGATCCAGTGGGGCACCGACAGGAAGGAGCTCCTCTTGGTGATGTCGTACGCCAGGATGGCCCCATTGGCGCTGCGGTCGTAGCTCTGCGTGATGGTGCGGAAGCGCTCCTGGCCAGCCGTGTCCCAGATCTTGACCCGCTGGCCCCGGATCTCCAGCGTCTTCATGGTGAAGTCCACGCCGATGGTGCTGCCCTGGCGCTCCGAGAAGGCGCCGGTCTTAAAGCGCTGCACCACGCACGTCTTGCCCACCAGCACCAGCTTGAACAGGAAGTCGTACTGCTCGTCCGGGTCCCCAGGGCCCGGCCCCGCCATGGCGCGGGAGCCCAAAGGCCGGCGCTCCGGACCCTGGGGCGGCCTGGGCTCGCGAAAGCCGCGGGCCGCCTGGCCTGAATTTTCTTAATGGTGTGTTGTAGTTGAATCTTATGTCAACTCTAAGGGTGGTGACTTCCCAGGTGAAAAGTGCACACAGTGGGTAGCTATCCTTTCTTTATTCTTCTCACAAATATAAGGCTTTCTGCTTTACTCAGAAAGGGTGGACTCACTACCAAGTAGTGGAAAGAGGTCATAATCATCTAAAATGTTTAAAAAAAAATTTAAAGTTCATTTTAGTTCAGACGCTCAGTTGTGTCCGACTCTTTGCAACCCCATGTCCACCAACTCTCGGAGTCCACCCAAACCCAGGTCCATTGAGTCAGTAATGCCATCCAACCATCTCATCCTCCATTGTCCCCCTCTTCTCCTGCCCTCAATCTTTCCCAGCATCAGGGTCTTTTCCTATGAGTCATTTCATTGCATCACGTAGTCAAAGTATTGGAGTTTCAGCTTCAACATCAGTCCTACCAATGAACACCCAGGACTGATTTCCTTTAGGATGGACTGGTTCGATCTCCTTGTAATCCAAGGGACTCTCAAGAGTCTTCTCCAACACCACAGTTCAAAAGCATAAATTCTTTGGTGCTCAGCTTTCTTTATAGTCCAACTCTCATATCCATATATGACTACTGGAAAACCCCATAGCCTTCACTAGACAGACCTTTGGTGGCAAAGTAATGTCTCTGCTTTTTAATATGCTATCTAGGTTGGTCATAACTTTCCTTCCAAGGAGTAAGCATCTTTAATTTCCTGGCTGCAATCACCATCTGCAGTGATTTTGGAGCCCCCAAAAATAAAGTCTGACACTGTTTCCCCATCTATTTGCCATGAAGTGATTGGGACCAGATGCCATGATCTTCGTTTTCTGAATGTTGAGCCTTAAGCCAACTTTTTCACTCTCTTCTCTCACTTTCATCAAGAGGCTTTTTAGTTCTTCTTCACTTTCTGCCATAAGGGTGGTGTCATCTGCATATCTGAGGTTATTGAGATTTCTCCCGGCAATCTTGATTCCAGCTTGTGCTTCCTCCAGCCCAGGGTTTCTCATGATGTACTCTTCATATAAGCTAAATAAGCTTGGTGACAAGATACAGCCTTGAAGTACTCCTTTTCCTATTTGAAACCAGTCTGTTGTTACATGTCAGTTCTAACTGTTGCTTCCTGACCTGCATACAGGTTTCTCAAGAGGCAGGTCAGATGGTCTGGTATTCCCATCTTTTTCAGAATTTTCCACAGTTTATTGTGATCCACACAGTCAAAGGCTTTGGCATAGTCAATAAAGCAGAAATAGATGTTTTTCTGGAACTCTCTTGCTTTTTTGATGATCCATCGGATGTTGGCAATTTGATCTCTGGTTCCTCTGCCTTTTCTAAAACCAGCTTGACCATCTGGAAGTTCACGGTTCACATATTGCTGAAGGCTGGCTTGGAGAATTTTAAGCATTACTCTACTAGTGTGTGAGATGATATACCTATTTGAATGCAGAGTTCCAAAGACTAGCAAGGAGAGATAAGAAAGCCTTCCTCAGTGATCAGTACAAAGAAATAGAGGAAAACAATAGAATGGGAAAGACCAGAGATTTTACAGTTATTATCTACCAATACCCACATGCATCCAGGACCCTCTAACTGAATGCATATGATACCTTTTATTCATTCACTCACTCATCTATTTTTCTATTTAAATGCTTCTTATGTTTCCACGACATTGGGTCCTGAAACCAGTCTTGGATTTCTTAGTGGAATACAAAGTTGCTTCTTACAAGTGTCTTAAATTATAAAATTCTAGATTAAGTCCACCTAGAAAACCTGCATTTTCTCAAAAATAATAGCATCCAATAGCATTTTTACATGAAAATAACTGAAAGGGTATAGTGTATATTTCAAAAGTTTAAAAAATTAATCTCTGGAGAGAGATGGATTTAAACTGCCTTCACAAGCACACAGTAAAGTTCAGCCAGCCTTCAAGAATACCCCTGAGCCCTTCCAATTTCACATCTTCTAACCCCCCACAGCTATTAAGACATTGTGTCTGTGCCAACAATTTTCAGATTTCTTGTGAACTGAAGAATTCAAACATGGCAGAGACAATCTTCCCTAGAACAGTCTGTTTTTATAATTTCTCTAGTATGAGTTCATGCAGATTCTTAGCTTGACTCAATAGAGCTTAATATATATCTTGTTGCATCTGATAATTTAACAGAAGAAAACCATGATTCCTGGAATCATTTGGGTTTTGTCTTCCACGAACCTTTGTTTTTACAGTCAGATGTCCTCTGCACAGTATAGCCAGGTTATTTTGGCTTCAGGTGATCAAGGTTTGTCCCTTATTTTCCCTCCCTTTTGCTCTGTGACCCCTGTCTCTGCCTCCCACCTCTCTGGAAATTCCCCCACACACTCACAAAACACAAACATCTGGGTCTTCATTTCTCCAATGTTTCTAAAGTCTTTCACTAATGTTTCCATTAGTTTGGCTTTGCTTCCCTGAAGCAGGATAATTGATTTGCCTATATCCAGATCTATACATTATGTATTAGTAGATGAGAAATCATGAACAAATGGCAGGACTTGGCAGGAGGCATCAACACAGATTAGCTCTAGCTGATCAAATAATAACCACAAGCCAGCTCTGATCTCTGCTCAATGAGTCTCAAGAGGGAAATCACAGAAATCTTTCCTATTTTTCAGAATGGCTTTCCCTTTCTTGTACTTTTAATAAAAACGTCTATTCCCTAGGCATCCTAAGGTAAAATTTAGTCCTAATCAGTAACAGTCATCATAACATTAAACATTAAAGGGAAGAAATACGATGGGGCTGTCAGAGTTCAAGGAATAATGGAGGGAGAACTAAGCTGGCATTAAAGCACCAATTAAGCACTTTCTGAGCAAAATGTGGAGTTCAGGAAAAATCTGAAAGAGCTAGGTAGCTGACAGGCTGATCCTGCACCCACTGAATCAACAAACAGAACCTGAGAAAAAGGAGTTGCCAGTGTTTTTCAGGCGGAGAGAAAATGTTTTCTCAGTCATGGCCTGGAGGCCAGCGGTGTAAATTTCCGTTCAAGCCTGAACATCTGTAAAGGGTCCATGCTCTTTTTAGAACAGAATAGAATCTGTATGAGCACTTGACGAGTCTGATTTATGGCTTCTTTGGGAACTTTGAACTCGTCATCATTAGAGCTGGAAGTTTTGCTTAGCCCACAGCTTTACTACTCTTTCAGGAAGCTGTGACTTCCTGCTTGGGCGTTAACCCTGCTTGAGGAGTGGGGTGGGAGGGATGGAGCTGAGGACCCGAAAGTGAAAAGACACCAGTGGAGTCAGAGGCTGACCTGTGTGCTGAAGTTTCCAGCTAGTGTTTATAGGACCTGCCAGGTACATTAAGACTAAGAGAACTTACAGGTTGGAGATGAACAGTCTAGATAAGGGAATTTAGAAAGGTCCCTGAACCAGTTCAGGGAGACAGGGTATATAGGGCTCAATTTAAAGGGAGTGTGAGGCAGCATGTGAAAAACCAGGCACACTGGCAATCCAGAACAAATGTCAGATCCTATCTGTTAACTTCCTGCCCTCCTGCAGAATATTTAAAGGTCAACTGGCAGAAGCATTACTTCTATTTTTGACTTTGGCCTCACTGACCCTTCTGATGTCTTTAATGCCCTCGTCTCTGACCTTATGGGGGTCTGGGTCCTGTGGTAGTAAATACTCAGGCTTAGGCACTATACATATGGAGTTCAAATTCCACTTCTGCCACTTAACAAGCTGTGTTACCTGAGTCAAGTTCATTGATTTCTTGGGGCCTCAACATTTTTGTTTACAAAGTAGAGAAAATTATTCTTATCTTGCAGAAGTGTGATGATTAAATGGCATGAGGTGTGTTGTTCAGTCACTCAGTTGTATCCAACTCTTGCAACCTCGTGGACTGCAGCACACCAGGCTTCCCTGTCCATCACCAGCTCACTCATGTCCATCACATCAGTGATCCCATGCAGCCATTTCATCCTCTGTCATCCCCTCATCCTCCCGCCTTCAATCTTTCCCAGCATCAGGGTCTTTTCCAGTGAGTTGGTTCTTTGCATCAGTTGGGAGTTTCAGCTTCTGCATCAGTCCTTCCAGTGAATATTCAGGGTCAATTTCCTTTAGGATTGACTGGTTTGATCTCTTTGCTGTCCAAGGGACTCTCAGGAGTCTTCTCCAACACCATAGCTTGGAAGCATTACTTCTTTGGTGTTCAGCCTTCTTTATGGTCCAAATCTCACATCCATACATGACTACTGGAAAAACCATAGCGTTGATTATATGGACCTTTGTTGGTAAAGTAATGTCTGCTTTTTAATACACTGTCTAGGTTTGTCATAGCTTTCCTTCCAAGGAGCAAGCTAATTTCATAGCTGCAGTCACTGTTGACAGTGATTTTGAAGCCCAAGAAAATAAAATCTGTCACTGTTTCCATTCTTTCCCTACCTATTATTTGCCATGAAGTGATGGGACTGGATGTCATGATCTTAGTTTTTTGAATGGTGAGTTTTAAGTCATCCTTTTCACTTTTCTCTTTCATCTTTATCAAGAGGCTCTTTAGTTCCTCTTTACTTTCTGCCTTTAGGGTGATGTCATTTGCATATCTGAGGTTATTGATATTTCTCCTGGCAATCTTGATTCTAGCTTGTACTTCATCCAAGCCTGATATTTTACATGATGTACTCTGCATATAAATTAAATAAACAAGGTGACAATATACAGCTTGACGTATGGTGATAAAACCCATATTACATGGTCTGACATTCTATATAGTTAACATATCTTCTTATCAAGAATCTGACAGGTCCTGACCTAGATTTGCATCTTCCTCATTAATTTATTGACTTATTTTTAGGAATGGTCACCCCTAGCAGGTGTCAATTTCATTTCCTGTATGTTCCTAGCCCAGCATCCTAGCACTCTTTATCAGTTCAGTTCAGTCACTCAGTCATGTCCGACTCTTTTCGACCCCGTGAATTGCAGCATGCCAGGCCTCCCTGTCCATCACTTTTTCACTGTCCAACTCTCACATCCATACATGACTACTGGAAAAACCATAGCCTTGACTAGAAGAATCTTTGTTGGCAAAGTAATGTCTCTGCTTTTCAGAATGTGGTCCACTGGAGAAGGGAATGGCAAACCACTTCAGTATTCTTGCCTTGAGAACCCCATGAACTGTATGAAAAGGCAAAAAGATAGGATACTAAAAGATGAACTCCCCAGGTAGGTAGGTGCCCAATGGGCTACTGGAGATCAGTGGAGAAATAATTCCAGAAAGAATAAAGGGATGGAGCCAAAGCAAAAACGATGCCCAGCTGTGGATGTGATTGGTGATAGAACCAAGGTCTGAAGCTGTAAAGAGCAATATTGCATAGGAACCTGATATTTTAGGACCATTCATCAGGGCAAATTGGAAGTGGTCAAACAGGAGATCTCAAGAGTGAACATTGACATTCTAGGAATCAGTGAACTAAGATGGACTGGAATGGGTGAATTTAACTCAGATGACCATTATATCTACTATTGTGGGCAGGAATCCCTTAGAAGAAATGGAGTAGCCATCATGGTCCACAAAAGAGTCCAAAATGCAGTACTTGTATGCCATCTCAAAAATGAGAGAATGATCTCTGTTCGTTTCCAAGGCAAACCATTCAATGGCACTCTATAAGCTGGGAATTATTTGCCATTTCATGAGTACCACCGTGGAGTGCCCTTTAGTTGTGTAGTCATTCCAACTTTTGGGTCATTTCTGTGACATATGATTTACAATAAGAAATACACGTTTGGTTTTTATCCCTCTTTCTGGCACAGAACTCCTAAAAATCTTGAAATTTCATTAAGTGATGAGAGCCACAGAAGTGTCTTCTGTTATGTTAATGGCTTTTAGACCCCTTATCAGCAAGGGAACTAGCCCAGCATCTTGGCACTCTACAAACTGGGGCTTATTTGCCATTTCATAGGTTCCACCATGGAGCTCCCTTTAGTTGTTTTAGTTCTCCACCTTTTGGGTTGTTGCGATATTGTGATTTACCATAAGAAATATATATTTGGTTTTTATCCCTCTGTTTGACACAGAGCTTCTGAAAATCTGGAAATCTCACTGTGATAAGGAGAACTACAAAAGTGTCTTCTGTTAATGACTTTTAGACTCACCCAAGCAAGGGGACTGGTTGCCAGGAGACCCAAACAAATGATTAGTGTTGGAATTTTTAGCGTCCCCCACTTCCACACACCCTCTGGGGAGAGGAGAGGAGTAAGAGGTCAAATCAGTTGCCGATGGCCAGTGATTTAATCAGTTGTGCCTTGAAATGAAGCCCCCATAAGACCCCAAAAGGGCTTAGTTCAGCGAGCTCCCAGGTTGGTGCACAGGTGGAGAGGCAGGGAGAGCACAGCCTGGGGTGGCATGGGAGTGCTGAGCCCTTCCCCAAACCTTACTGTGTGCATCTCTTCAGTCAGTCTATTCCTGAGTCATATTCTTTTACAGTAGACCAGTGATCTAGTGAGTAAAAGGCTTCTCTGAGTCCTGTGAGCCCTCAGCCTGAGGGATCTGACGCTCTCTCTAGGTAGATGGTATCTGAACTGAATTGTAGGACAGCCAGCTGATGTCAGAGCATTGCTTGTTGGTATTAGGAAACCCCCTACCCCCTCCACAGTGGAGTTGGATACAGAATTTTTAGTCCCTTAGCCTTGAGTTAATCTTTTTTAATTAAATTTATTTTTAATTGAAGGATAATTGCTTTACAGTATTGTGTTGGCTTCTGTCAAACTATTAATCTTATTAAGATCCAAACTTCCTTCAGGATACCACCTAAGCAGATTCCTAGTATTTCTTCTCCATCATTCAATGGTTCCTCTATACTTCAGGAACATGTTAGGCCTTACAATTGGGCTTCTGTATCCCTGGGTTCCATATTCATTGGTTCATGAATTCAACCAACTCTAGATCAAAAATATTTGAGAGGGGCTTCCCTGGTGGTCCAGTGGGTAAGACTTCACCTTCCAAAATGCAGAGGGTATATCAGGATGCTAAGATCCCACATGCCTTGCAGCCAAAAGACCAAAACATAAAACATAAGCAATACTATAACAGATTCAATAAAAACTTTAAAAATGGTCCACATCAAAATAAAAAACTATTAAAAACAATTTGGGACAATAGTTCCAAAAAGTAAAAATTGAATTTTCTTCACACTGGCAACTATTTATATTGCATTCCCTTGCGGCTCAGCTGGTAAAGAATCCAGCTGCAATGAGGGAGACCTGGGTTTGATCCCTGGGTTTGGAAGATTCCCCTTGAGAAGGGAATGGCTACCCCTCCAGTATTCTAGCCCGGAGAATTCCATGGACTGTATAGTCCATGGGGTCGCAAAGAATTGGACACGATGGAGCAATTTTCGCTTATATTTATTAGGTATTGGAAGTAATCTAGATATATTTTAAAGTGTACAGGAGCATGTGCATAATTATATGCAAATATTAATAATACACCATTTTATATAAGGAAGTTGAAAATTCACAGAATTCCTTATCCTTGTGGGGTCCTGGAACCAGGACCCTGTGGATGCTAAGCACTGACTGTGTTTATATGATGCTGGATGATCAAGAGTTAACTTAAGAGCTAGTGATGACATTCTGACATTACCTATTTTTAAACCTTAGTTGTTAAGTCGCAATATATATGTATTTTTTTCTGTGCATTAAGCACTTGGCTAAAGTGTTTTAACATCAACCAAGATATAAGATAATGCACTTTGAATTCAGTGTAAACAGAATATTTAAATAGCCAAGCACCATTTAATAGTCCCAGGCACAGGTCATAGGAAATGATATTTCTGCTCTTTTTTTCCTTTAGTAGTCTCCCTGTATGACAGAAACCAGGATCTATAAACACAATACTAAGGGCTCACTTTAAAGCAAAAAGCTGGTTGCAACAACTCTGATTTGGGAGAAATACCTGACCTTTACTAGCATATAGTTTGCTTTGCCTGTGGAGATTTGATTTTTTCAAGCTGATCATCTTCTTGGGTAAATCTCCTTTTATGAAAGCATGCTTTTTACCTGTGGTGCTGTCAACTCCTGCCTTGTTCCTCCTACCCTTGTTTTTCTTTGATGGGAAATTGAAAATATCCTACTTACAGCACGTCTTATGTCATTCCAGCTCAATGTGGTAGAGGCTGGACATGCCTTGAGAATGACTACAGTCCAAGCAGGGGCCTACCCTTTGAGCAGGGATTCCACTGACTAGGCTTCTGGATTTTTTGGCCACGGTAGGCAGATCAATGGCAACATTGTTGATTGTCCTCACTATTAGGACTCTAATTTTTCCATGTTGTAAAATCCAAGAAGCTACACTTGGTTCAGTATCATCCTCCCTTTGAACAGAGATGTGTAAAGGTCAAAGAGAATTAAGATGAGATCAGAAATGTCAAAGATTTGATAGTATGATAATGTAAAAGGACAGTCATGTAAGGTAAAATGCCTTTTAAATTATTTCTTTCAACAATTCCTCCTTGTTTACAAACCAGGGAGGTATTGTCATAATTATGGGTATAGTCAGCACGTTGAAGGGATATGATCTAGAGAGAAAAATCTTTTGGAGAGCAGTTTTTAGGGCCTGAACACAGCAGTAGGTAATGGCAATGATTCTTTCAGGTTGGGTCCGTGTGTAGACACCCATGGCTACCAGGTAATGGATATCGATTTATTTGAAGATAGATAATGGTACCAGATGCCTGTTACTCTATAATGCTTTGATTTTATTTTTGTTGAACTTGAAAGGTTAGTTATAGGTGTTTAGGTTTAAATACTTCCTCTCAAGAAAACAGGCCAGATCCCTTATGAAAAATATTTGAGTAGGAGCAACTATGGAAGTTGTGTAGATAAAGTCATTCTTTACAGAATGGATGTGATGAAAGAGCAAACCTGTCCTGTGTTCATCACATATACCAGGAGCTCATTTGCTACTCATGCAGATTTGGAAACATTTAGGGATTTTATTAGTGAGAAACAATCTCAGAGAGGTTAACTGACTTTGCTTAAGAACCCCTTGGGAGTAATTGGCAGAGGTAAGATTTGAACTATGTCTGTCTACATTTTCATACTGTTCATGGGGTTCTCAAGGCAAGAATCCTGAAGTGGTTTGCCATTCCCTTCCCCAGTGGCCCACATTCTGTCAGAAGTCTCTACCATGACCTTTCTGTCTTGGGTGGCCTACACGCATGGCTCATAATTTCATTGAGTTAGACAAGGCTGTGATCCAAGTGATCAGTCTGGTATAGTCTAGGCTATGGTTTCTCCAGTGGTCATGTATGGATGTGAGAGTTGAACCATAAAGAAAGCTGAGCACTGAAGAATTGATGCTTTTGAACTGTGGCGTTGGAGAAGACTCTTGAGAGTCCCTTGGACTGCAAGGAGATCCAACCAGTCCATCCTAAAGGAGATCAGTCCTGAGTATTCATTGAAAGGACTGGTGATGATGCTACAATTCCAATACTTTGGCCACCTGATGCAAAGAACTGAGTCACTGGAAAAGACTCTGATGCTGGGAAAGATTGAAGACAGGAGGAGAAGGGGATGACAGAGGATTAGATGATTGGATGGCATTACCAACTCAATGGACATGAATTTGAGCAAGCTCTGGGAGTTGGTGATGGACAGGGAGGCCTGGCGTGCTGCAGTCCATGGGGTCGCAAAGAGTTGAACACGACTGAGTGACTGAGCTGACCTGTCTACCTAGAGCACATACTCTCTTTGTTGAAATCTACTGAATGAGGCAGACGGTGCAGTAGAAGAGGAAATCAGCTGAAATGCATGGCAGGACCTGGAGATGTGAATGCCAATATGGGCACATGAGAAAACTTTCTGGAAAAAAGAGAGTTATAGTAAAGGCATGAAGGGTGGGTGGGACTTGGAGTGCAAGAGATAAGGCCCAGGGAGAAGTGGGAGACAGGTATGTTGCAGGCTTCAGAATGAGGGAATAAAAGGTATGGAGGAAAATGGGTTGTTGAAAAATGGAAGAGAATTCAGTGTGACTTAAATATGAGCTCTGAGGAATCAAAAGGAGTGTGCAATGAATGATAAGACTGAAAATGTGGGTGGAGGCTTTAATATCCCAGCCCAGTATGTGATTAACTTCCAATAGCTTACACTGTAAGTGATGTGACTTCAGAGAAGGAAAAAGCAATGTGAACATGTGCTCCTTGAGTCATTTTTGTAGTGGAAATTCTATGCTGACAGTGCCTCTCCCTGGCTCTGTCTTCCCGAGTGATCTTTGAAAAAACAAACCCTGGATCTGTGTGTAGCGGAGAGCTTAGCAAGTCAGCTAGTGGATCAAGGAAAATTCTGTCATTCCTCAAACCCAGAGTTATCTGTTCCCTCAGCCAGCATAGCTGCCAGAGACCCTGGAGAAGTCTGAAAGCGCTTACCTATTCACAGGCTTATCAGGCAGAGCAGCTCAGAGGTTGTTTGTGAGAAAGACAGGATAGCAGGTCTCCAAAGAGAAGGAGGAAAATAACAGAGCAAAGAAAAAATATGTGTGTATAGGTCAGTGTGTATCTGTATATATGTGTACATGTAGTTGTGTATACATGTGTGTGTCTGCCTACTATCCATCTATCATCTATCTAATCTCTTCTTCACTGGGCCTTCTCATTTAGCTAGATACTGCTTTTAAGAAAAGGAATTCTTCACCAAAAGAAAATTGACATCAGATTTAGGTGGGGGAGTTTCCTGACTCAAGCAGGGCTGTTTTCCAAAAATAGTATATGTAGTCTCAAATAAATTTGAGGGATTAAAGTCTGAACACATAAGCAGATGTCTTTGTCAGGGTTTTTAAGAAAGGCCAAGTAAGTAAGCAGCTTGTTTGGTAGACAGGTGTGATAGACAGAAGGAGTGAAGGGGTCACAGCACACAACATATACAGGTTATTACTTTATTATCTGGTGAGAATTTAGAAGATAGTTGCGTGCCTGTGTGGCAGTGGGATAGTGTAGAAAGTACATGACTTAATAGTCAGACCTAGGTTGGATAGTCAGACCTAGGGACCACAACTGCATCTCTGTTCCCTGTTCCACTCGGGGCTGTATGGTCTAGAGGAGAGGTGTAGAGTAGAAAGTCAGGCAGCAGCAACACAGTTTTCCGTAATGTGCTTTACCTCGTGTCTGATTGGTAAAGAGAGAACGGCATCACATAAGGAGGACACTGTGTTAGGTCACATGTGATTTTTCCCAGACAAAGTAAACTAGGATAGTAGAAGCATTAAAACCTTCAGCAGAAAAGAAAAAGACATTCAGTTGTCTGAAGTACAGACAGAAGCTTTTTCAGCCCTATGTCAAGGAAATGAGACATGAGGCTTTGTACAGGAGCATCCATCCCCGGGGGCTTCCCAGGTGGTGCTAGTGGTAAAGAACCCACCTGCCAATGCAGCAGACGTAAGAGACGCAGTTTTGATTCTCTGGTCGGGAAGATCCCCTGGAGGAGGGCATGGCAACCCACTCCAGTATCCTTGCCTGGAAAATCCCGTGGACAGAGGAGCCTGGCAGGCTACAGTTCATGGAGTCACAAAGAGTCAGACAGGACTGAAGCGACTTAGGACCCACGAATCCCTCCCCAGGCAGGGCTCACTCGGCCTCGGCAGATGGCACTTCCTTCTGTTTAGTTACACCTGTGCATCTCAGGCTTATAAGCAGCATTTCCACTCTGGGGGTGAAGGATGTTTTAGTATTGCCTAGGGCATTCTCCATCCCTGCTGAGCTGTGGGTGTGGGTTCTTCAAGTTATCTCCTGAGGTTCCAACTTTCATTATCAATAGTGCTCAGCTTACAGTTATGTAAGTCTTGAGGAGTTTGCCCTAAAACCACAGGCATATTGAATTATTTACCACTTGAAATGGTTGGGGAGTTCTAGAACCTCTGAACCTGATGACCTTGGCTTGATGGGAAGGAGCACTTTTATTGCAGAGCTGAGAAGACCCCAAATCCCTGTGTCCCACCAGCACCCTCTGAGGTTGAGGACCAAGAGCTGATTTTTAACAGCAGCCGTCCCCAGCCTGGATTCTTTCAGGTGAGCAGCAGCCTGATCTCTTCTTGCCTGCAGACAGTCCCTGCTTCTGTTCTCAAGCCAGAGCCCTTGGGATTGGCTGGCAGCTTTGTCCTTTATTCGGTTGCCTTCTGTGGGAACAGCCAGGTCATTTTGAGCTTAATTGTTTTCTCGTTTGGTTTGGTTATTTCATTTGGGAGGATTTCCTGGGTTAATAGCTCCTTCATCTCCTTCTCCCATTTTTGGGAGCAGGTCCTCTTTCTCCCTGCACTGCACCTGTGAAAGATGGATGCTGTCCCAGCATCACCAAATATGGCAAAAGAGTTATGGCCTCTTGGAATCTGGCATATGATGACTGTTTTAACTTCCTATTCTATTATGCATGGAATTGAAGATTCTCCGTGAAATCATGTTACTCTGAAAACAAGTCCAGTGGACTGTGGCCACCCCCAGCAATTGTGGTAATAAAGTGTGCAGTGTGGGGAGGACTAATACTTGGGGCTTAAGGGAGAGAGGCAAGAAGATGCTTTGGCATCATCTCAAAGCCTAGAGGCTTGTCTCAAGTTATGATTTCAAGTGAGCTGCTTAACTATGAGGTTTATTCTAGAAGAATCCTTAGAGGATTGTGTAAAAATTTTAATGTGTTTAAAAGTATATGTTGAATTCTCCCCAAAGAGCAATTTCATTAATTGCTGGTGTTACTACAAGCTGGAATCGTAATCCTTTTCTTATATTACAGAACATGCTTCAACCAAAGAATCTTCCTTATATGCTCTCATATTAAAAACAATAAACCAGAAATATCTTCAAGGATGCTGTTGACGTAATTCTTTTCAGATATCATGGGGTTTCCAAATGAGACCTGTTTATAATAATGTCATCATTCAGTTTCCCAGAACTTTTGCTTATTCTGTTTTGAAATAGTCAAATATTCATTAGTAGTTCCTCATACTGGAGGGACAATATTGTTCCAAATGGGGCTTCTTGGCATAGGGAAATGACAATTGTCCTGAAATAGTGTCATCAAACTAAGACCATAGGAGTTGTCTCAATTAGGAAGAAATATGGACCACATGCTATGCCATTATCAGCTGTGTTCTCAAGTTGGGAGTATGTGGATCCTGGTTTCTGTCTTTTGCTTGTTCCTGAGAACTTCCTCAACATTTTCAAGGACGCCCAAAATCCATCCGTTGCTTCCATCACCTCCAGAACAGTTAAAAGGTTTTAGTATGATCTCAGGATACCAGGCCTTCTGTGACCTGCCTCCACTACTTCCTCTTCTCCAGCTCCCATAGCAGCCTCCTGTGTATTCCACACAAAGCCATACATAATTCTCGCTATCCAATAAACACAATGTACTATTTTTATGTCCATGCTTCTGGGCATGCCTCTTGCTCTTTCCTGGAATGCCCTCTAACCCTTTGGCTGTCTGGAGAATTCCTTCCAGAGCTTAAGCTTCCATTCAGGCGTCACCTTCTCAGTGAAGCCTCTCCAACCCTCCCTGTCCATTCTCTGCCTCCTTGCTTGAGGCTGTTATGTCCTTCTTCACATCACCCCAACATTTTGTAAGCATGACATAATAATTAGCAAGTGTTTACATGCTTACCTTTCTTCTTTTCTAAGAAGAACTGGACGGTGTGTTTCCTTTTTAAAAATGTACGTATGTGTGGCTGGAGCTTCTTTCTCTAGTTGCGGGGCACAGGCTTCCCACCGCAGCGGCCCTCCTTGTGGCGAGGCGCAGGCTCCGGAGTGTGTGGGCTGCAGTGGCTGGCTCACACGCTCTAGAGCGTGGGCTCAGTCATTGTGGCGCATGGGCTTAGCTGCTTTGCAGCGTGTGGGGTCTTCTCAGACAAGGGATCGAACTCGTGTCCCCTGCATTGGCAGAGAGATTCTCAACCCTTAGGCCACTAGGGAAGCCTTGCACTGAATGCTTCTCAAAGGCAGGGGTAGTACTTACCAAATTTAGTCTTCTTAGTGCCTAGAATAATATCCAACGTACCGTGTGCATGGTGTGTGCCCAGTCGTGCCTGACTCTTTTCGATCCCACAGACTGTAGCCCACCAGGATCCCCTGTCCATGGAATTCTCCAGGCAAGAATACTGGAGTGGATTGCCATTTCCTTCTCCCCAACATATAGTAGGCACTAAGGACATGGCAACCCATTCCAGTATCCTTGCCTGGAAAATCTTGTGGACAGAGGAGCCTGGTGGGCTGCAGTCCATGGGGTTGCAAAGAGTCAGGCATGACTGAGCGACTAACACTTACTTACTTACTTACTTACTGGAAACAGAAAGTATATGCTGATTAAATAATTAAAATAATTTTATCAAGTGACACATATTTACTGAAATGCTCTATTTTCTGCACTGTGCTGGTGCTATTAGGGCTATAAAAGGGTCCATTATTCCTCTGCTCTTGGGACTTTATGATTTAACCTGAAAGAGAAGGCTGGCAGACTTGAAGCAATTAGACATTGTTTGCCAAAGAGTGTGCTGCTGAACACTAGCTGTGGGAGAGCTACAGAAAGGATTCTGTGGTCTATTAAATTTGAAATGTTGCAGATTATATCCTCCTTCAGAGATTTCAATGTACTTATGCACCTTAAAGGCTCTGAGAAATCTTCTGATAGAGAAGCCTGTGTAAATATCAAATTGCCTGTGACCAGGAGCCTTTTTTATGTGGGTAACACCTATCAACATTCTGTGCTTCCTCAGAACACTCTGATTTAAGGAAGAGAGGTAAGTGTTAACTCGAGTTAAACTACAGTGATGAGCAAAGTAGTGCAAAGAAAGGGACATTGTTATAGGTTTGGATAGATAGGAAAAGATCCCAGGATCAGTCTAGCTTTGGGGAATTAAATTAAGGAAGGTTTTATAGCCTAAGTTCCTTTTCTAAAAAAATTTAATGAATTTTTGTTGAAGTAGAGTTGCTTTACACGGTGGTGTCAGGTTCTGTGGTAAGCCAAGTGACTCGGCCACAGACACACATACATCCTCTCTTCTCTGGAGAGCCTCCCCACTGAGGTGCCACAGAGCACAGAGCAGAGCCTCCTGTGCTCTAGCAGGTCCTCATCAGTTTAGACAACTAGTTTACACGCAGTAGTGTGTGTGTGTCAGGGCCAGTCTCCCAGCTCAGCCCCATCCCCTCCTCCCCCCGTTGGTATCCGTACATTTGTTCTCTGGGTCTGGGCTTCTATCTCTGCTTTGCCAGTAAGGTCACCCATACCGTTTTTCTAGATTCCACATATAGGTGTTAATGTGCGATGTGTGCGTCTCTCTTTCTGATGCACTTCACTCTGCATGACAGTCTAGGCCCGTCCACACCTCTAAGTGACGCCGCTTTGCTCCTTTTTATGGCTGTATACTCCAGGCTCTTGTATTTTTCTGCCCCACATTGTGGAAACGGTCGCCCTCACCCCTTCCTGAGCAGAGTTAGACGGCTTCTCCCGCTGGTGGTTGTGGAAGCCTGTCACACAGTGTGTCAGGTGTGCTGTCTCCACCATTTCACTGCAGCTCTGGGAGTCAGTCACCGTAATCTCTATTTCGCAAATCAGAAGCCTTTGGGTAGAAAGTGAATGTGACCTTCCTGTGGTCCACAGCTAGTAAGTAGCAGAGCCAGGACTCACAATCAGGCTTGATACCAAAACTCTGTAATTAGCCTTTAGTTATGCATTCTGCTGCATTCCCCAAAAGATTGGGACCATCCCTGGGAGAGAGGAACATCAAAATATTTAGAGGCCTCTGATAGTTCCTTCTTTTGCCTAAGTGAGTTTGATAGTAGGTTTTATGTGTTAACTTGATGGGGCCACTGTGCCTAGGTCCTGCTTCTGTGAGGATGTATTCAGATGAGATTAACATTTAAATTGGTGAACTTTGAGTAAAGTGGATTGCCCTATATAATGTATACAGATCTCACCTAATCAATTAAAGGCATGAATAGAAGAGAAAACTGAACTCCCCCAAGTGATTAGAAATTCTGCCAGCAGATTTAGACTTGAACTGCAATATCAATTCTTCCTGGGGCTCCAGCTTGCCAATCCACCTTGTGGATTTTGGACTTACCTCTTTCATAACTGCATGAACCAATTGCTTAAAATAAATCACACACACACACACACACACACACACACACACACACACACCCCTTATCAGTCCTGTTTCTTGGAAGAAACATAAAACAGAGAGGAAAGGGAACCATGCAAACATCCTCTTGAGTTGCAGTTTCAAGCCATGGAATTACTAACCCAAGGGAGAGGACAGACATTGTTTCCATAAGTGGATAGTTCTGCAGCAAATGTAGCTGTAGAGGCCAGGACTCACCGTCCTGTGCTCTGGGCCACTCTGGGGACAATACTGCAATCAGAACATAACTATTGCTCTGCACAGAGTGCGCCAGGCCATGAACTTCCATGGGGTAATGTACCTTCTTTGAAATTCTGTTTCCTTTTATGAAAGGCCTGTTTCCACAGAATTTCTTGATTCACTCGTAGTGAAATGTCAAGCCTGTCAGGAACACCATTCACCATCTTTCTGAGTCAAGGTTTGAGGGTCACTATGAGGTTCTAATTTTGGCTCTGCCAATTCCAGCCATGTGACTCTGGACAAGTTTGAGCACATTTGTCTTTGTTTCATCATCTATAAAATGAGTGCAATAACAAGATCTACCCCCAGACGGTTTTGTGAACTTTAGTTGAAACAGTACATATAAGGTGCCCTCAAATTAATACAAGGTAATCATTCAAATGCTAGTGATTATGATAATTATTAGATCTTAACAAGAATTGGCTTTCCAGCCATGTTAGGTAGTCTACTAAAGCTCTTTAATTTACTGACCCCACACCCTCCTTAATAAAAGTTTCTATTCAAGCATGACTCTATAGCATCTTCAACTACATTCAATACTTTAGTTGCTGGACATTCACAGTTATACAGATTCTATTTCCTGCTCTCAAGAAGCTTGGAGCCTTTATTAAACCAGTAAAGTTCAACTGCTAAGATTCCTTAGTTTCTAAGGAGTTTAGTGGTACATTTCCAAGACTCTTACTTTCATAAAGATCTACATTACTGCTCAAGCCCAAAGTGGAGGCATTTACCTTGCTTCTTCCAGTTTCTTTACCCCTTATATCTAGTCCAGTAGCAAAATCTCATTACTACCATCTCATCACTTGTATGTATTCTGAATCTATCCCCCTCACATCATCACTGCTCACACTTGTGGAGTTCAAGCTGCAACAAAAATTTTATGTTTTCTTTGCCCAACTTGATTGAAAAGGGAATGTCTAAAACAAAGAATCCTTCACTGAAAGAAAATGCTGCAGCAATTTTGTTTATACAGTTGAGGTGCTGTTCATGAAAGACTTTACTTCGATCTGACAAGAAAGCAAAACTAAACGGAAGTTTTGAGTATCAAATTATTCAAGTTGGAAGTGGGTCCCAATAAGACTAGATTTTTCTTTTTGTCCCAAATAGTAGATTTCCCCTTTTAAGATTTTCTTTCATCTCTCATAAATCAAGTTTTCTTGTCAAATTCTTTTTATCTGAGTTTGCCTTTAAGCATTTGCATTGTAACCTTTGATCTCTTCTTGAGAAGAGAAGGTGGGATCATGAAACAGAAAAGGTGTTGATTCCTAAGCTATTGCTTTTTTTTTGTCTGTGTTGCAAATGACATTGATGTAATTTCCCTCCACTTTTTGCTTCCAAACATATGTTATCTCCAAAGGTTTCTGAGTGGGGGGGTGAAACTAGTTCAGTCTCTGTTTTTTTCAGCATCCATCAGTTTTAGAATAAAGAATTATGATATCTCTGATTCAAACCCAATGTAATTTATTTTTCTTACACATCTTAGCCTATTTCCCTGCCATTAGCCACCTCAGTTACACTATTGCCACCTAACCAGTGTCTTTGCCTCATTTGTGTTCCATCATTAACCAAGTTTTCACCCATTTGATATAAAAACGTCAGAGTGGTATTTTTTTTCTTCTTCTTCTTCTTTTGATTGTGGCTTGTGACTTGTGGGCTCTTAGTTCCCTGACCAGGGATTGAACCTGGGCCATGGCAATGAGAACATGAGTCCTAACCATTAGACCATCATGGTATTCCCAGAGTGGTGTTTTTAAAACTTAGATAATGCCAACTCCAGCTGAAAACACTTAAGTCTTCCCACCAGGTCCACCAAGCTTCTGTTCTTCTTGTCCCTTTGACTCAGTCATGAGACTCCAGCCACACTGGCCTCTCAATGCTTGGACTGTCTCAAGCCTGTATGGCCTTAGGGTTTTGAACCTTAGTTTGTTGATATTTGCTTCCTTCCCATCATTCATGACTCATCTCATACGTCATCTCTTCAGAAAGGCCTTCCCTGACCACCTACCCCAAGTGTGTTTACCTCACTGCTCCCTATCACCTCACCCTGTTTGTTTCCATCAAGACATTTACTTCAGCCTGAAGTCAATGAATTTATTTATTTGATTTTATGGTATGTTGTTTCTTGTTTCCCACTATAAACTTTTGAGAACCATGAGCTTGTCTGGTTTGCCACTAAATCCCGAGCAACTAGAATAGTCCCTAGAACATAGTAGTTGTTCAATAAATATTTGTTCAGTGAATAACTAGTCACCTAGCCATGTTTCCTAATTATATTCTGGTCATGGACACATGCATGCCTCTTAATTGGTGGTTTGATACTAATTATAGATTCATCTGAATATATCAAAACAAATAATGCCAGCTATTGCTTGGGTACACTTGTTTTTGTGGAACAGGTTGAATTAATCTTAAATCTGTGCAGTCATAATATATTAGGATGTATACTGATGAATAACTTCTAGCAGCATCATTTCTTGGACATTAGGGGAAATGCAGGAAGATGGCAGAGACCGCAGGGATGTCATTGGCTAAAAGGTCATACATGTGTGCTGTGTGCTGTGTTAAGTTGCTTCAGTCATGTCCGACTCTTTGTGGCCTTATGGCCTGTAGCCCGCCAGGCTTCTCTGTCCATGGGATTCCCCAGGGAAGAATACTGGAGTGGGTTGCCGTGCCCCCCTCCAGGAGATTTTCTCGATCTAGGGATTGAACCCATGTCTCTTCTCTTGCATTTGCAGATGGATTCTTTACCACTAGCACCATCTGGGAACCCCTGAAAAAAAAATGCCACATTGCAGAGGAAATGGGCCAAAGCCCCTACTACTAAACCCAAGATCAAGAACAAGGCACAGACGGTGTTTGAACCCATGACCTTCAGTTTATGAGAACAAAGCCTTACCACGTGGCCATAGATGCATAGGTACCTGAAAATCAGGGAAGAGTATTTACTACCCTTTCAGCCCCCAACCCTTTCACCACTCACATCAGAAGTCTTCCTTAAACATTCTTTAGCACAATCTCTCCCTCAGGCTATGGACCTTTCCAGTCTAGGAGAACAAAGGAAATAAGTGACAGATTTTTATCTATTGGCTCTCCCAATGTAGCTGGAATTTAATTTCAATAAAGCAGATGACTTCTTAGGGAGGGTGAGCTGAGCTATTAATTCATGGAAAGGAAAAGAGGAGGTTAAATGTGGGGCTATCAATCTGAGCAATGTCCTTGCAAGACAGATGATACCATCTTTCCTTTTCAATAGCCTTCCTGGCATCTAATTTGCATGAGTTGTGAGATAATGCTCAGCTCTGTCTCATTTGCAAATCTGGAAACAGAAGGGACAGATGATGGGGCCTCCAACAGTAAATCCAGAAAGTACAGCAAGGTTAACTCTTCTCATTTAGAGACAGAAGTGATGTGCTGGTCATTTCCTGGATGAAAAAGAAGGGGCTGCAAAATTATGGGGATAAATACTTAAGTAAATACTATTACAGCCCCTGAAATAAAAGAGTCAAAAGAAGAAATTTACTGTCTCCAAATTGAGAGTATCTGCAGAATGTCACACCTTACTGAATGAATAAAATGCTTATCATGCAAAAGAGCAATCAGCAAGGTTGACAGTCGGGGCTTCATGATATTTTTGGAATAGCTATCAAAAAGGTTTTTGGATTTTTTGTTTTGTATTTCCAGTTCCTTATTTGAACTGCTAGATCCATGGCATTCATTGCCTCAAATGAAAAAGAAAGCCAAGAAAAACTGGAATTCTTCTTACAAAAGAATATAAGATGAATGAGAACCAAAAATCAGGCCAGGAGAACAGATAGGGACTTCATAGGTTGGGAGTTGGAAAAAGTGTGAGGAGAAGCATGCACCATGGGCTTAGATACTACAGGTCTATTTGAAAACAGATGTGAGAGGGTATCTCCACCTTGATTTACCCCCTCAAGATAATTTAGGCCCAAGAGAGCACTAAAAAATAGCTGGTATATCTGAAGACTCTACGTGCTGCTTCCAGAATAGAATCTCAGGTAGCAAGATTGTCCCAAAGGGAAAAAGGTGGAAGCCTGTTCAGATATTTATACTCATGTCTGGCAAGGATGAGGCATATCTCTAAAACATTTTAGCCCATCCATGTATCTTAAGTACTTTAGATTTTCCCAAAGAGAGTTCCATGTCTAGCGTTCATTGTGTTATGTAACATGCTACAGATTTCAGCAATGAAAACCATTTCTGCTACCTTCTATGCTAATTAGGCAAACTTCAAGTGTTGACTAAGATAGGGATAGAAAAGTGCTGCTGGTTATTGCCTGCAGACCGAGGCTCCTCTGCTATAATGCCAGCTGACCACCCTCATTGACACATGGGTTTCTCTCTGCTTTCTTTTTGATCGTGGCAGAGAGCAAGGGGAAAATATGCCTTTTGAACTTCTTAAGTTTAGTTTCTAAGAGTCATATTCAGATTATTAGGAAATAGCATTACAAATATCAATTCTTTTCCTCAGTATAGGAAAAATTCTCCAGGTCTGGGAGAGGGAGACAGAGGGGGAGAGGGGAAGTGATGAGAGGAAGCGCATATTAAGGCTGAAGTCAAGGGAGCCCAGGGAAGGGGCTGCTGAGCCAGTGTCCTCATACTTCACAGGCTCGACTTGAGCAAGTAGTGCCTGGAGACCGTCAGGGTATGGGTGATCATCCAGTCTCCCTGCCAGCGACCAGGCTGCATCACCTGCGCCCAGGACCTTGCTTAGATTTCCTTCATGGCCAGTGACATCTCCTCCTTACCAGTCATTAGTGCAAGGTCTACTGACCACCCGGGAGGAAAACGCTCTTTGTACTTGGAGACTGCTCTGTCTTTGCCCAACTTATGGCTTGCCTCCATCTCATAAGATCCCAAACAGTTCACAAGCCCGAGAGGAAAGCAGGATGCATCCCCAAAGGAAGAAGGTAGAGAGCCCAGTACCTGGCGCAGCCGTAGTGGTGAGAAAGGGTGTGTTTCTACACCTGGACCTGTGCAGGGTGACGTGGAAACAGCTAGTGATCCTCCCGGAAGCAAGAAAGTGGTAAATTATCCCCATCTTGACCTAGATTTGCATGTTTATTTCTCTTAATTGGGCATGTAAGAATTTAGTTACTTGCTAGGAGGTCACCTCAAACAGCTCATCTTGTGCGCTGTGGAAAATATGCTGTGGACCACTTAGATACTTTTGTTTGACTAAGCTCCTCTTTAGGTCATGTGATCAGTCTTGAGTTGGTCTTGCCTCACTTTTCCTTCACTGTTACTCCCTACATTCTGGCCTGATCCTTGCTGGCAGTTTGTGCAAACTAATTTGTTATGAAGTCATGGAGCCATATGCCATGGACTTCATGGCAAATAGATGGGGCAAAAGTGGAAACAGTGACAGATTTTATTTTCTTGGGCTCCAAAATCATTGTGGACAATGATTGCAGGCTTGAAATTAAAAGACACTTGCTCTTTGGAAGAAAACGTATGACAAACCTAGACAGCATATTAAAAAATGGAGATATCACTTTGCTGATAAAGGTCCATATAGTCAAAGCTATGGTTTTTCTAGTAGTATTCATATACAGATGTGAGAGTTGGACCATAAAGAAGGCTGGGCACCAAAGAACTGAGGCTTTCAAGCTGTGGTGCTGGAGAAGATTCTTGAGAGTCCCTTGGACAGCAAGGAGATCAAAGCAGTCAATCCATTAACCCTGAATATTCATTGGAAGGACTGGTTCTGAAGCTTAAGCTCCAATACTTTGGCCACCTGATGCGAAGAACCGACTCATTGGAAAAGACCCTGATGTTGAGAAAGACTGAGGGCAAGAGGAGAAGGGGGCGACAGAGGATGAAATGGTTGGATGGCATCACCGACTCAAAGGACATGAGTATGAGCAAATCTGGGAGATGGTGACAGACAGGGAAGCCTGGCATGCTACAGTCCATGGGGTTTCAAAGAGTCAGACATGACTGAGTGACTGAACATATTTATTATGACATACGCAGAGCTCTAACATTTTAAGAAATTTCTCCTCAGATAAAATTAATTTTAGTCTTTACGTTTAGTGAAAATAAATATCCCAGCTTTAGCAGCATATAAGGAGAAAACCTATCTTACGAAAATATAGCTTTCCAAGCTTTTGTCTCTGGAGAGAAGTAGTTCTGAATAGAAGGCAAGGAAAAGGATGAATTTTAAAAGACCATGTAGGTAACTGCACAAGAGCAAAAAACAAGGAACTGAATAAAAATATGCACAGTTCAGTTCAGCTGCTCAGTCATGTCCAACTCTTTGTGACCCTATAGGATCTGAATAGACATTTCTCTAAAGAAGATGTACACATGGCCATTAAGCATTTACTCAATATTACTAGTCATCAGGGAAATGTAAATCAAAACCAGAATGAGATACCACCTCATACCCACTCGGATGGCCACTATCAAAAAAACACAAAAGCAACAAGTGTTGGCAACAGTGTAGAGAAACTGCAACTCCTGTGCGCCGTTGGTAGGGACGTAAAATGCTGCGGCCACTGTGGAAACAGAATGGATATTCCTTAAAAACTCAAAGTAGAGCTACCGTATGATCCAGCAATTCTATTTCTGGGTGTTGACCCAGAAGAATTGAAAGCAGAGTCTTGAAGAGGTGTGTGTACATCTGTGTTTGTAGCAGCATTTTTCACAATAGTCAAAGGGTGGAAGAAACACAAGAGGCCACTGGTGGATGATTGGAGAAACGTGGTATATACATACATTGAATATTATTCAACCTTAAAACGAAAGGAAATTATGACACGTGCTGCAATGTGAATGGACTTTGAGGATGTTATGCCAAATGAAATTGTTAGTTGCTCAGTTGTGTCCAACTCTTTGGGACCCCATGGACTGTAGCCTGCCAGTCTCCTCTGTCCATGGAATTCTTGAGGCAGGAATACTGGAGTGGGTAGTCATTCTCTTCTCCAGGGGGATCTTTCCCACCCAGGGATTGAACCTGGGTCCCCTGCATTGTAGGCAGATTCTTTACCATCTGAGCCACCAGGGAAGCCCAAGTAAAATATGTCAGTCATAAAAAGACAAATGCTATATGATTCTACTTCTACGAGGTACCGGCTGCTGCTGCTGCTAAGTCGCATTAGTTGTGTCCAACTCTGTGAGACCCCATAGACAGCTGCCCACTGGGCTCCCCCATCCCTGGGATTCTCCAGGCAAGAACACTGACGTGGGTTGCCATTTCCTTCTCCAATGCATGAAAGTGAAAAGTGAAAGTGAAGTCGCTCAGTTGTGTCCGACTCTTAGTGACCCCATGGACTGTAGCCCACCAGGCTCCTCCTTCCATGAGATTTTCCAGGCAAGAGTACTGGAGTGGGGTGCCAGTGCCTCCTCTGATACGAGGTACCTAGGCTAGTCAAATTCATAGAAACAGCATGTAGAATGGTGGTTGCCAGGGGCTAAAGGTGGGAGGCAGTGAAAAATTTTTATGTAATGAGCAATAGCATATTAGCTCTGTTAGTTCAAAAGAGTTCTAGAGATGGATGATGGTGATAGTTGCAGAACAATATGAATGAACTTAACACTACTGAACTGTATTTTTGAAAAGAGTTAAGGTGGGAACTTTCATGTTATATATATATTTTTTTACCACAAATGAAAAGCAAGACCATGTAAAGAGGAGGCCATAGAAATTTGCATGCCTTCTAAGCTCAGTAATATAACAGAGCAGGAAAGTATCTGAGGCTGCAATTTGAGTAAAGAATAAAAGGTGGGAATTTTTGTGAAAGGTTCTTGAATCACATATTTCACAGAAACTAGTAAGGAGAGAGAGAAGAGGCTAAGTGATAACAAAATTAACTTTGAAATTTCAGTCACTTATTCAGAAAAAAAGTTTATTAATTAATTTATTTACCAAGTAATTTACCAGTTAATGAACCAATTAGTTACCAGTTACCAATAGTCAACAATTAGTTGTCAACTTATATTATTACCAACTATTTCCAATTATACCTAATTACAAAAATGGTCAATTAATGAACTTATCAATGAATTTACCAGTGATGCTAGATGTTCATTGTGGGACAGGCTGCACTCTCTGATGATGTTCCTTTTTTATCATGGCTTCTAAGTTTGCTGAAGTGTAGGGGAAGAGAGTACAAGAAGATAGTATAGAATTTTTAAAAATATGTATTTATTTATTTATTTTGGCTACATTGGGTCTTACTAGTGGCATATAGGATATACTTCCTTGACCAGGGATTGAACCCAGACCTCCTCCATTGGGAGCATGGAGTCTTAGCCACTGGACCACCAGCAAAGTCCCTGGGATTGTTTTAAGTGTTGTGCTTAGATCGATACACATTTGTTCTTCTAAATATCATTGGTCAGAACCCACAGTGCTACCGTGACTTCAGGTTAAGCAAGAAGTGTGTTCTGCCTGGATATCCAGGAAGAAGAAAATGAAATAAAGATTGGTAAATGCACAGCATTGTTTCAGCCATGGGGAACTTTCCTAGATATGAGAAATTAATAAATGAACTTAACTATGAATTTCACACTCATTAAAAAAGTCAAATCAATAGTGAAAATATAATTATTGTCCAAATTCTTACATTTGTTTCAAATATCTATTCATCCTATTCTTCCTCTTTCAAAAGAATGACTTGAGAGGCCCTCCAATAGGATAAGAGTAGAGAAATACAGAATTAATTATGGAGAAGGTACTAAAATGTTACTTTGGGTTTTTTGGATATCTTGGCAGAAAACCTCAATGACCTCATTTTCTAAAAATGTTTCTGTTTATTAGGAAGTCTAACACTTTCCTTGCGCTAATTTTGCTTTTGATATATTTTATATAGAAAGTATTACACAACATGCTATTTTCAACAGCAAGTTTGCAAGAGATAACATATTTTCAGTCCTTTCAATAAGAAGACAGAATGTTAAGCTAGTCTGTAAAGGCATTTCTATAGTGAATTAATAGAATAACCCTTGCACGTAGCTTTTTGGGCAACTTGCTTTGATTCAGAGATAAAGCTTAGAGGATTGAGGGAAATGAATATTTAGCAAGTCTCTCAGCCTATCTCTGTAGAATATCAGTTGCTTTAGGGAGAGTTTGAAGATTAGATGGGTAGAATATATTATGAAGATCAGTGTCTCCTTTCTTAAGCATAAATATTCTGTGTTATTGATTGAAGGAGATTCATACGCTTTAGAAGAAAATGCACAAGGAGAAGAGTTAATATTTTGATGGGAAAACTAAGGAACCTGACTTGAATTTTTACTGTGAGTATAAATTTTAAAGTAAAGGGTTGGGAGCACAGCTTTTTAAAAATTTTAAAGCACTGGTTAAATTTTGAATTGACAGTGCCTAGAGCCCATTCCTGTGTGATCTATTTTTCGCAGGGGTGATTTAGCAAAGGCTTGGAAGAATCATTTGGAGCTCATGACCTATTTTGAGATGACTGACCCATACATTGTTCCCATCTGTGTGATCAAGGGCTTCAGCAGCCTGCTTCTGATGTGTTAAGCCAGCTGGTTATGTCTTCCTCACTGCCCAATTGTAAAAACACACTACAGACCCCTGAATGGTCTTTTAGTTGGGACTTTGGCTCTTCCTTGCTTATTCCTGATGTAATCTTTGTCTGATCTAACACCCTTTTGACCTTAAACTTCTGACTCCTTCCCTCAAATCTTCCGTTTCTGGCATTGTGGATTCCTCCCTTCCTTTTAAAAACTGCTTCTTCGGCATCTTCCTTGCAGCCACCATCAGTAAATTTGGGCTTGCCTGTGTGTTTCTGCTTCTTTTCACACTGCTGTAGACTGGTTACTACCCTCTAGCCTAGGGTTTCTGGAAACTCCTATAATGGCACTGAATCTTTGCTTATCAGGCAGATCAGCCCTACTTCCTAAAGAGTAGATAAATCTATTCTTCTAAATGTCTAACTCTTAACATTCTCCATCCGGTTAAATTTGAAGGTATAAATATTCTTTGGTATACCAGTTGAATCTAGAGCCTGCCAATTCTTTATGAAGGCAATGAGTAGAAGACTGCTTTTGTAAAAAGTATGGTTTCTTATACTTTGAATCCATTCCCGAGGGACATATACATGCACTATTAATTAGATTAAATTGCTTGCAAGCATTTGAAATACTTTCTTTAATTTAAGGTGGTTGATCAGATACTCAGTAATGGGTGGATTTAGCATTGTGCAATGAGGTAGAGGTTGAATTCTATATACATGCCTTTGCCCTTATACAGAATTTTCAAGTTAGGGCATTTAGAACTCAAAATGTTTGTGATTTTTTTCTAAAACTAGAAAATTGCTACAAGATTTTGTGTTTCTAAGCAGATTCTGCAATATTTGATATTTTGATCTGGGTAGATTTCAACTTGGATCATAAAGTTGACCAGATAACTTGTAGGCATCCATCTACATTGCTGTGATATCTCTCTAAGTAGATTTCATGGTCTAGGACTTTGCCAAAACAGCTCTGGGTGACTGGAATGAAAGAACAATTGCATCCACTGGGCTGAACCTTCTGCTTCAACTGCTGTATCTTCTTTTCTGCTAGGTGTTATGGGCAAAGCTCTATTACCTGGAGGGAAAGTGGTTGAGAAAAAAATGGAAAATAAGCACTTGTTCTTCAGAAGAGAGCCCCACTCATAGAATGCTCAGCTGTGGCCAGTGCCAAAGGCTTCAGATTAGTCCTGTGGGACCCTTGTCAGCCTTGCTGGCCACCGGAGCCAGGTGATCCAGAGGTGGCCCCTGGTGGCAGTCACAAAAATCAGGGCATCAGAGGAGGGCACAAACTCCTTTCTGGAGACAGTGAGTTAGATGAGGCTGAGAGGAGTGGGAAGATGGTGCTTTCTCCTTCCCTCCCTCCAGGGAAGTGTTTCAGCAAATGGACCTCCTTTCAAGGAATTCTGGGCACTTTTCAACCAGGTCCCTCTGCATGAGGCCCTTGGGTGGGTGAGTCTGAGTGCAGGGGCTTTGGAGTGGTTTCTCAGTTCATTTGAGTCTTGTGGGTCTCCTGTACATCAACCCTGATGCCTTTCAAAGCTAGCTGTTTTGAAGGCATGTCTTTCAGGTGCAAGTCTTAAAAGTTGGGGTGCCCAATGTGAGGTTCGAATCCTTCGCTTCTCAGGCAGAAATCTCTCTCCAATTGTGAATCATCTGCTGGTGCTGCTAAGCCACTTCAGTCATGCGCGACTCTTTGTGTCCCTGTGGACAGCAGCGTACCAGGCTCCTCTGTCCATGGGATCCTCCAGGCAAGAATACTGGAGTGGGTTGCCATGCCCTTCTCCAGGGAATCTTTCTGACCCAGGGTTTGAACCCAGGTCTCCTGCACTCCTGGCAGATTCTTTTACCATCTCAGCCACCAGGAAAGGGGGTGGGATTTACATCAATACTGTGTGTCAGCCTCTCTAACCTGCTTGATTGTGGGGTTTTCTTCATTTGCCTGATGTGTAGTTTGAGGTGTTTTGTAGAGGAAATTCAGAATCATATAGCTGCAGATTCTCTGTGTCTAAAGGGGGAGGTAAGTTCAGGATCTTTCTACATTACCGTCTTGAACGAGAACCTCTGTAGTCCTTTAGCTGAGGTGAGAGACGTGTCCTGACTACTCTGTGGTCCTAGATAACCAATGCAAAGCTGACATTAACACAGTCCCCCAAAGTTCACAAAGATTAATGTGCAGCTGAATTATTTAGAAGGATCGACAGTTTTTTATCTTATCCATATGTATTTCTTGGTGATCCAGCAAGTTTGGTACAGTTATGATGAGAAGAGATTTTAAAGATAAGGTTAATCAGAATGTCCCTCTCAGTTAAAAATCAGCTCAGGGCTAGATAACAATGTGTACTCTGTGGGATAAGAATCAACCTCATCAATATATTCCATTCCTCTTTAGTAATCTCTCAGAATAACTTTGTTTGAACTGCACCCCCTTCAGGAGTCCTGCTGCTTGTCAATGGATTAGTAACCAGGGACGGAAAGGTAGGAGTGGAAAGAACCAGAAATGATCAGAAATCCTTAGGATAAACAAATGAATGGGACTGGATTGACTTGGTGGTCCTGGCTTAAGCTGCGGCTCTGCTATATTGTTTTTTCCTCTAAAATGGGTGCCCATGAAACCCTGGGGTTGTGTAATGCAAATCGAGTGGTTTATTCTCAGCCTCTCGGAGGCTACCTGCGTAGACTTATTTCAATATCAAGTCTTAGTGCTATCTTTTGTCATTGCCAGGCCTTAGTGTTAATTCCTGGTGGGTAGTAAACACCTGAAGTTGTGGTAGAGACAATCAACATACTTCCCTTCTGGGGTAATTCAGGTTTGACTTTGTTTCTAGATCACAGGAGGTTGTCTGCAAAATACTGGTGAGTGGATTTAGTACTTGGCAAAGGCAATACTCTTCAAGAATCCTGACCGGGAGAGGCTGTGAGGCATCTTCAATGGAGCTGTTGGCTAGTCCAAGGCTGCTTGCTATATGCTGCTTTTCGGGACTTGTCAGGTGGTGCTAGTGGTAAAGAACTGCCTGCCAAGGCAGGAGCTTCAGGAGATGTAGGTTTGATCCCTGGCTTGGGAAGATCCCCTGGTGGAGGGCATGGCTACCCACTCCAGCATTCTTGCCTGGATAATCCCACAGACAGAGAAGATTGGCGGGCTACAGTCCATGGGGTCGCAAAGAGTTGGACATAACTGAAGTGACTTAGTGCCCACGCTTGCATGCCGCTTCTTAACTGCAAGGCCAACTGGGAGCAGAGCTAGGTTGTCTCCAAAGGCACCATGAGTCTGCAGAAAGGGACAAGAGATCTCTTGAGAGACTCCCTCCCTAGCTGCCTGCAGCACTGCTGGGCTGCTGAACATGGACAGCTGAGTTCCTCTGGAATGACCAGGAATCTAGTCATTCCAGAAAGAAGGAAGAGCATCATCAGAACCACAAGGCTTTCTTTTTGGGGGAAAGGAGGAGGGACATATAGTGAAGCTGGAGAAGCAAGAAGGATTCGGATTACAATAAGCCTGTTTATTATACTCAATGAGGAATTTGAACTTCGAATAAAGGATGTATGTATGGATGGATGTATTTTAAAAACAGAAGCAACTTGATTAGGCTTGGGATACATCTGACAGCAGCCCTGAGAGCTCTTGCTCAGGGACTTTTGGGTTTGGTAAAGTAGATTTGTTTTTCCAGTAGTCATGTATGGATATGAGCACTGAATAACTAATGCTTTTGGACTGTGCTGTTGGAGAAGACTCTTGAAAGCCCCTTAGGCTGCAAGGAGATCAAATCAGTCAGTCCTAAAGGAAATCAGCCCTGAATATTCATTGGGAGGACTGATGCTGAAGCTGAAGCTCCAATACTTTGGCCACTTTCACTGGAAAAGACCCTGATGCTGGGAAAGATAGAAGGCAGGAGGAGAAGGGGATGACAGATGAAGAAATGGTTGGATGGCATCACTGGCTTAAAGGACATGAGTTTGAGCAAGCTCTGGGGTATAGAAGGACAGGGAAGTCTGTGCTGCAGTTCTTGGGGTTGCAAAGAATTGGACAAGATTGAGTGACTGAACAACAGCAAAGTAGATTTGTCCAAGGCCTGGCTGGTGATGTCATAGATACTGGTGAACCAATGAGATCCCCATTAAGATCAGGAGATTTAATTTTTTTAAATTAGTTTTTGAAATAATTGTAGATTTACTGGAAATTGTAAAATCAATACAAAGATGTTAGTGGTCCTCAATAGTAACACCTCACCATCTATATAGGACAATGGTCAAATCCAGGAAATTGGCATCAGTACAGTCCACAGAGCTTATTCAGAGTTTATCAGTTCACATTCACATTTCTGTGTATGGGTAGCTCTATGCAGTTTCATCACATGTAGATTCTGTTATCATCACCCCAACCAAGATACAAAACTTCTCCATCACCTCAAAACTCCTCATGATACCCTGTTACAGTCACATCCATAGCAATCCTGTCTCTCCACCACTCCCCACCCACCCACCATTCCAAGTCTTTGGAAAACACTAATATGTTTTCCATTTCTTCCATTTTGAGACTGTTATAGAAATGAAATCACACAGTATAAAAACTTTTTGAAATTATTCTTTTCCCATTCAGCATAATGGCTTTGAAATTTATCCAAATTGTCTTGTGTATCAATAATTAGGGCATTAAACAGTCCATAAAGTTTATTTTGTTCCTACAATAGGTCTCAGTTGGTAACAATTTAAATATTTAAATAGATGCCAAAGAAAGTGAAATGGTGACTAACTGTTAAAGGAATTTTGCATTCGATTCTGGAGGATAATTATTACATATCACATGTCTGGAGGAACTGATGGGCTTTTTGTCAGCTACAGTAATCTTAGATACAGCTGCTGTTTTTTTTTCCTGTGATCTGTGCTTTTTTAATTTCCTGGTCCTTTCTCCATATGCAAAATGAGAGCTGAAGTAACAGACCTCTGTTTTTTTCTGTACAGTGTTTTGGGAATCATGAAATATCATGAAAATCAGACAACCTGGCTTTGTGTCCAGGCTCTGCCTTATACCAAGTCTCAGACTTGAGGGATCCCAAATTTTTTCCTCTGGAATGTGAGGGATTTAAAATTTACATTTCTGCTGAAAGTGTCATTAGTAGGATTAAATGAGATTATGTGTTTTAGAGCAATATTTAAACTATCAGAGATTATTTGAGGGGAAGGAAGGTTTTTAATACTGAAATGTAGGAAGAGATTAAAAAATTACTTTTCTATTTCAAAACCACAGGTTTAAAACGTGAGAGGCAACTCAGTATAAGAAAGAACAGGGCAATCAGTTCTAGCTGTTAAAATCTATGTCACCCAGAAAATTTACTTAACTCTTCTAAATTAATTTTTAATTTAAAAATGTATTTAATGCCTTTTTTGTAGTGTTGTAGTGACAGGAGGTTGCATAAATAATGTGAAAAGGTCTTAGGTCATAATATTTAACAGCGGTAGTTCTGCCATGTTTACTAGTGCGACTATTGTTATTTATTTATTGGTACCTGTGAATTGGTTGTTTTCGGAAAATACCTGTTTACTTAACTTGGTCAGTTTCAACACAACAGTTGAAATTTAGTTTCTTGCCTAGATACCCTATCTTGCCTAGAGCAGAGATAGCTGAGATCAAGCCCCAGCTCTGTTACTCCTGCTTTGGGCAGATCAAATAATCTTCCATCTCTTTCCTTATCTGTGAAATAGGATCTAATAACCCTTTGCCTATGGAGATATTAAGATTATGAAAAATGCTTAACAAAAAGACTGCTATAAAGCAGGTATGGGGGGGCGGGTAACAACAGGCATCCTCAAGTTTAAAATGAAAACGAATCTACTGCTCTAGTGTGAAGTGGGCAAGTTACACCTTATAACTGAGACTCTTGCTCTTATTTGTTGATTGAGGGGTGGTTGAGTTAGGAATTGAAAACAGGTGGCCCAGGGACTGACTCTTCCCTTTGAATGGGCTTTGTTTGATCAACAAATCTCTGCCTCTCTGTTCATCTCTTTCTCTGTCTCTCAGTCTCTCGCTTGATTTTGGTACTTTGAACTTGAAATCCTTTGGGAGAGCAAGAATCTCATTCCACAGCTCACAGCACTCCCTGTTGCCTGATACCAGACTGTTTCACGCATTTACTTTATACACCTGGACATCGGAAGTACTGGAACTTGACACAGTTGAAATGGACCACCAATCCCAAAGTGTGATCTATGGAATGTTAATAAATAGTTAAAATAAACTTCATAGGTAAGTACATTTGGAAATGTTCACCAAACAAGTTAAACAGAAGTCTTTACTGTTTTTTTCCTGTTAACAGAAGAATGTGGTTTATTCATACTAGCAAATATTTTAAAGCTATTAAAAAAAACAGGGTGCTATTATATAAAATGACATTGATGAATTTCACAAAGAACACTGAGGTAAAAATCTAGACTCAAAAAGAGATGTACTGTATAAGTCAATACACTTAAAGTGCAAAAACACATAAAACTCATAAAAGAGTTGGAAGTTAGAAGAGTTATTTTTTTGTATGTGTATGGTAAAATATGCACAGTATAAAATGTACCATTTAAACCTTTTTTTAGGATACCGATTACTGACATTAAGTGCATTTGCATTATTGTGCGAGCAGTCATCACCCCTGTCCATCTCAAACTGAGCTTCCATACCCAGGGATCAATAACCCCCTATTCTCCCCTCCCTGCCCTTTGTTGGTTAGCTGCTAAGTTGTGTCTGACTCTTTTGCAACCCTCCAGACTCCTCTGTGCACTGGATTTCCCAGGCAAGAATACTGGAGTGGGTTGCCATTTCCTTCTCCAGGGGATCCTGACTCAGGGATTGAACCCTGGTCTCCCTGCACTGGCAGGCAGATTCTTTACCACTGAGCTACACAAGGAAGCCCCCTGTCCTTGGTGACTACTAATTACTTTCTGTTTCTATGAATTTGACTGTTGTAAATACAGAGGTCTTTACTATTGAATTTCATAAGTACCAATGAAGAGAGGAGTATAGGACTCACCAGTTCCTAAAAATATTTGATAACAGAATTCCTATCTTACAGCATATTTCAGGATTAGTGAGCTGTGAAACAATCTACCTTAGGAAACTTCAGATGATTGTGTCAAGTGATAATTTACTCCCAGATAACTGGGTCTAGGGATTTGAAATAAATGGGCTTCTCTGATAGCTCTGTTGGTAAAGAATCAGCCTGCAATGCAGGAGACTCCGGTTCAATTCCTGGGTTGGGAAGATCCACTGGAGAAGGGATAGGCTACCCACTCCAGTATTCTTGGGCTTTCATTGTGGCTTAGCTGGTAAAGAATCAGCCTGCAGTGCAGGAGACCTGGGCTTGATCCCTGGATTGGGAAGATACTCTGGAGATGGGAAAGGCTATCCACTCCAGTATTCTGACCTGGGTAGCAGAGTCGGACACGACTGAGTGACTTGCATGCAGCACCCATTTATCGGAAATATGTGCAAAAAATACAAAAGAAACACACAAACATGTGGACATACCACATAGAAATGATACTGAGTAGAACTGTCATCGAAGATTATAGTTTTAAAACTTACACGTTTATGCAGCATCAATTAAGAAAAAACACCCGAGTCTTTTAAAGACAGTACTCACTCTAGCTAATCGATTTAGTTATACTTTGAAAGCTTGAAGTTTAACATGACATTTCTTTTTTTTTTTCTCTTGTGAGCACTCATGCCCATTTTATATGGGAATTTATTATTATTTTTTTAAATTTATTATTTATTTATTTATTTCTCCCTTTTATTGTTTTTGCCATACAATGTCATGATATCACCATGGGTTTACGTATGCTCCCCCTTCAGAAACCCC
>ML664177.1:48372167-48499384 GCA_007570785.1 Antilocapra americana
CCCCCCCGGGAAATCTCGATGCACCAGCCCCGAGAATCAATCCTGTAACATGACATTTCTTGAAATACAGTTCATTCTGGGCTAAAAGGAGGCATCAGGAGATTCCATTGTTTTGATGTTTGCCCTTTGGAATATTGTATGGGACAGAGTTTTTTTCTTTCTGTTTAGAATGCTCCTGATAATTTGTATTACAATTCAGTGCAATTTTAAGTGCACTAAATACAGTTAAAGAAAACAAGGGAACACTGTGGTAAATCAGAGGCTCCTTTTACAGTGAGCATATCTTATTTAGATTTATTCATTAGTTTATTTTTTAATTTTAATTTTGATGAGTACAATATTTATGACAATGGGATGTAGGTTAAGGATCTGAACCTGGGAATAAATGGAAAGTAACAGAAATGTAGCCAGAAATAAAGCAAGAGTGCTTCCCTGATGGCTGTTTTAAGTGAAAGATACAGAAAGAACAGAATGGTCTACTACTTCCACAACATGGGACAATAGACTTCTACAATGAATTGATTAGCTTTCCACATATTTATATTTGTTTGCCTGTTAAAATTCCCTTACCAAATCTCATAGGCTGGGAATCTGAGAACCTGGCTGAATGTGAGGATGGCTTGAGGGTCATGGAGTTAAAGTAGACTCAGAGACAGCATCTAGGAATGACGCTTAGAATCCCCCCAAAAAACTCAGTCTGAAGGGACTTGGTGGAGGCATACTTTCATGGATGGTAAAGAGGCAAATTCTGAGAAAAGAAACACTAAAGACAAGTTGGTCTTGGGATATAAGTGATAGATTCCAAAGGAAGGGAAATGCTGAGATATCATTCCAAGAATTCTTTTAGAGGTCTTGGGGTGGTTGAAGGGGAGCAGTTAGTGGGTTTGCACTCTAGCTGCTTTGCTAACTCTGCTAACAGCTTTTGCTAACAGCTTTCTCCTAACTCTGTCTGTCCTATGCCCTGCCAAAGATAAAGCCTGGGGGGAACTGCCTGGGTACACTCTGGTCGAAGACTCCATGGTCTCAGTAGCAAGGAGGAACATGGGAAATGGAGTCCTGAAATCGGTCTCCTGGGTATTAAACTTTTATTACTTAATGTCAAAATTTATAAAAAGTTACATTCCTAAGAAACAAAAAGGAAAAAGTTGATTCTTAATGGACATGGGAATTGGTGCCCTAAATTTAAGTTAAAAGCAGTTTCATTCTATTTTAGTGATAAAAGAAGTGCATGACAGAGATTTGAATTATAAAGAGTTCTGTATTTTGGAAAATCTTGATGTTGACATTATATATGAAACCCAATTTTAATTGGCTGTTAAATTAGTGAAAATTTAGCTATTTCACTAATAGGTCATTAGTGTAATTTGGGTTGGCAAATGCAGATCTAGAGTGCTTCTTAGGAAAAAAATGCAGGTGGAACCTGATTTATCCTGATAATCTGGAAAAGATGTTACATTCTTCCTTTGAGATACCTCTATGATTTGGAATATGTTGAGCTAAACTTTAATAGCTTTAACAAAAATACAAAAATATTAAAAACTCATGACTCTGTTCCAAGGTAATGAGTCATTTCTTCTGGAAAATTGGTATGGAACTGGTATGAAATTACCATCTGTGAAAATTGGTGTGGAATTACCATCTATGAAACAATTCCCTAAAAAGTGATCCTGCCAAAATAGGACTGATAAAAGTCATTAGGAAAATAATGTGTCTGTAGAATGAGAGTACTAATAAGGTTTTTCAGTAGCCTTTGAGGCAGAATTTGAACAAGTCTTGGAAACTGGTTAGATGCCTACTTTGTGCTCAGCACTTTTCTACATCAGGGATCAACAAATTATTACTGTAAAGAACAGGGCAAGTATTTCAGGCTTTGTGGGCCATCTGGTCTCTATTGCAACCACTTTGTTCTGTCTTTGTAGCCCCAAAGCATCCATGCACAATCTGTAAAGCGATGTGGTGTCTGTGTCCTAATGAAACTTTATTATTTACAAAACAGGCAGCTGGCTGGATTTGGCTGTAGGCTGTAGTTTGCCAAACCCTGTTCTAGGTACTGACTTCCAGATTAAGACTGTAGGCACTAGTAGTAAAGAATCTGCCTGCCAAGACAGGAGACGCAAGAGACATGGGTTCGATCCCCTGGTGGGGAAGATCCCCTGGAGATGGGCATGGCAACCCACTCCAGTATTTCGGAGCGGGTGGAGTTTTTAAAACCAAGAGTCATGAGTTTTTAATACTTTTGTATGTTTATTAAAGCTATTAAAGTTTAGTTCAACATATTCCAAGTCATGGAGGCATCTCAAAGGAACAATATATTATCTTTTCCAGATTATGATAAATAATCTGGATAAATCAGGTTCCACCTGCAATCCCATGGACAGGGGAGCTTGGCAGGCTACAGTCCATAGTGTTGCAAAGAGCTGGACACGACTAAAGTGACTTAGCACAGGCCAGCACAATGATCCAAACAAACAAGGTTCTTATGTGGGGCTTGCATTATGGCCCTAGGCTAGGGTTAGGGGAGCTCACAATAAAGAGAAACAGAAATCAATAAGCAAGAAAAATATGACAATGTGCCAAGACGCATCCCTTCTGCCCCCAGTGGGTTTTCCCTTAGATTTCATTGCCAGAACTTAATCACATGAACCCACCCTCTGTTGCAAGGAAGGCTTAGAAAGTGGGGAACAGGTTTGTTTTGACTGGTTTAAATCAATCATGATTGGCTGGCTGCATTGCAAACATCAAATAAATGAGTTTCTGCTGGTGAAATGAAGGGAGATGCAAATCAGAGAGACTACTATGAAGATTACAGGTCATTGTAGAAATGCTAATTATAGAGGAAATGAGAATAGCAGAGTGAAGAATTGTATCCATACTGTGATAACCTATATTAAGGTAAATTACCGAACATTTGAGCAGTGCTTATAAATGCACATTTCCTAATGTAATTCTCAAAACAACTTTATGAGGAGGATAATATTTTTGTTCCCTTTTTAAAAGTGAGCAAACAAAGATTTAGAGAAATTGGGTAATTTGGCAAAGGTTGCACAGCTAATAAGTAGTCCATCAAAGATTCAAATTAGATTCTCTGTTTCTGAATCTTAATTTCTTTCTATATAGAATTTGTGTATAGAATGACTCCTTTTAGTAACAGAATGTATAGAGCTATGAAAAAGAATATACAAGGAAACATGGATAAATGAAAACAGTTCATGTTTTTAGGATTGGGTTAGAAATTGAGATATATGTGATATTTCTTTCTTTAAAATTCTTTTAGATTCAATTTTAATGATCTCATGACTATCATAAAATTGGATGTGGGGCATTAATCCTTGATGGGAAAAGAAATAATTTACACTCTTTTTGCCAGACCTGTACTTCTTTACCTCCCTTGAGATTTTAATTTTTGATCCCTATAATTTTTATTTATGATTTTTCTTAAGATATTAACTACATTAAGCATATACATATTAATTGTACAGACTAGTGAATTCTTCAGATGTGTAAATCCACATAATTATCACCCAGATCAAGTCATAAAACATATCCAAGATCTCAGAACAATCAATTTTGCCCCCTTTCTGGGTGGCTTTCCTTCCACCAGGTGTAACCACTATTCTGACTTCTACCATCGTAGACATGATTTTGCCTATTCTTTTAAAAAATACTTTTCTGTATTTATTTATTTATTTTCAGCTGTGCCGGGTCTTTGTTGATGTGTGAGGGCTTTCCTCTACCTGCAGCAAGTGGGGGCGACTCTCTAGTTGCAGTGCGCAGGCTTCTCCTTGCAGTGGCTTCTCTTTGCAGGGCGCGGGCTCGAGGGCAGGTGGGCTTCCGGAGCTGCAGCACATGGGCTCAGGAGTTGCAGCTTGCAGGCTCTAGACATTGGCTCAGTCCTTGCGGCACAAGGGCTTAGCTGCTCTGTGGCAGGTGGGATCTTCCTTGATCAGGTATCCAACCGGAACCTCCTGCGCTGGCAGGCAGCTTCTTTACCACTGAGCCATCAGGTTAACTTTTGCCTATTTTTTAGTGTCAAATAAAGGACAGAAATGGTATGAACCTAACAGAAGCAGAAGATATTAAGAAGAGGTGGCAAGAATACACAGAAGAACTGTACAAAAGAGATCTTCAGGACTCAGATAATCATGATGGTGTAATCACTCACCTAGAGCCAGACATCCTGGAAAGGGAAGTCAAGTGGGCCTTAGAAAGCAGCACTACAAACAAAACTAGTGGAGGTTATGGAATTCCCAGTTGAGCCATTTCAAATCCTGAAAGATGATGCTGTGAAAGTGCTGAACTCAATATGCCAGCAAATTTGGAAAACTCAGCAATGGCCACAGGACTGGAAAAGATTTTCATTCCAATCCCAAAGAAAGGCAATGCCAAAGAATGCTCAAACGACCACACAACTGCACTCATTGCACATGCTAGTAAAGTAATGCTCAAAATTCTCCAAGCCAGGCTTCAGCAACACATGAATCATGAGCTTCCAGATGTTCAAGCTGGTTTTAGAAAAGGCAGAGGAACCAGAGGTCAAATTGCCAACATCCACTGGATTATTGAAAAAGCAAGAGAGTTCCAGAAAAATATTTATTTCTGCTTTATTGACTATGCCAAAGCTTTTGACTGTGTGGATCACAATGTTCTGTGGAAAATTCTTAAAGAGATGGGAATACCAGGCCATCTGACCCGTCTCTTGAGAAACCTGTATGCAGGTCAGGAAGCAACAGTTAGAAGTAGATATAGAACAACAGACTGGTTCCAAATAGGAAAAGGAGCATGTCAAGGCTGTATATTGTCACCCTGCTTATATAAGTATATCATGAGAAATGCTGGGCTGGAAGAAGCACAAGCTGGAATCAAGATTGCCAGGAGAAATATCAATAATCTCAGATATGCAGACAAGACCACCCTTATGGCAGAAAATGAAGAGGAACTAAAAAGCCTCTTGATGAAAGTGAAAGAGGAGAGTGAAAAAGTTGGCTTAAGGCTCAACGTTCAGAAAACTAAGATTATGGCATCTGGTCCCAACACTTCATGTCAAATAGATGGGGAAATAGAGGAAACAGTGTCAAACTTTATTTCTGGGGGCTCCAAAATCACTGCAGATGATGATTGCAGCCATGAAATCAAAAGTCGCCTACCCCTTGGAAGGAAAGTTATGGCCAATCTGGATAGCATATTGAAAAGCAGAGACATTACTTTGCCAACAAAGATTCTTCTAGTCAAGGCTATGGTTTTTCCAGTAGTCATGTATGCATGTGAGAGTTGGACAGTGAAAAAGGCTGAGCGCAGAAGAATTGATGGTTTTGAACTGTGGTGTTGGAGAAGACTCTTGAGAGTCCCTTGGACTGCAAGGAGATCCAACCAGTCCATCCTAAAGGAGATCAGTCCTGGATGTTCATTGGAAGGACTGATGTTGGAGCTGAAACTCCAATACTTTGGCCACCTCATGCAAAGAGTTGACTCACTGGAAAAGACCCTGATGCTGGGAAGGATTGGGGGCAGGAGGAGAAGGGGAAGACAGAGGATGAGATGGCTGGATGGCATCACCGACTTGATCTACATGGGTTTGGGTGGACTCTGGGAGTTGGTGATGGACAGAGAGGCCTGGTGTGCTGTGGTTCATGGGGTTGCAAAGAGTCGGACACAACTGAGCGACTGAGCTGAACTGAAACAGAATCATAATACATTCAATCTTTAGAGTCTAACTTCTAATGGTTCCTGTTTCGTCCATGAGATACATCCATGTGGTAACATGCCTGTTCTTTTTCGTTGCTCTGTAGTATTTCAGCATATGACCATTCCCGTTTTACTCATTGTACAATGGATGGACATTTGGGTCATATTCAGTTTTTTACTATTATGAATAAAATTTCCATTAACATTCTTATACCAGTGTTTCATGGATTCAACACTCATTTCTATTGAGTGCCTATCCAGGAGTGGCATTGCAGGGTCACAGGGTATATGTATGTTTAGCTTTGATAGACACTACTAAATGTTTTCCAAAGTCGTCTCAATTTAGATCCCTACCAGTGAGATAAGAATGTTCCATTGTTTCATACCCTTGCCAGATTTTTGGCATTGTTGATCTTTTATTTTAGTCAACTCAGTGGGTATGTGGTAGTTTATTTTTGTTTAATTTTGTATTTCTTTGATAATTAACTAAGGTGGAGTATTTTTCATGTATTTATTGGCTATTTTGACATTTGATTTTGTAAAATATCTACTCAAGTCTTTTTTGCATTTTAAAATCTAGGATGTCTATCTTTTTCATATTGATTTTTTGAGACTTCTATATGTATTCTGATATACACACATCCCTATCACTTGATTCTCTTTTATACTATGTATATTGCAACTGTCACTTCATGCTCTTTTATACTATAGTGACTCTTAAAAAGTCAAGTCAACCTTCCATAGTCTTCTCTGGCTAACACTTGCTAACTCCTGGTCTGTATGTGTGACATACCTCCATGTGCTGAAATGTTCCTTTATCTTTTATTGTTAAGAACCTCACCTTCTTCAAAATTCAGGTGAAAATTTACCTCTTGGATGTCTTTGTGTATATGCATCCATAATCTATAGTCACTTTAATTCTGATTTTCTTCTCTCTCTAAAGAAGGCTGATACATTGCTTGTATTGGTCCTAAGTTTGTGTATATATGTGTGTGTTTGTGTCTTAGCACATAGTTGACACTCAATTAATATGGATTCTGTTGTCCAATCTACAAATAGCTGTAAATAAATGTTTATACATTTTTAAATAAATGTTTTCTTCTTTGAGTAATTTCAGGAACTGCTTCACTTGATTGTCCTCATTTCTTTTTTAATCTCATATGCAATTTGAACTTTTTCAGCACTTGAAAATTAAAATGGAAAATTAGGTTCAATTTGGAAGTCAGAGTTTATTGTTAATAGAATGAAATAACCTCCCAAGAGGTTTGTTTTTTAACATTTAATTTTGTTAACACTTTATAAGTTTTAAAATAAAAGTACATGATAATTATAGAGCAAATACTTTGCAATCATAACCGCAGTCAAGAAATAAGCCATTTCCAACATCCAGAGCCCACAAGGCTCTGTTCCATCAGACTTTCTTTCCCTTCATAAAATCATTAATTTTATGATACTTAATCCCTTGTGCTTTCTTAATCATCTTAACATGTATGCAAACATTCCTGAATAAGTTTAGTTTTGTAAGTTTTTGAGCTCTATATAGTATTAATCCTACTGTAAGAATTCTTTTAACTTTCTTCTTTGGCTCAACATTGTTTGAAAGATGAATTCACGCTGTATGTCAAATCAATTTATTTTTATTTTTGCACATATGCTGTTGTGTGGATGAAATTGTATGAATTACTATATTTTATGTATCTGTTCTATTGTTGATAGACTTTTGGATTATCTCCAGTTTGGGGCTCTGGCAAAGAATGGTGTCATCAACATGCTTGAACAGGGAGCTTGCTGAGCATTTGTATGCATTTCTAGAGTAAATGCTCAAAAATAGTATTACTGGTCATATGGTGTATACATCTTTAATGTTCTTAGTTAATGACACACCAATTGTCCCCAAGAATTTGGGGGGAAGGCAGTAATAATAGTCAGCTTTGAATGATTTCCAGTCAAAGCTTGATTTTGGAGCTGGTTCTGAAGGCAAAGAATACGATGCAGGGGAGAAGTTTATTATTTCACCTGCCTAGTGATAGAAAGTGTGATGTTTGTGGAAGAATCATGAAGAAAGCATGATGGAATAGGTACATAAACTGCCATAAGAGAAAACTGAGCATTCAAACTCTGCCACTACTACTGAACTGCTGTTGATTTTCAGTCCAGGTTCAATTTCATTACCTGGAAAATATATTAACAGAGACATACAGAGTTGTAATAGAAAATAAATGTATCAAATATGGAGTGTGTAATGCAGTGCTTTGCACATGATAGGTTCTTAAATGTTATTTCTCTGTCTAAGAAGGAAAGTATTAACCTGTCTTAATGCTCACCCTCTACTTCCTGGGATATTTGAGTGAGACTTGAAGTTGTGTTTATTTTCAGGGTACTTCTCAGTCAGTCTACAAAACTAGAACTAATTATAAACCCTCCAACAAAATCCACATGCATTCTCAAAAGCAAAGTCATAGGAAATCAGTGGAGCTAGATTCATAAATTTTTAGATTATTAAGGCAATTTCCCTCTGCCTATGTCATATGCAGATATTTTGCATTTCATATTCTAGTCTGAAACCATCTATCAACATTATAAGAGCTTAAATTCTGTGTTCCATTTTACAAGGTAGGATGCTGTACTTCATGCTTGTGAAATGAAGGGTTAGTCTGATTCTGTGACTTCTATATTTTCTTCCACTTATCCAATTCCAGGGTCCCACTTGGAGCTTCTCTCTGATTAAGTGTTTAGTGTGACAAGGGGAAATTTAGTTTAACATAAAGTTGGCTTGCTACAAAGACTTGGGTAATTAAGAAATCTTCATTAACTTGGCAAGACCTTTTTAGCTAGCTATATTTTGCCTTAATTATGGTAATAATAACAAAGTCAATGAACTTACTACCTTTCCATTAAGTGCCTCCAAATGTTTTATTCAGAAGAACAATGATTCTTGAAGGGTTATATATTACATGTCTCAGCATGATGAGCCTTATCATTTGATTAGATCACATAATCTTTGAGTTCAAGGTGAAAACTAGCTATGGAAACATTAACATGGCTTTAACTCATACATGCCATTATGAAAGTCTTTAAAAATATACTTGTTAACTTTCTCATAATGATCTAGATACTTAGTATTTTGGCCTGTTTCCTTTTAACACTTGTTAGAGGTCAAGTGTCAATGGTTTGTCTTTCACTTCCTATGTGTTTAGCTGTATTTAAGGTATTTAAGATTTTTTTAAAAAATTCATCCAGCAAAATTCAATTTTCATGATATGCAGTTCTTTGCCTTTATGACAAGTGAATAAAGTTGTGTATCCAACACCACAGTTATGACACTGAAATTTCTATTACACAAAAATTCTCTAATAATTCCTTTTTGTAGTCAACTCTTCCCCCAACTTTACCCTCTGGCCATCACGAGTCTGTTTTCTTGCCTATAGTTTTGCTTGACCAGAATGTCATATGATAAAATCAAACAGTGTGTACTTTTTTGTGACTGTCTTCTTTGGTCTAACAAAATGCATTTGAGAGTTATTCATATCCATGTGAATCAATAGGTCACTCTTTTTCATTGCTGAGTAGTAGTTCACTGAGTGACTGCATAGTACTTTGTTTATTCATTTGCAAGTTGAAAGACACTTCATTTATCTCTGGATTTTGGCAACTATAAATAAAGCTGATGTAAACATTTGCATACATTTTGTATGTATGTGAACATAAAGTTTCATATTTCTTGGTCAAATACCTGGGAGTGAGATTGAAGAGGAGTATAATAGTGAAAGATGCTTAGTTGTGTCTGACTCATTGCGAGGCCATGGACTATACAGTCCATGGAACTCTCCAGGCCAGAATACTGGAGGGGGTAGCCTTTGCCTTCTCCAGGGAATCTTCTCAACCCAGGGATCGAACCCAGGTCTCCTGCATTGCAGGCAGATTCTTTACCAGCTGAGCCACAGGGAAGCCCAAGAATACTGGAGTGGGTAACCTATCCCTTCTCCAGGGGATCTTCCCAACTGAGGAATCAAACTGGGGTCTCCTGCATTGCAGGGGGATTCTTGACCAACTGAGCTATCAGGGAAGTCTGATAGTATGATAAGCGTATGTTTATAGTAAACCACTAAACTATTTTCCAAATTGGCTGCATCCTTTTCTTCCTGTTATGTATGAGAGTTCTCAACATTCCATACCCTCACTATCACTATGTTTTGTCAGCTTTTTATATTTTAGCCATTCTAATAGTTAAATAATTGTGCTTCATTGTATTTTTAATGATGTTGATCATATTTACATGCTTATTTGCCATCCACACATTTTCTTTGGTGAAGTGTCTGTTTAGATCTTCTATACCCAACAAGTACATTGTTTCCTTGTTATTGAATTTTAAGAGTTCTTCGTGGTTTCTCTTTGTAAATTCTTTGTCAGACATGTGACTTGTAAATGTTTTTTCCTAATCTGTGGCTTGTATTTTTCTTTAGTAGTGTTTTGCCTGGGGCAAAGCTTTTATTTTTTGATGAAATCCAATGTATTATGATTTTCCTTTTATGGAGTATACTTTTAGTGTTGTATCTAAGAATTCTTTACACAATCTGAGGCCAAAGATCTTTTATGTTTTCTTGTAAACTTTTGAAGTTTTACATTTTACACTTAAATCTGTTTTCTGTTACTTTTTAAATAAAAAGTAAGATGTAGGTTGTGATTCAGTTTTATTTCTGCCTATAGATATCCAGTTGCTCCAGCACCATCACTGAAAATACTCTTTCTCCATTAACCTGCCTTTGCAATAATGTCAAAAATCAGTTGTCCATATATAAGTAGGCCATTTATGAACTCCCTATACGGTCCTAATGATCTAAGTGGCTATCCATTCACTATACTACCTTAATTAATGTAGCTTTATATTGTCTTGAAATTAGGTAATTTGAGCCTGCTGACTTTCTTCTTCTTTTAAGAATTTATTTGGTTATTTTAGTGCACTGTCTTACAATAAATGTTAGAGTATGCTTGTTAAAACTGTTGTGGGGAATCTGCTATACTCCAATATAAAATAAAAAATTCAAAAGAAAAATAAAGGTTGTGGGTTTTGATTGGAGTTGTATTGACTCTCTAGATCAGATTAGAGAGAACTGACAGCAATATTGGCTCCTCCAATTTATTGATATGGTAAATTCTTCATTTATTTGAATCCTTTTTGATTTTTCTTTCTTTATCAGTGTTTTGTACTTTTCATTACATTGTCCTGAATGCATTGTGTTAGGTTTATACTTATGTATTTAATTATTCTGGTGTTGTTGTAAATGATACTGTTTCAAGTTTTGATTTCTAATTATTTGTTAATAATATATATAAAACACTATTGATTTTTGTATATTGACCTTGAATTCTGGCACCTTGTTAAACTCAATAGTTCTAGAAGCTCATTTATAGGTTACTTTAGATTTTCTATATAGATAATCATGTCATCTGTGAACAGAGGAAACTTTATTTCTTTTTTTTTTTCCTAACCTGTATGTTTCTTTTAAAATTCCTCCATCAAGACACTGGTTGGATCTTTCAGCATAATACTGAAGAGGAGTGGTGAAAGCATGCCTTCTTCTCAATTTTAGTATGCAAACATTTGGTCTTTTACCACTAAGTATGATGCTATCTGTGGAGCATTTTATATATGACTTTTATCAGGTTAAGGAAGTTCCTGTATGCTCATAGTTTCTGAGAGGTTTTTTTTTTTAAAAATCATTAATGGATATGAGTTTTTCTCAATTGCTTTTATACATCTAGAAGTGATTATGTGTTTTTTTCTTCTTTAGGCAGCTAAGATGATTAATTATATTGATTGACTTGAATGTTGAGACAATCTTACATTTCTGGGATAAAAATCAAATTGTTCATGATCCATCTTATATACTGTTTGATTTGCTAACATTTTAACTCTATTTTTATGGATTTTTTGAATTTATGTGCCGAATTTTTTATTTTGGTAATGTCTTTGGGTTTGGTATAAAGGTAATGCTGGTCACAAATGATTTTGGATATCTTCTTTCCTCTTCTGTTTTGTGGATGTAATTGTGAAGAATTCATATACTCTCTTCCTTAAATCTTTTGTGGAACTGACCTGTGAAATCACTTGGTACTGGAGTATTTTTATTAAAAATTTTAAATCAGAAGTTCAATTTATAGGACTATTCCAGTTATCTATTTGTCTTGAACAAGTTTTGATATTTTGCGTTTTCCAAGGAATTTAGACCATTTCATTTATGTTGCTGGGTTTGTGGGCTTAATGTTGCTTGTAGTACATCCTTATTATCTTAATATCTGTGCTGTCTATAGTGATGTACTACTTACATTCTTGATATTAAAAAATTGCATCCTCACCCTTTTTTTTCTTGGCCTTGTCTTTCTTTAATGATTGTAAGTTTTATTAATCTTCTCAAAGAACCAACTTTTGGTTTCATTGAAATTTCTCCATTATTTTTTATATTTTAATTTCATTTATTTGAGATCTTAGGAAAACATCAGAGGAGAAAAAGTCTGGCAAATCAGATACCTGCCATTGTTACTGTTTTTCTTTCCTTCTTGAAGGTTCAAGTTTCCCTCTGGTTTCATTTCCCTTCTACCTGAGGAACATCTTATTGCACTTGTTTTAGAACAGATTTTGTGCTGGTAAACTTCTTCTGAGACTTCACATGTTTTTCTCCATTTGAAATTGGCTTTATTTTGTCTTCATTTTTTTAAGGGTCTCTCTCTCTCTTTCTTTTTTTTTTTTTTTTTTACTGGATACAGAATTCTCATTGAGTGTCCTTTCCTTCAACACTCTAAAGGTGTTCTTCCACTTTCTTGTGGCTTTGAAAATTTCTAAGGAGAAATCCATAGCTCACTTTGATCACCCTTCTCCTTTTGTTTAAGATGTCAGTGGTTTTTCTAACTGTATTAAAGACACCCAGGGGGCAGAACTTGAGGAGGTGCTCCCTCTTTTGTGCGGTGTGAACAGGCTGGCGCCCATAGGGCGCTGAGAGGTGGGCTCCTGAGCGCTTCCTCGGCTCAGCCCCGCATCCCCCCTGCTGCTCTGGGCCTCCTCTCTCCCAGCTCAGGATGATGCACGCTTGCTCGCCTCATGTACTGCCTTGTAATTCCACACAGGCAGGTCTGCCTGGGGTGTAATGAGCTCAGCGAGAGGAAAGAGAGGAAAACTGAGCAAGGACATCCCCGTACACTCCCTGGACCACAGGCCTCCCTCTCCCCTCTTTCCCTGGCCAGAGAGATGGGCTTTCTCTCAGGGGTTCAGGTGCTCTCACAGGCCGCCCCAGCCCCACTGTGATACGGCTCAGCTTGTGACTTGGGCAGCTCTCCAGGCGCGTCTAGGACAAAGCGGAGACTTTGAGATGAGAGAGAGAACCTTACGCACTCACTACTTTACAGGAGGCCTTTTCTCGGTTCTCTAGCTGTAGCTGTTCTTGCCAGGTGGCTCAGTGGTCCAGAATCTACCTGCCAAGGCCGGAGACGAAGGAGACTGCACTGGGTCGATCCTTGGGTCCGGAAGATCTGCTGAACAGGAAATGGCAATCTACTCCAGGATTTTTGTCTGGAAAATCCCATGGAGAGAGGAGCCTTGCGGGCTACCGGCCATGAAGTCACGAAGACTCAGAAGTGACCGCGCAAGCACTAGCCAGAGAATGTTTCTTTCAGAGGTTTTGTTTTGCATTTCCACACCTCACTGCCCTGGGGTCAAAGAAGTGGAAAAAAGGAGGAACAAAACAATGAACTCCACACACTCTGGTTGTTTAAGTTTCTTAATAGTGTTTGTTTTTCAAAATTCTCCATTATATGCATTTTGTATTCTGTGTAGACTGTTTAGTTGTAAGCAGTGGAAGAGAAGTTATATAAGTTTATTCCATTTTGACACACACTGGCACTCCTAAGGTAATTTTAAAGGTGGAAAATATAAAGATGAATAAATTCCTGACTGACTAAGAGACTGATGACCACATTTTCGAATCGTTTATCAATGGATTGACATTTTAAAATATATCTCTGGAGGCAAATTATTTGAAACTGGGTGTGTTCTGGAAAATCTAGATGTGTTTCCCAAGACTTTTAGATCTTAAGACTGGAATAGATGTCTCTTTTTTATATTGTCAAAATACTGTGATTTACTGCTTTCTTAGTTTTTTTTCTACACTAAATTGAAACTATTCGTTTCCTTATCTTTCTTTCACACTAAACCATTTAGTTCTTGAGAAAAAAAACTATGTCTTATTCTCTTGGACAGTCTCAGTATCAAGTAATAATGCCTGGCAACTGATAGGCATTGAATAAACATTTCCTGAATAAATGGACAAGCCAAGCTATAGAATATTCATTCACACCTTTTCCATATACAAATATTTACAAATAAAAAATCCTGTCACCCAGTCATGCATTATACACCCAAATGTTGTGAAACCAGCCTGTCCTTTGAGATTCAAATACTGAGCTAAGCTTAATATAGTCCCACACTTTAAAAAATTTTTGTGAAACATAAAAATAGCTCATTATGGTTCATTTTTTTAATAGCTCATTAACAAAGTTGGGATAGTTTCAGGTGGACAGCAAAGAGACTCAGCGATACACATACATCTATCCATTCTTCTTCCAACTCCCCTCCCATGCAGGCAGCTGCAAAACATTGAGCAGAGTTCCATGTACTCTACAATAGGTCCATGTTTATTGCTGTAGTTCAGTTGCTCAGTCATGTCTAACTCTGTGACTCCATGACTTGCAGCATGCCAGACTTCCCCGTCCTTCACCATCTCCTGGAGTTTGCTCAGACTCACGTCCATTGAGTTAAAGATACCATCTAACAAGTTCATCCTCTGTTGCCCTCTTCTCCTCTTGCCTTCAATCTTCCCCAGCATCAGAGTCTTTTCCAGGGAGTTTGCTTTTCACTTCAGGTAGCCAAAATATTGGAGTTTCAGATTCAGCATCAGTCCTTCCAGAGTATTCAGGATTGATTTCCTTTAGGATTGACTGGTTTGATTTCCTTGCTGTCCATGGGACTCTCAAGTGTCTCCTCCAGCACCACAGTTTGAAAGCATCAATTCTTCAGTGCTCTGTCTTCTTTATGGTCCAACTCTCACATCCATACATGACTACTGGAAAAACTATAGACTTGACTAGATAGACCTTTGTCAGCAAAGTGATATCTCTGCTTTTTAATATGCAGTCTAGGTTTGTTGTAGCTTTTCTTCCAAGGATCAAGCGTCTTTTAATTTCATGGCTGAAGTCACCACCTGCAGTGATTTTGGAACCAAAAGAAAAGATAGTCTGTCACTGTTTCTATTGTTTCCCTATCTATTTGCCATGAAGTGGTGGGATCGGATGCCATGATCTTTGTTGTTTGAATGATGAGTTCTAAGCCAATTTTTTCTTTCTCCTCTTTTATTTCATCAAGAGGTTCTTTTGGTCCTGTTAGCTTTTTGCCATAAGGGTGGTGTCATCTGCATATCTGAGGTTACTATTTCTCCTGGCAATCTTGATTCTAGCTTGTGCTTCATCCAGCCCAGCACCTTTTTTGTACAGTTCTTCTGTGTATTCTTGCCACCCCTTCTTAATATCTTCTGCTTCTGTTAGGTCCATACCATTTCTGTCCTTTATTGTGCCCATCTTTGCATGGAATTGAAGAAGGCAATGGCACCCCACTCCAGTACTCTTGCCTGGAAAATCCCATGGACAGAGGAGCCTGGTAGGCTGCAGTCCATAGGGTCACTAACAGTCAGACATGACTGAGTGACTTTACTTTCACGCATTGAAGAAGGAATGGCAACCCACTCCAGTGTTCTTGCCTGGAGAATCTTATGGATGGAGGAGCCTGGTGGGCTGCAGTCCATGGGGTCGCTAGGAGTCGGACATGACTGAGCGACTTCACTTCACTTTGCATGGAATGTTCCCATGATATCTCTAATTTTCTTGAAGAGATCTCTAGTCTTTCCCATTCTATTGTTTTCCTCTATTTCTTTGCACTGTTCACTTAAGAAGGCTTTCTTATCTCTCCTTGCTATTCTTTGAAACTCTGTATTCAAATGAGTATATGCTTTATTTCTCCTTTGCCTTCCACTTCTCTTCTTTTCTCAGCTATCTGTAAGGCCTCCTCAATCATTTTGCCTTTTTGCATTTCTTTTTCTTGGGGATGGTTTTGATCACTACCAAATGAACCTCTCTCCATAGTTTTTCAGGCACTCTGTCTATCAGATCTAATCCCTTGAATCTATTTTTCACTTCCACTATATAATCATAAGGGATTTGAGTTAGGTCATCCCTGAATGGCCTAGTGGTTTTTCCATACTTTCTTCAATTTAAGTCTGAATTTTACAGTAAAGAGCTCATGATCTGAGTCATAGTCAGCTCCTGGTCTCTTTTTGGCTAACCGTATAAAGCTTCTCTATCTTTGGTTGCAAAGAATGTAATCAACTGATTTCAGTATTGACCATCTGGTGATGTTCATGTGTAGAGTCACCTCTAGTGTTGGAAGAGGGTGTTTGCTATGACAAGTGTGTTCCCTTGGCAGAATTTTGATAGCCTTTGCCCTGCTTCATTTTGTACTTGAAGGACAAATTTGCCTGTTACTCCAGGTAGCTCTTGACTTCCTACTCTGATAAAACATGGTCCACTGGAGAAGGGATTGGCAAACCACTTCAGCATTCTTGCCTTGAGAAATCCATAAACAGTATGAAAAGGCAAAAAGATATGACACTGAAAGATTAATCCCAGGTTATTAGGTATCCAACAGGCTACTGGAGAAGAGCAGAGAAATAGCTCCAGGAGAAATGAAGAGGCTGAGCCAAAGTGGAAACAATGCCCAGTTGTAGAAGTGACTGGTGGGGAAAATAAAGTTTAATGCTGTAAAGAGCAATATTGCATAGGAAGCTAGACTGTTAGGTCCATGAATCAAGGCAAATTTGAAGTGGTCAAACAGGAGATGGCAAGAGAAAACTTTGACATTTTAGGAATCAATTAACTAAAATGGGTGGGAATTGGCAAATTTAATTCAGATGACCATATATCTACTACTGTGGACAAGAATCCCTTAGAAGAAATGGAATAGCCCTCATAGTCAACAAAAGAGTCTGAAAAGCAGTACTTGAGTGCAGTCTCAAAAACAACAGAATGATCTCGGTTTGTTTCCTAGGCAAACCATTCCACATCATTGTAATCCAAGTCTATGCCCAAACCACTAATGCCAAAGAAGATGAACAGTTATATGAAGTCCTACAAGACCTTCTTGAACTAACATCAAAAGAAAGAGGTTCTCACTGGTTATTTTAAATAAAGCAGTGTGTACACATCCATCCCAAATTCCCTGACTGTCCCTTCCCCCTAGGTTTCCCCCAGCAACCATAATTTTGTTAACTCTGAATCTGTTTTGTAAATATGGTTATTAGTATCATATCTTTTAGAGTCTGTGTATAAAGGATATCATATGATGTTTCTGCTTCTCTGACTTACTTCCTCAGTATGACAATCTCTAAGTCCATTCATATTGCTGCAAATGGTATTATTTCATTCTTTTTAATGGCTGTGTAATATTCTGTTGTATATATCTTCACTATCTTTTCCTCTGTTGATGGGCATTTAAGTTGCTTCCATGTCTTTGCTATTGTAAATAGTGTTGCAATGACCATTTGGGTGTATGTATCCTTTATCTCCAGATATATCTCCTGATATATTCCCTCATCCCAGAGTGGGATTGTAGGGTCATATGGTAGCTCTATTTTTAGTTTTTTAAGGAAGCTTCTTACTGTTCTCCACAGTAGCTGTATCAATGTAGGAAGGTTTCTTCTCTCCACACCATCTCTGGGATTTATTGTTTGTGAATTTTTTGATGATATCCATTTTGACTGGCCCAAACTTTTTTTTTTTTAAGATTCTCAGGGACTTGTTCTTTTTTTTTTTTTCTTGGTTTGATGTTTCAATACAATTACAACTTACCTCCTTTGACACTACTTTGGCTGCACAGTTAATCAAGGATGAAACTGAGCTTTTTAAATTTATTTCCCAAATTCTTTATGGAAAGTGTGTGTGTGTGTGTGTTTGTGTGTGTGCACACGTGCAATCTTCAGGAAGGTACATGATGATGAAAGTTATCATCTTGCAGACAAAAAATTTACTATTAGATGCTTTTAAGAATCTATTCATCAAATTACTACATAATCTCCTTTCCCTTCTCTAGATTTAATTTCCTTCACATTATTATACAGAATGATTTATCTTTTCATCCTTCTACTGAGTTTGGGTCTACTCTTGCATATCCAAAAATCCATTAATGGACTCTGCTAAAATCAAGAGTAAGCTAAACATTTTTTAGTTCAACAGAAGGACTGGCAGAGGCTTTAAAGCTTCAGTTTCCTTTTGCCCTTCTCTTAGTGAGTGTGCATGCATGCATGCTAAGTTGCTTCACTCACGTCTGATTCTTTGTGACCTTGTGGACTGTAGCCACAGGCTTGTAGGAGCCACCAGGCTCCTCTGTCCATGGGATTCTCCAGGCAAGAATACTGGAATACTGAAGTGGGTTGCCATGCCCTCCTCAATAGGATCTTTCCAATCCAGGGATCCAACTCACATCTCTAATGTCTCCTGCATTGGTACGCATTTTTTTTTTTTTTTAACTGCTAGCACCCCTGGGAAGCCCGTCATGAGCTTAAATAGAAGTGTTAGTCGTTCAGCAGTGTCCAGCTCTTTGTGACCTCCATCAGCCTCCTCTGTCCATAGAATTTTCCAAGAAAGAATACTGGAGCAGGTAGTTGTTCCCTTCTCCAGGGGATCTTCCTGACCCAGAGACTGAACCCAGGTCTCCTGTATTGCAGGCAGATTCTTTACTGCTGAGCAGACAGGGAAGCCCTTAATGAACATATAGACACATTTTCAAGTGATGATTTAAACCTTACTCTCTGCCCTGCTTCCTTACTTGTTCCACAAACACAGAAGCAGTTAAAGTCCATTTTGGGTTTCAAATGACAACTTAACTATACTGTTACACTTTCTGGTATACATACATATTCATTTCCCAAAGACCAGAAAAATGCATATCTCACTGAGTATGCCTACCTGTTTGCAAAAGAAAATGAGATTTTGTACTGGAAGACCTGTGCTTGAAACATGACAAAACAGCTTTCTACTTTATTTGAGATGTCTTTATCTCAAACTCTGGAGGACTCGTTACTTACATATAAATACTTACATAAAAAGATAAATAAATAAATTAGTCACTTAGTCACTGAGTTAGTCACTCAGTCATGTCTGTCTCTTTACAACCCCATGGACTATAGCCCACCATGCTCCTTTATACATTGAACTCCCCAGACAAGAATACTGGAGTGGGTTGCCATGCCCTCCTCTAGGGGATCTTTCCAACCCAGGGATCAAACCCAGGTCTCCAGAATTGCAGGCAGATTCTTTACCATCTGAGGCACCAGGGAAACCCATATAGAAGTATATTTATACATAATTCTGCATATTTTGATTCATCTATTTATTACCTCTTTCATCTATTATCTCTTCAGACCTCAGTTTTATCATCTGTAAAATGAGAATAACCATAATTTTGGACTCAAATTGCCTTTGGAGTTTATTTGGCTTGTGCATGAATCTGACTAAATGAAAAGGAAAAATGTTCTGGAAGATTACTGATAGTGATTAGCTACTAAGAAGCATATAACTGCAGTCAAATGCCTTGACATTATCGTTAAATAAATCCATTGGAAGTTTAATGGTCATCTTTCAAATCCACTTACTGTGATAAATGTTCACACTAAAGTCACTGGATTTGAAGGCTAGCTTGCATCACTCTTCACTTAATAAAACATTTTTGTTTACATTTGAAAGGCAATTTTACAATAAAATTAAAGAAAGCTTAAACAATAAAATATAAGACATTTACTATGTATTTTTCTAATCCAATAATTGATTTCCCAGTTTTCAAATGCCATGTATATGTTCCTGTTTTCAGGAACATATGTATGTTCAATTCCACATGTATATGTTAATTTATAGTTGTTATCTTGGTGATCAGATCCCCTCCCCCCATTGGTTATCTATTTTACGTATGGTAATGTAAGTTTCCATGTACTCTTTTCATACATCTCAACCTCTCCTCCTCTCTCTCCATGTTCATAAGTCTATTCTCTATGCCCGTTTCTCATTGCTGCACTCTGAAGAAATTCTTCAGTACCATTTTTCTAGATTCCATATATGTACATTAGAATATGATATTTATCTTTCTCTTTCCAATTCACTTCATGCTCTATAATAGGCACCAGGTTCATCCACCTCATCAGAACTGACTCAAATGTGTTCCTTTTCATAGCTGAGTAATATTCCATTGTGTATATGTGCCACAACTTCTTTATCCATTAATCTGCTGATGGTCATCTAGGTTACTTCCATGTTCTAGCTATTATAAATAGTGCTACAATGAATAGTAGGATACATGTGTCTTTTTCAATTTAAGTTTCATCAGGGTATATGCCTAGGATTGGAGTTGCTGGGTCATATGGTGGTTTTATTTCTAGTTTTTTAAGGACTCTCCATACTGTCTTCCACAGTGGCTATATCAATTTACATTCCCAACAACAGTGCAAGAGTGTCCCCTTTTCTCCACACCCTCTCCAGTATTTATTGTGCATAGGCTTTTGGATGATGCCCATTCTGACTGGTGTGAGGTGATATCTTATTGTGGTTTTTATTTGCATTTTTTGATAATGCTATGTTGAGCATCTTTTCATGTGTTTGTTATCCATCTGTATGTCTTCTTTGGAGAAATATCTGTTTAGGCCTTTTCCCCACTTTTTGATTGGGTTGTTTGTTTTTCTGGCATTGAGTTCTATGAGCTGCTTGCATATTTGGGGAATTAATCCTTTGTCAGTTATTTCATTTGCTATTATTTTCTCCCATTCTGAGGGTTGTCTTTTCACCTTACTTATAGTTTCCTTCTCTGTGCAAAAGCTTTTAAGTTTAATCAGGCCCCACTTGTTTACTTTTCTTTTTCTTTTCATGAAATATAATCCATGCCACATTTCTATGAAACTATGAGCCATGCCATGTAGGGCCACCCAAGACAGATGGATCATGGTGGAGAGTTCTGACAGAATGTGGTCCACTGGAGAAGGGAATGGCAAACCACTTCAGTATTCTTGCCTTGAGAGCCCCATGAATAGTATGAAAAGGCAAAAAGGACACTGAAAGATGAACTCCCCAGGTTTGTAGGTGCCCAATATGCTACTGGAGATCAGTGGAGAAATAACTCCAGAAAGAGTGAAGAGATGGAGCCAAATCAAAAACAACACACAGTTGTGGATGTGACTGCTGATGGAAGCAAGGTCTGATGTTGTAAAGAGCAATATTGCATAGGAATCTGGAATGTTAGGTCTATGAATCAAGGAAAATTGGAAGTGGTCAAACAGGAGATGGCAAGAGTGAACATCAACATTTTAGAAATCAGCAAACTAAGATGGACTGGAATAGGTGAATTTAACTCAGATGACCATTATATCTATTACTGTGGGCAGGAATCCCTTAGAAGAAATGGAATAGCCATAATAGTCAACAAAAGAGTCTGAAATGCAGTACTTGGCTGCTGCTGCTAAGTCGCTTCAGTTGTGTCCGACTCTGTGCAACCCCATAGACGGCAGCCCACTAGGCTCCTCCATCCCTGGGATTCTCCAGGCAAGAACACTGAACTGGGTTGCCATTTCCTTCTCCAATGCATGGAAGTGAAAAGTGAAAGTGAAGTTGCTCAGTCGTGTCCGACTCTTAGTGACCCCATGGACTGCAGCCTACTAGGCTTCTCCATCCATGGGAGTTTCCAGGCAAGAGTACTGGAGTGGGGTGCCATTGCCTTCTCCACAGTACTTGGATGCAATCTCAAAAAAGACAGAATGATCTCTGTTCGTTTCCAAGGCAAACCATTCAATATCACGGTAATCCAAGTCTGTGCCCTGACCAGTAATGCTGAAGAACCTGAAGTTCAATGGTTCTATGAAAACCTACAAGGCCTTCTAGAACTAACACCCAAAAAAGATGTTAGGTGTTTTCATTATATACACCTTTTCATTATAGGGGACTGGAATGCAAAAGTGGGAAGTCAAGAAACACTTGGAGTAACAGGCAAATTTGGCCTTAGAGTAGAGAATGAAGCCCAGCAAAGAAAAATAGAGTTTTGCCAAGAGAATGCACTGGTCATAGCAAGCACTGTCTTCTATCAACACAAGAGATGACTCTACACATGGACATCACCAGATGGTCAACACCAAAATCAGATTAATTATATTCTTTGCAGTGAAAAATGGAGAAGTTCTGTACAGTCAGCAAGAACAAGACTGAGAGCTGACTGTGGCTTAGATCATGAAATTCTTATTGTCAAATTCACACTTAGATTGAAGAAACTAGGGAAAACCACTAGACCATTCAGGTATGACCTAAATCAAATCCCTAATGGTTATACAGCAGAAGTGAGAAATAGATTTAAGGGACTAGATATGATAGAGTGCCTAATGAACTGTGGACAGAGGTTCGTGACATTGTACAGGAGACAAAAAACAAAACCATCCCCAAGAAAAAGAAATGCAAAAAAGTAAAATGGCTGTCTGAGGAGGCCTTACAAATAGCTGTGGAAAGAATAGAAGTGAAAAGCAAAGGAGAAAAGGAATGATATACTCATTTGAATGCAGAGTTCCAAAAAATAGCTAGGAGAGATAAGAAAGTTTTCCTCAGTGATCAATGCAAAGAAATACAGGAAAACAATAGAGTGGGAAAGACTAGAGATCTCCTCAAGAAAATTAGAAATACCAAGGGAATATTTCATGCAAAGATGGGCACAGTAAAGGACAAAAATGGTATAGACCTAACAGAAGCAGGAGATATTAAAAACAGGTGGCAAGAATACACAGAAGAACTGTACAAAAAAGATTCATGACCCAGATAATCATGATGGTGTGATCATTCACCTAGAGCCAGACATCTTGGAATGTGAAGTCAAGTGGGCCTTAGGAAGCATCACTATGAACAAAGCTAGTGGAGGTGATGGAATTCCAGTGGAGCTATTTCAAATCCTGAAAGATGATGCTGTGAAAGTGCTGCACTCAATATGCCAGCAAATTTGGAAAACTCAGCAGTGGCCACGGGACTGGAAAAGGTCAGTTTTCATTCCAATCCCAAAGAAAGGCAATGCCAAAGAATGCTCAAACGACCACACAATTGCACTCATCTCACAAGCTTGTAAAGTAATGCTCAAAATTCTCCAAGCCAGGCTTCAACAGTATGTGAACCATGAACTTCCAGATGTTCCAGCTGGTTTTAGAAAAGGCAGAGGAACCAGAGATCAAATTGCCAACATCTGCTGGATCATTGAAAAAGCAAGAGAGTTTCAGAAAATCATCCATTTATGCTTTATTGACTATGCCATAGCCTTTGACTGTGTGGATTACAATAAACTGTGATAAATTCTGAAAGAGATGGGAATACCAGATCATCTGACCTGCCTCCTGTGAAACCTGTATGTAGGTCAGGAAGCAACAATTAGAACTGGACATGGAACAACAGATTGGTTCCAAATAAGAAAAGGCATAAGTCAAGGCTGTATCTTGTCACCGTGCTTATTTAACTTATATGCAAAGTACATCATGAGAAACCCTGGGCTGCATGAAGAACAAGCTGGAATCAAGATTGCCAGGAGAAATATCAGTAACTTCAGCTATGCAGATGACACCACCCTCATGGCAGAAAGTGAAGAAGAACTAAAGAACCTCTTGATGAAAGTGAAAGAGGAGAGTGAAAAAGTTGGCCTAAAACCCAACATTCAGAAAGCTAAGATCATAGCGTCCAGTCCCATCACTTCATGTCAAATAGATGGAGAAACAGTGGAAACAATGGCAGATTTTATTTTGGGGGGCTCCAAATTCACTGCAGATTGTGATTGCAGCCATGAAATTAAAAGACACCTGCTACTTGGAAGAGAGGTTATGTCCAACCTAGACAACATATTGAAAAGCAGAGACATACTTTGCCAACAAAGATTCGTCTAGTCAAGGCTATGGTTTTTCCAGTAGTCATGTATGGATGTGAGACTTGGACTATAAAGAAAGTTGAGTGCCGAAGAAATGATGCTTTTGAATTGTGGTATTGGAGAAGACTTTTAAGAGTCACTTGGACTGCAAGGAGATCCAACCAGTCCACCCTAAAAGAAATCAGTCCTGAATGTTCATTGGAAGAACCGATGTTGAAGCTGAAGTTCCAATACTTGGCTACCTGATGTGAGGAGCTGACTCATTTGAAAAGACCCTGATGCTGGGAAGGGTTGAAGGTGGGAGGAGAAGGGAATGACAGAAGATGAAGTGGTTGGGTGGCATCACTGACCTAATGGACATGAGTTTCATTAAACTCCAGAGTTGGTGATGGACAGAGAGGCCTCACATGCTGCAGTCCATGGGGTAGCAAAGATTCGGATGTGACTGAGCAACTGAGCTGAACTGAACTGAACTGAGGAGGTGGATCATAGAGGATCTTGCTTTGATTTGTGTCATTGAGTGTTCTGCCTATGTTTTTCTCTAAGAATTTTATAGTTTCTGGTCTTACATTTAGGTCTTTAATCCATTTTGAGTTTATCTTTGTGTATGATATTAGGAAATGTTCTAATTTCATTCTTTTACATGTAGCTGTCCAGATTTCCCAGCATCACTTATTCAAATGGCTGTCTTTGCCCCATTGTATATTCTTGCCTCCTTTGCAAAAATAAGGTACTCATAGGTACATGGGTTTGTTTCTGAGCTTTCTATCTTGTTCCACTGGTCTATATTTCTGTTTTTGTGCCAGTACCATACTGTCTTGATGCCTGTAACTTTGTAGTATAATCTGAAGTCAGGAAGGTTGATTCCTCCACCTCCATTCTTCTGTCTCAAGACTGATTTGATTACTTGGGGGTATTTTATGTTTCCATATGAATTGTGAAATTTTTTTGTTCTAGTTCTGTGAAAAATGCCATTGGTAATTTGATAGGGATCTCATTGAATCTGTAGAATGCATTTTATAATATAGTCATTTTCATATTATTGGTTCTTCCTACCCAGGAACATGGAATATCTCTCCATCTGTTTATGTCATCTTTGATTTCTTTCATCAGCATCTTATAATTTTCTGTGTACAGTTGTTTTGCCTCCTTACATGAGTTTATTCCTAGATATTTAATTTTTTTGTTGTTGCAATGGTGAATGGATTGGTTACTTAATTTCCCTTTCTGATTTTTCATTGTTAGCATATAGACATGCAAGTGATTTCTGTGTATTGATTTTGTATCCTGCAACTTTTTAAAATTCACTGATTAGCTCTATCTGCAAACAGTGAGAGACTTACTTCTTTTCTGAACTGAATTCCTTTTATTTCTTTTTCTTCTCTGCTGTAGCTAGGACTTTCAGAACTATGTTGAATAATAGTGGTGAGAGTGGACATCCTTGTCCTGTTCCTGATCTTAGGGGTAATGCTTTTAATTTTTCACCATTGAGAATAATGTTTGTTGTAGACTTATTGTATATGGCCTTTACTGTGTTGAGATACATTCCTTTTATGCCCATTTTTTGAAGAGTTTTAATCATCAATGGGTGCTGAATTTTGTCAAAATTTTTTTTCTGCATCTCTTGAGATTATCATATAGTTTTTATCCTTCAATTTTTTAATATGGTATATCACATTGATTTATTTGCATATATTGAAGAATCCTTGCATTACTTGATAAACCCAACTTGATCAAGGTGTATGAGATTTTTGATGTGTTGCTGAATTCTGTTTGCTAAAACTTTGTTGAGAATTTTTACATCTATGCTCATCAGTAATATTGGCCTGTAGTTTTCTTTTTTTGTGTTTCCTTATTCTGGTTTTGGTGTCTGGGTGTTGGTGGCCTTGTAGAATGAGTTTGAAAGTGTTCCTTCCTCTGCAATTTTTATAAAGAGTTTTAGAAGGATAGGCATTAGCTCATCTCTAAATATTTGATAGAAATCTCCTGTGAAGTCATCTGGTCTTGGGCTTTTGTTTTGTGGGAGATTTTTGACCACAGCTTCCATTTCAGTGCTTGTAATTGGGTTGTTCATGATTTCTGCTTCTTCCTGGTTCAGTCTTGGAAGATTGAACTTTTATAAGAATCAGTCCATTTCTTCCAGGTTATCCATTTTACTGTTATATAGTTGTTCATGATAGTCTCTTACAATCCTTTGTATTTCTGCATTGTCTGTTGTAACCTCTCCTTTTTCATTTCTAATTTTATTGATTTGATTCCTCTCTCATTTTTTCATGATGAGTCTGGCTAAAGGTCTGTCAATTTTGTTTATTTTCTCAAAGAAACAGCTTTTAGTTTTATTAATCTTTACTATTGTTTCTTTCATTTCTTTTTCATTTATTTCTGCTCGGATCTTTATGATTTCTTTCCTTCTACTAATTTTTTTTTGTTTGTCATTTTACAGTTGCTTTACGTGTAAATTAAGGTTGTCCATTTGATGTTTTTCTTGTTTCTGGAGGTAGGACAGTATTGCTATAAATTTCCCTCTTAGAACTGTTTTTGATGCATCCCATAGGTTTTGTGTTGTCGTGTTTTCATTGTCATTTGTTTCTAGAAATTTTTTGATTTCCCTTTTGATTTCATCAGTAACTTGTTGGTTATTTAGAATCGTGTTGTTTAATCTCCATGTGTCTGTGTTTCTTACAGTTTTTTTTTCTTGTAATTGACATCTAGTTTCATAGCATTATGGTTGGAGAAGATGCTTGAAATGATTTCAGTATCTGTTCATTTATTATGTTTGATTTGTGTCCCAAGATGTGGTCTATCCTGGAGAATGTTCCATGTGCACTTGAGAAGAAAGTGTACTCTTCTGCATTTGAATGGAATGTCCTGAAGATATCAATGAGATCCATCTCATCTAGTGTATCATTTAAGACTATGTTTCCTTATTCTCTGTTTTAATAATCTGTCCATTGGTGTGAGTGGGGTGTTAAAGTCTCCTACTATTATTGTGTTACTGTCAATTTCTCCTTTTATGTTTGTTAGTGTTTGTCTTATGTATTGAGATGCTCCTATGTCCAGTGCATAGATATTTACAATTGTTGTGTCTTCCTCTTGGATTGACCCCTTGATCATTATGTAGCATCCTTCCTTATCTCTTGTAATCTTTAAGATCTATTTTGTCTGATACAAAGATTGCTACTCCAGCTTTCTTTTGCTTCCCATTTGCATGGAATATATTTTTCTATCCTCTCACTTTCAGTCTATATGTGTCTTTACATCTGAAGTGGGTTTCTTGTAGAGAGCATATATATGGGTCTTGTTTTTGTATCCAACCAGTCTGTTTTGTGGTTGGATCATTTAATCCATTTATATTTAAAGTAATTATTGATATATATGTTCCTATTGCCATTTTCTTAATTGGGCTTGATTTTTTAGATCTTTTTTCCTCTCTTGTATTTCTTGACTATGTAAGTCTGTGTAACAATTGTTACAAAGCTGGTTTAGTGGTACTGAATTTTCTTACCTTTTGCTTGTCTGAAAAGCTTTTTATTTCTCCATCAGTTCTGAGTGAGGTTCTTGTCAGGTACAGTAATCTTGGTTGTAGATTTTTCCCTTTCAGAACTTTAAATATATCCTGCCATTCCCTTCCTGAAGAGTTTCTGCTGAAAGATCAGCTGTTAAGTGTATGGGGTTTCCCCTGTATGTTACTTGTTGCTTCTCTCTCACTACTTTTAATATTCTTTCTATGTGTTTAGTCTTTGTTAGTTTGATTAGTATGTTTCTCCTTGGATTTATCCTGTATGGGACACCTTGTGCCTCTTGGACTTGACTGACTATTTCCTTTTCCATGTTGGGGAAATTTTCAACTATAATCTTCAAAAATTTTCTCATTCCCTTTTTTTTTCTCTTCTTCTGAGACCCCTATAATTCAAATGTTGGTGCATTTGATATTGTCCTAGAGGTCTCTGAGACTATCCTTGGTTCTTTTCATTCTTTTTACTTTATGCTGCTCTTCAGAAATTATTTCCACCATTTTATCCTCCAACTCACTGATTCGTTCTTCTGTTTCAGATATTCTGCTATTGATTCCTTTTAGAGTATTTTTAATTTCAGTATTTATGTTGCTTGTCTCTGCATGTTTATTTTTTAATTCTTCTAGGTCTTTGTTAATTAGTTCTTGCATTTTTCTCAATTTTGTTTTCAAGATTTTTTTATTATCTTTACTATCATTATTCTGAATTCATTTTCAGGTAATTTTCCTATTTCCTCTTCACTTATTTGGACTTCTGTATTTCTAGTTTGTTCCTTATTTATGTAATATTTCTCTGCATTTTCATTACTTTTTTTTAAAATTTATTGTGTTTGAGGTCTTCTTTTCCCAGGCTTCACGACTGAATTCTTTCTTCCTTTTGGTTTCTGCCCTCCTAAGGTTGGTGCAGTGGTTTGTGTAAGCTTTCTATAGGATGAGATTTTTGCTGAGTTTTTGTTTGTTTTCTTTTCTTTCTGATGGGCAAGGCTGAGTGAGGTGGTAATCCTGTCTGCTGATGACTGGGTTTGTAGTTCTGTTTTGTTTGTTGTTTAGATGAGGCATCTTGCACAGGGTGCTACTGGTGGTTGGGTGATGCTGGGTCTTGGATTCAAGTGGCTTCCTTTGTGAGAGTTCTCACTATTTGATACTTCCTAGGATTAGCTCTCTGCTAGTCTAGGTTCTAGGAGTCTGTGCTCCCACTCCAAAGGCTCAGGGCTTGATCTCTGGTCAGGAATGAGGATTCCACAAGTAGTTTGTTACTGGCATTAATTGAGATTAAAACAAATATCCAAAAACTAGAAACCAAAGATGAGCCCCAGACAAGTGGCAGTTACAAAATCAGGCAAATGATAATTAAAATAATGGCATATACACATATACATATATGCCCATGAGGAAAGTCAAAACAGTCCAACAAAGATAAAGTACAGTAGACTGACCCATCGAAGAAAGGAAATCAGAAATTATATTTGCTAGTTAAGAACAAAGCTAACTAAAGCACAAATTGGAAAACAAAACTAAAGCAAGGTGCCAGTGGGGGAATAAAGCAATGAAAATAAAACTACCAAATATGTTGAGGGCAAAGGAAAGAAAGAAAAGAAAGAAAGAATATATATGCAAGGTTAAACAGAAGTAGATAAAGAAGATTTATATACATTAAAGATTAGTTGCAAGGAGAAAAGAACAGTAGGAAAAGCAAGCAGGCCTCTTTGCCAGTCTTCCTCTGTAGCTCCACCTGTTCAAGCACTTAGAGGGCTCCCTTGCCTGGGGTCCTTCTCTGTTTGATGCATCAGGCACATAGAGGGTCCCCCTGGTTGGGGTCCTACTCTGTAGATCAGAGTGTCAGGCACTGAAAGGGGCACCCTGGGTGGGGTCCTACTCTGTAGTTCAGAGAATCATGCGTTTGATGGACCAGCCTCTCTATTGTTCAGCTGCCCATGCTGGCTGTTGGGAGAGAGAGGCTATGGTGATGGCTCCACCCCCTACATGTGATTCAGCAGTATCGCCTTGCTTCAGTGGCTGCCAGGCTTTCCTCCAAAGGCATTTCCCACCACTGTCTCCTCCCTCACATCCCCTCAATCTGTCTCTCACAGTCAACAGCAGCGCTTGCCCTGTGATTGCTCCACAATCCCTAAACTCCAGCACTCAGTCACTGCACCTTTCAGGGAACCTGCGTCCCTGTCTAGGGTATCTATGGCTGTGGCAAGGACTGTCTGATTCTCATTCCATTTAGACTGCCACGGATCAGCTGTTTCATTCTCAGCCTTAAATGTTTCTCCTTTGACTCAGAAAATTACCCTGATGTGGAGATCGGACCCCTGCTTCAGGTCCCCCACTCACCGAGGGCAGGTCCAGTCTTTTTAACATCCCTGTTTTTTTCCCCCAGTTCCTTCATCCTACTGAGTCTGCATGGGTCTATATACTCTTTCCCGCTGGTCAGGGACTCCTGTCTCAGCTGGTGTTCTGCATGCATCTCTGTGTCTGAAGGTATATTCCTGATGCATCGATGGAGACAGATGTACTCCATGTCCACCTACTCCTTTGCCATCTTGTTCCAGTGATCAGATTTCTAATCTGGTTTTACTTAATATTATGCTATCATTACTACTTTCTACAATAGTCTGTAGTGCTCACATTATCTTAATAATAGTATGTTATGTTATTTCACCAATTTAATGTGCCATCACTTACATGACCATTTAAATAGTTTTCAAATGTTTACTGTCATAGATATTAGTGCACTATCTTCATGGATTTAGCTTTTTGTTGTCACTTTGTTCTAGGATCTATCTTCTCTGCTGTGCTGTGCTAAATCGCTTCCATTGTGTCCAACTCTTTGTAACGCTATAGACTGTAACCCTCCAGGCTCCTCTGTCCATGGTATTCTTCAGGCAAGAATGCTGGAGTGGGTTGCCCTGCCCTCCTCCAGGGGATCTTCCTGACCTGGGGATCGAACTTATGTCTCTTATGTCTCCCCCACTGGTAGGGTGCATTCTCTATCACTACTGCCACCTGGGAAGCCCCAGGATCCATCGTCTAGGAGACTCAAAAAATTACTGTACTACCTTACACATGGGAGTATACCAAGGTCAATAGAATATTCCTGTTTTTTTTTTTAAGTATTTTAAACTTTTGAATAGTTTGAATAATTTAATAATATAGTTATCTCAAGATTGGCTTTACATTTTTATTAATAGTGAGGTTGAATAGTTTCCTTTTTTTAAATTAGAATTTCCTTTTATGTGGCTAAATTGTGGCTATCAGTTGCTCATTTTATCTACTGGTGGCTTGAGATATATTCTTGTAATACATATTAATAACTTGCTGTAAACATTTTTTTCAACTTTTGCTTTCCTTTTTAACTTGTTTTATTTTTTTTAATGTAAATGCCTTATAATTTTAGATGGTCAAGGATGTCTGCTATCCTCTTTATGGTTTTTTAAATTACTTCAAATAGAGGAAATGAAAATTTCTCAAAGGATCTGAAAGATAATATTTTAATTTTTCTTCTATTTTCCTATACTAAAAACCTGTGATTTAACTCTTAATTCCTGAATTTATTTTGAAAAGTTGGTATTTATATACATTAAATTGGCAGCTTTAATAAAACACTATGCTATCAGGTTTCTGTGTACAAATATGGAGAAAGAGAGATAAAGTTGATAAACAAGAATTTAGGAGAATAAAAAAAATTCAATGACAGAGAATTATTACAAACATTATTATATATGTATAACTATTTCTTATTTCTTCACATAACCATATTGAAAAACTGATGAACATTTGAAAAAATTATATCATAGAATTCTTCCCAGTTTTCTGTTTTCTGCTTTTATGAATTTTGAAATTATATATTTCTTGGAAGTTTAGTGGAAATATTCTGCAGTATTACCTGAGTGTGGATTTTTTGTGAAAATTTTAAGGTAGTTATGAAACTGTCTACATCTTTCTGATTGTTTTGATAAGTTATTATTTTTTGCTAGTGTATTTTCACTTCATTTAAGTTTTCAAAATGTCTGACATGCAATTTTTCTAAGTACTTTCTTAGCATTTAAAAAAATCTTTAAAGTATCTGTAGTTATTTCTCTTTTTGTTCACATTTTAGTTTGTTTCTTCTCTCTTTTTCTGAATTAATTTTCCAGAGAATTAGTTAATCTCTTTAAAGGGTTGAATTTGTCTTTGGTGGTGCTCTCTGATGACTTTATTCTGCATTCATTTATTTTCTGCTTTTAACTTAATTACTTTTTATAATTTTATTATGCTTCACTTACTAATTTCAGCTTTTTAATTTTCTAATATAAGTTTATTTTAAGGCTAAAATTTCCCTCTAAAAACCACTTTAGCTATATTCCATAGATTTTGATAGACAGTAGTTTCTTCTTAGTATTTTAATTTTCCATTATAATTTCCCTTTCAACTTTTTGGTTATTTAAAAGAGATATTTAAAATTTTCCATATCTTTGGAGATTATTAATTTTTTATTATTGATATTGAACTTAATTGCATTGCAGAAAGACAATATAATCTGTATAATGTTAGTTCTTTGAAGTCTTTTGAGACTTGATTTATGGTCTGTAAATGCTAACTTCTTAAATGTCCCTTGTATGCATGGAAAGAATATATGTTTTAAAATCAACAGGTGCTCTATGGACACCTTATCTTTGACAAAGGAGGCAAAAATATACAACGGAGAAAAGATAATCTCTTTAATAAGTGGTGCTGGGAAAACTGATCAACCACCTATAAAAGAATGAAAATAGAACACTTTCTAATATCATACACAAAAATAAATCCAAAACAGATTAAAGATCTAAATGTAAGACCAGAAACTATAAAACTCTTAGCGGAAAACATAGGCAAAACACTCTCTGACATAAATCACAACAAGATTCTCTATGACCCACCTCCCAGAGTAATGGAAATAAAAACAAAAATTAACAAATGGGACCTAATTAAACTTAAAAGCTTTTGCACAATGAAGGAAACTATAAACAAGGTGAAAAAGCAGGCTTCAAAATGGGAGAAAATAATAACAAACAAAGCAACTAACAAAGAATTCATCTCCAAAATATACAAGCAGCTCATGCAGCTCAATATCGGAAAAATAAACGACCAAATCAAAAAATAGGCCAAAGAACTAAACAGACATTTCTCCAAATAAGACATACAAATGGCTAACAAGCATATGAAAAGATGCTCAACATCACTCATTATCAAAGAAAAACAAATCAAAACCACAATGAGGTATCATCTCACACTGGTCAGAATGGATGTCATCAAAAAGTCTACAAACAATAAATGCTGGAGAGGGTGTGGAGAAAAGGGAACCTTCTTACATTGTTTGGTGGGAATGCAAACTAGTACAGCCACTATAAGACTGAAGATTGAAGGTGGAAGGAGAAGGGGACAAAGAGGATGAGATGGTTGGACGGTATCACTGACTCTATGGACATGAGTTTGAGCAAGCTCTGGGAGTTGATGATGGACAGGGAAGCCTGGCGTGCTGCAGTCCATGGGGTCACAGAGTCAGACACAACTGAGTGACTGAACTGAACTGAACAGGCACTATGCAGAACAGGAGATTCCTTTAAAAACTTGAAATATAATTGCCATATGATCCAGCTATCCTACTGCTGGGTATACACATTGAGGAAACCAGAATTGAAAGAGACATGTGTACCCCAAAGTTCATTGTTGCATTGTTTACAATAGCCAGGACATGGAAGCAACCTAAATGTCCTTTGGCAGATGAATGGGTAAGGAAGTGATGGTACATATACACAATGGAATATTGCTTAGCTATAAAAAAAAAGAACACATTTGAGTCAGGTCTAATGAGGTGGATGAAACTGGAGCCCGTTGTACAGAGTGAAGTAAGCCAGGAAGAGAAACACCAATATAGTATATTAATGCATTTGTGTGGAATTTAGAAAGACCATAACCACAGCCTATATTCTAGACAGCAAAAGAGACGCAGATGTAAAGGACAGACTTTTGGACTCTGGGAGAAGGTGAGGGAGGGATGATATGAGAGAATAGCCTTGAAAGTGAATATTACCATATGTGAAATAGATCACTAGTGCAAGTTTGATGCATGAAGCAGGGCACTCAAAGCTGGTGCACTGGGACAACCCAGAGGGATGGGATGGGGAGGGAGGTGGGAGGGGAGTTCAGGATCATGGGGCACATGTACACCTGTGGCTGATTCATGTCAACGTATGGCAAAACCCACCATAATATCGTAAAATAATTAGCCTCCAATTAAAATAAATTAATTTAAAAAATCAATAGGTGCTGATATCTGTATGTTTCATTGTTCAGATTTTCCTTATCTTTGTTTTTATGACCTTAGCATATTGGTAGTATGGGAAGTGGGTTGATATAGTCTACTATGAAGGTGGTTTTTAATTTTTGACTCTCATTCTCTCATATGGTAAAATTGATAACACTAAAGGGAAAACTAGTGTGGTTCAAGCTATATATTTAGTAGTTACCAGTGAGGGAAAGAAGTCAGGAATTGCTATACTTGAGCTCTTTCTTAAGCCTGGATTCTATCTGAATAAGTGGAACGACAAAGATTAACAGTAGGGAAACAAGATGAAAGATAGACAATGTGAAAGAAGTTTACCGCTTTGGGAGTAGAAAATAAAGTAGAGATGAGGGAAAGGAGGTGTTAGGCCATGTCTACCAGAAGAAAAAGGTGTAGAGTGGAGAATAAAGGCAAAAGAGGAGAGGAAGACAAGGAGGAAAGCTGACTGTTACAAGGAGCATAAGAAATCCTGCAAAAAGATCTTGCAGATGTTGACTCTAGCATTTGGAGAACAGCTTCACATTTTGTCTTCACATTTCCCCCAGAGAAGGAAATGGCAACCCATCCCAGTATTCTTGCCTGGAAAATCCCATGGACAGAAGAGCCTGGTGGGCTACAATCCATGGGGCCTTGAAGAGTCAGACACGACTGCGGGGCTTCACTTTCTTTCTTTCCTTTCACATCTTGTCATGTGCTCTCCATGAGTCTCAGAGTGGAGACTGCAAATGAATCTTTCCTTCCCTTTTAATACAGGAGAAGCAGGTTGGAAGTGAGTTGTTCCTGGTAGCTTTGGGTGCAGTGAAACCACAGGTGTCATTTTTGACCACTGACATCCTGTTTCCACAGGATGATGACACACATCAGTTGGCATGACAGCCAAGTTGTCACAACATGCCAAGTCCCCACATGTGCCCATCTGTGGACTTCTCCTTTGCGAGAGACAACCTTTTCTGAAATGTTTATTAGAAAGCTCAAAAAGTAAACTTGACTTCCAAGCACCATTCATAGCTTTAGTAAGTATAAAGGCAAAGACCGTCTTACACGGTTCTCTAGAAAATGGTCATAATTTTGGAAGAAGGGAACAGATAATATTAGTCAATAAATCTCACTATCTGAGAGCAAGATTTGTGTGCCCTCATTTACATTCCAGACTAGGAAATGGTCTTTCATTAGATGACAAGAAAAAGACAGAAGCTCGTTCATGACCCTTCTATTAAAACCAAATTTATAAGTGAAAAAGATATAATGACTGAAAATTTTCAAGAATTATGAGGGAAGAATTGAGCAGTGTATTCTGCAGCTTTTGCTCTTGCTGTCTCTAATAAATCTGCGCTGCCCAGTTGCTGCTCGTATCCCAGGGAGCTGAATGATGATGATAAGATCTCTCTTCCACATTAGCAATCTGAACTGTGTAACAAAATATCACTTTGTTGAAGATTAGATGGCAGCAGGGGGGTCAAAAATGCAAATACACAAGTCAATTCCACAAAAATTCCCCTACTTCTTGTACCAGCTGAAGGAAACTTGCTATTAGGGCTGAAATTTGTGTAACCTACCTCAGGCAGGATTTGGGTTTTTGTCATCCGTTTTTTAAAAGTCACAGTAAGGAAAGCTGAACAATTTTGTGATGCTCAGTTGTCAAAACTCTTTTCCATAAGGCCCCAGTCATAGGCTACTGGCACAGAGGTCAACAGAATGATCAGTGAAAAGGCAAGATGACCCAGACCCTCAAACATGAAAGCACTTAATATACAGTTAAAACTTCATCTCACATCATATAGCCCCCAAAATGTTAGATTTTAATATAATTAACTACACAAGCATTATAGGACACTCAGTGATCACTTCCTTGATCTCTGCACTGGAATGAAGTTTTGTAGGACAGATGCAGGCAATATAGAATGTGGTGATTGAAAGCATGGCTCAGGAGTCAACAAGCAGCAATTTAATTTTAGCTAGAAACTTACTAGCTTTTTCACTTAGGCAAATTGCCTAATCTTTCTAAATTCACAATTCTGCAGTCTGTAAAATGGGAATGACAGTAAAAACTATCTTGGGTAAATTACGTATCATCATTTCAAATAGCAGTAAAATAATAAAGATTGTCACAGTATATAACAAACGGGTAATAATAAAACCTAGGTTTTTTTTTTTTTTCCCCAGGACAAAATAAAATAGTAGATAAAGCTATAGCATAATACTAGTCTCATAATCGCATCTTTTGTCATTGTCAATTTATACACTCGAACAAAGAAGGGAAAGATGCATCTATGTAAAACACTGCAATTATATGAAAGAAACAAAGGGAACCATCAAGCAAAAATATTTTAAAAAATATGTCTAATATATAAACTTTCTTTAGATCCATTTTTTTTTGGTAGAATAGACTCACTAAATAACTTTGAGTGAGTCTATTGGCAATGCCTTCTCTTAGCTTCCTTTTTTCTTTTCCCTAAAAGCATCTTTATTTTATCTTCTTTTTCAAGGGGTATTTTCATAAGATACAGAACTCCAGGATGATTTTACATATATTATTCTATTATTTTGTGGCCTTAATTGTTTTTAACATGAAGTCACTGTTGTTTTGTCATTATTCTCCTGCATATAAGTTTTTCCCCCCCTTTGGTTATTTTTAATATCTTTATTAAAAAAAAGTTTGGTTTCAGATATTGTATTATTTAGTTTTTAGATTTATAGTTGCCCCTTGAACAACATGGATTTGAACTGTGCAGGTCCACTTATACATGGTGGATATTTTTCAGTAAATGCATATTACAGTACTAGAGGGCTTCCCAGGTGGCACCAGTGGTAAAGAATCTTCCTGCTAGTGCAGAAGAGGTAAAGAGACAGGAGTTTGATCCCTGGGTCAGGAAGATCCCCTGGAGGAGGGCATGGTAATCCACTAGAGTAGTCTTGCCTGGAGAATCCCTTGGACAGTGGAGCCTGGTGGGCTACAGAGCATAGGATCACAAAGTCAGACATGACTAAAGCGACTTAGCACACACACACACACAGAGTACTACATGACCTACAGTTGGATAAATCCATAGATGCAGAACTGTGGATACAGTGGGCCAAATGTAAAGGTGTGAGGATTTCCAAATGTGTGGGGTCAGCACCCCTAACCCCTGTGTTGTTCAGGGACCAACTACATTTTTTTTGTAATACTGTGGAAATCTCTTATTAAATTCTCAATATACTCACTTGTATCTTTGTGTTTTTATATAAACTGTATATTGTTTTTACCTTAGTTATTTTAAAATCTTATCTGAAAATAGCAAATCTGATTTGTTCTGAGTATATTTTTCTTGAATGACATTTCTCCTGACTGTTACATGTTCTGATCCTTCCCCTGTGCTACCCCCTCCCCTACCAAATCCGATAAATTTTCATTGACTAGTGGATATTTTGAATGACACTTTATAGAGACTGGATTCTGTTATCTTCCACTAAAGAATGTTGAATCTTGTTTTATTAGACAGTTAAATTACTGATTGCTCATCCTGTACCTGTGAAGCCTTAGTTTTTTAATCTACAAGACCAGGTCTCTTTCTTGCTGTAATTTCCCTAGTGCTAATTCTTTAGTTCTGAAATGTTTCCTTTAGTCCTTAAGTGGTTAGTCTTGTTTCTAGAAAAAGCTTGGGGCATTTTCCAACTTCCTCCAATTTTAAGATAAAGAATTACACATTTTCCCTTTATTCAACTCTTCAAGGTTTCTAGCTGCTGTTTTCACTCTGGTATCCTTGGCACCTCTCTCATATATGTGAAACTCAGGGATTAGACAAGCATTTGAGGAAAATCTCACATGTAAAGTTGGGAATATATGGATACCTTTTTTATCTGCAATTTACCCATTTAATTTCCAACCTCTATTGCAATTCCAAACTCCTTTCTTGATTCCTTAGGTCAAAACCGAATCAAAACAAAATAATCTATATCTTGCTTTGAAAATTGTAGCCACTCCATGCCTGCAGCTCTGGAGTACCCTTATGGAACAAGTTATATAAACATATGTCTCACTTAATATGGTGAGGCTCCCAAGAGTCAAATGCCTCCATGTCCTGCCATGCTCTATTTGATTTTGGTGGCTTTACTGTAATTTCAGTCATTTAAAAAATTTCAATCATTCAGTCACTTAAATAAAAATTTGTCCAGAATTTGTGTTATTTGCAAGAGGGATAGTTTGATATGAAAGCTCTTCTATTAGTAACCCCATGTGTGTGAGAGTGTGAGTGTGAGTGTGTGTGTGTGTGTGTGTGTGTGTGTGTGTGTGTGTGTGTGTGTGTGTGTGTGTGGTCAGTCATGTCCGACTCTTTGTGACCCTATGGATTGTAGCCCTTCAGGCTCCTCTGTCCGTGGGATTTTCCAGGCAAGAATACTGGAGTGTTGCTATTTCCTACTCCAGAGGATTTTCCTTACCCAGGGATTGGGCCCATATCTCTTGTGTCTCCTGCATTGTCAGGTGGATTCTTTACCACCGGGCCACTTGGGAAGCCCCTGGCAAAATTTACTGGAGAGTCAGACTCCAGGAGGATACAGAATACAAAAAGCATTTTAGGGAAACTGCAAAACTGCGTGGTTGCCAAATTTATGTTGATCTTATAATGAAAGATAAAACTCTCTCACATGATTATGCCATTCAGAGAGGTGGTGCCACATCTTCAGACCACAGTATAGTGAAAACCCAAGAAAATAATTTTGTTAGAGTCCAGATTTATAAGAAATGTTCAAAGTTTGATTATTTTAGAGGCCAGTATCAGTCAGAGTATCCTTTGCTTGTTTTTTGGTTTGTTGTTTTTTATCTTAGAGTGAAAATGTTGATTGTCTTTATTTTATTCTTGAGTGATGGTTATTGAGATGCAGAGATCTGATCATTTGGGAGACAGACATTTTATGAGTTTGTCTTATGTCTCATTATGCCATACGTAATGTTCCCTGGTGGCTTCCCTGGTGGCTCAGCAGTAAAAAAATCTGGCTGCGATACAGAATATGCAGGTTTGATCCCTGGGTCAGGGAGATCTCCTGGAGCAGGAAGTGGCAACCCATTCCAGTATTCTTGCCTGGAAAATCCCTTGGACGGAGGAACCCGGTAGGCTATAGTCCATGTGGTTGCAAGAGTTGGGCATGACTTAGCAACTAAACCACTAGCAATATTCTTCTTTGGGAAATGAAAATATGCATCAAGCTCCTTAAATCTGTTCATATTGTTTTGTCAGTAATTCTAATATACAAAAAGGTCACACAAATTGATGAGCAAACACTATAATTTGAATGGGAGACTAGGCATTTGCCTGAATTAGAAAATTAACAGAGGAAAATGTAAATGAAAGAGATTAGAAAATGCTTCATATTATAAAAAAAATCAAACAAATTCAAAGTACAAAAATAAATACAATTTTTATGGTATTACATTAATGAAGACTATAATACTTCATATTCACAAGGATACAATTAAACAGATTTTCGTGTACTACTGGTAGAAATATAACTTGACAAAACTCTTTTGAAAACCATTTGTTTGTATGTTTGAAAGCCTTAAATATTCTTAAATTTTGATCCAGTTATTGTCTTTCCAAAATGTTATTTTAAGAAAATAATAAATAATTCAGAAAAGATATATTTATATGTATGTTAATTAAGAAATTTTTACTCAGCACTAGTTAGTTAAATATATGCTAAAATGTTTGGAGGTGAGGGTTACACTTAATTCCAAAATGCATCAAAATGTATTGAAGGATGTATAGAGGAAGAATAAGTGGATGGATATATTCTCAGCTAAACATAATCAAACATTAATTAGTTAATGTTTAATTAATAGCAAACTTAGGAGTTTGGTATGCTATTCACAGAATGATTCTTTCCACTTTTCATTATATTTAAAGTTTTTAAGTTAAAATATTGGGATTAAAAAAAGAAAATAATAATAACCACAAATATTTGAAAATAGTCTAATAAGTTAGTTATAGTGCATACAAATGATAGATTAATGAAATAATCAAATAATGTTTTAAATTAGTTTTTAACAACATTTGTTTAATGAGCTTACTATTAGGAGAGAATTAGAGAATTCAGTGTACCCCTAATTAAAAAAAAACAAAACTATATTTATTTTCAGTTAAAATAGCTAACCAGGAATCTGCATTTTACTATTTTTAAAACATTCTGGATTCTAGTGTTTAGATGCCTACCTTCTTTGTGCTTTTTCCCCATATTCCAGATGCTCTGTAAATCATGTGTATTAGTTTTCATTGTTGGTGAAACGTAGTACTGCAAAGGTAAAACATCAGCCTAAAACAACACCCATTTGTTATGTTTCAGTTACCTTAGAGCTATAGATTGTATATGCTGAGTCTGATGCGGGTCACTATGGGCTAAAATGCCTGGACCGTGTCCCTTTTTTGGATGCTCAGGGGAGAATTTATTATTCTTTCTTATCCAGCTTCTCGAGGCCACCCCTAAAACTTGGCGTGTGCCTCCTCCCTTCAGCAAGGTTGCATCTTCCTTACTTTTCTGCCCTAGTCACATCTTTAGGTTTTATTATTCTGCCTACCACAGCCTATATTACTCCTGTAAGCAAAACACGTATGTATTTAAAGTTAAAAACCACCTTAAATCATTTCTAAACTAGTTCACTTACAAATCTCTATCTTAAAAAATGATAACAAATATAATCCTTGGTTTATATAGAAGATTATTCATTGCATTTTTAATGATAATTGTGAACAATTACAAGTAATTATCATTCCCAAAAAACAAAGGAATGTCAAATAGTTTCATAGAGTATGATACTTATTATCCTATACAGTCATCAAAAATGTTTATGACTATTTTTATCTTCTTGGGAAATTCTCAGTTAAAATGTTGTGCATAAAAGCAGAATAAACAGTCTTACGTACTCTTTGATCCCTATGTATGTACTCTATGAATGTATGTATAATCTTACTCTCTTTTCTGTGTATATGTATGTGCTGTGCTGTGCTTAGTCACTCAGTCGTGTCCTACTCTTTGTGACCCTATGCACTGTAGCCACCAGGCTCCTCTGTCCATGGGGATTCTCCAGGCAGCAATACTGGAGAGTTGCCATGCGCTCCTCCAGGGGATCTTCCCAACCCAGGGATGGAACCCAGGTCTCCCGCACTGCAGGCGGATTCTTTACCATCTGTGCCACCAGGGAAGCCCATGAGTATGTAGAGGTTTATGTAGATAAATGTATATGTATAATGACAGAGCTGAAAGGTAGCACTATACAGCAAAATGTCAAGAGAGTGGCGTCTTTCTTGGTGGTGTCACTGCAGGCGATTAAGATCATTTTCTTAGTTTGTGTACCAGAAAATAAATTACTTTAAAAATGTATACATGAGTGTGTGTGTGTGCATATATATGCATATACAGCTGACTCTTGAAAAACACAAGTCTGAACTGTGCAGGTCCACTTATATGGGGATTTTTTTCCAATAGTAAATACTACAGTACTATCCAGTCTGCAGTTGGTTGAATCCAAGGATGCAAAGGGCTGACTATAAGTTATACACAGATTTCTGGCTACATGGAGAATTAACACCCCTAACCCTTACCTTGTTCAAGGGTAGACTGTGTGTGTATATGTATACACACATACATGCACACATACACAAACACACTCACCAAATAATATATCAAATATTTAAAGGTTGGTCCTCATTGTTCACTTTCTAGTGAGATATTTAGCTTTCCAATAGAGAAAGCTAGTACTTCCTGTTTTTGACTTAAGAATGCTTGGATTTGTTATCTATTTATTTTATATTTATTGAGTCCCATTATTTAAACAGCATTGTGAGGGGCCTGTGGAGCTGTTAGATTTGTTTTTGATGAATGAAAAAGATTTTTCTATGTCTGTTTCTTCTCTCTGCCCTTTTTTCTGATCCTAAAGATAAATTTTAAAACATGGATATGTTTCTAAACAGAAAGCAACTTTCACACTTCTCAAAATAGCTTTCTACTATCACTTGAAATTCAGGTATTTATTGGAACTTTCATATGATGATCCCATTAACAACTTCTGCAAAACTCTCTATTTTTCAAATACTTCCTAATGCAAGCCATAATGGTAAGAGGATATTTCAGAACTCATTTCTAAAACAGCTCTATCCCCATTAGAATAAACCATTGTATAACACTTAAACATGATGTTTAACATCTTTGAATTTATTTTTTGAAGACAGTGTAAAGAGAAAGAAGACAGAAATTCAGGTGCAAATAGAAAATGAAGATAAAAAACTCTGATACACATAAAATATTTAGATGCTCTGATAATATTTTATTAATATTAATATGCTGCTGCTGCTCCTGCTAAGTCACTTCAGTCGTGTTCAACTCTGTGCGACCCCATAGACGGCAGCCCGCCGGGCTCCCCCATCCGTGGGATTCTCCAGGCAAGAACACAGGGGTGGTTGTCATTTCCTTCTCCAATGCAAGGAAAGTGAAAAGTGAAAGTAAAGTCGATCAGTCGTGTCTGACTCTCAGCGACCCCATGGACTGCAATCTACCAGGCTCCTCCGTCCATGGGGTTTTCCAAGCAAGAGTACTGGAGTGGGGTGCCATCGCCTTCTCCAAGACCTTCTAGAACTAACACCAAAAAAAAATATGTCCTTTTCATTATAGAGGACTGGAATGTAAAAGTAGGAAGTCAAGAGATACCTGGAGTAACAGGCAAATTTGGCCTTGGAGTACAGAATGAAGCAAGGCAAAGGTGAACAGTTTTGCCAAGAGAACACACTGGTTGTAGCAAACAAACCAACAAACCAAGAGATGACTCTACACATGGATATCACCAAATGCTCAATGCCAAAATCAGATTGATCATATTCTTTGCAACCAAAGATGGAGAAACTCTATACAGTCAGCAAAAATAAGATCTGGAGCTGACTGTGGCTCAGATAATCAGTTCCTTATAGAAAAATTCAGATTTAAATTAATGAAAGTCAGGAAAACAACTAGTCCATTCTGGTATGACCTAAATAAAATCCCTTATGATTATACAGTAGAGCTGATGAATAGATTTAAAGGATTAGATCTGGTAGATAGACTGTCTGAAGGACTACAGACAGAGGTTCATAACATTGTACAGGAGGCAATGACCAAAACCATCCAAAAGAAAAAGAAATGCAAGGAGGCAAAGTGGTTGTCTGAGGAGGCTTTACAAATAGCTGAAGAAAGAAGAGAAGTGAAAAGCAAGGGAGAAAGAGAAAGACATATCTACTAAATGCAGAGTTCCAGAGAATAGCAAGGAGAGATAAGAAGACCTTCTTAAGTGAACAATACAAAGAAATAGAGAAAAACAATAGAATGGGAATGATTAGAGATCTCTTCAAGAAAATTAGAGCTATCAAAGGAATATTTCATGCAAAAATCAGCATGGTTAAAGACAGAAATGGTAAGAACTGAACAAAGGCAGAAGAAATTAGAGGAAGGGGCAAGAATACACAGAAGAATTGTACAAAGAAAGATCTTAATGACCCAGATAACCATGATGGTGTGGTCACGCACCTAGAGCCAGACACCCTGGAGTGTGAAGTCAAGTGGGCCTTAGGAAGCATTACTACAAACAAAGCTAGTGGGTGAGGGAATTCCAGCTGAGCTATTTAAAATCCTAAAAAATGATGCTGTTAAAGTGTTGCACTCAATATGCCAGCAAATTTGGAAAACTCAGCAGTGGCCACAGGACTGGAAAAGGTCAATCTTCATCCCTATTCCAAAGAAGGGCAGCATTAAAGAATGCTCAGATTACCAGACAATTGTGTTCACTTTCTGTGTTAGTAAGGTTTAGCTCAAAAATCCTTCAGGCTAGAATTCAGCAGCACTTGAATCTACAACTTCCAGATGTATACGCAGAGCTTAGAAAAGACAGAAGAACCAGAGATCAAATTGCTAACATTTGTTGGATCATAGAGAAAGCAAGGGAATTCCAGAAAAATATCTACTTCAGTTTTATTGATTATGCGAAAGCCTTTGACTGTGTGGATCACAATAAATTGTGGAAAATTCTTCAAGAGATGGGAATACCAGACCCTCCTACCTATCTCCTGAGAAACCTGTATTCATGTAGAGAAGCATCAGTTAGAACCTTACATGCAGCAACTGAGGGTTTCACAATGGGTAAAGGAGGTAAAGGTTCACAAGGCTATATATTGTCACGATGTTTACTTAACTTATATGCAGAGTACATCTTGTGAAATGCTGGGCTGGATAAATTAGAAACTGTAATTAAGATTTTCAGGAGAAATATCAACAACCTCATATATGCAGATGATACCACTCTAATGGCAGAAAGTGAAGAGGAACTAAAGAGCCTCTTGATGAAGGTAAAAGAGGAGAGAGAAAAAACTGACTTAAAATTCAACACTCAAAAAACCATAATGGCATCCAGTCTCATCTCTTCATGGCAAATAGAATGGGAAAAAGTGGAAAGAGTGACAGATTTTCTTCTCTTGGGCTCCAAAATGACTGTGGATGGTGACTACAGCCTTGAAATGAGAAGACGCTTGCTTCTTGGAAGGAAAGCTATGACAAGCCTAGACAGAGTATTAAAAGCAGAGACATCACTTTGCCATCAAAGATCTGTATTATTAAAGTTATATATCTTTTCCAGTAGTCATGTATGGGTGTGAGAATTGGACTGTAAGGAAGGCTCAGTGCTGAAGGACTGTGGTGCTAGAGAAGACTCCTGAGAGTCCCTTGGAAGGACTGATGCTGAAGCTGAAGCTCCAATACTTTGCCCATGTGATGTGAATAGCTGACTCATTGAAAGAGACTCTGATGCTGAGAAAGACTGAAGGCAAAAGAAGAGGGCAGCAGAGGATGAAATGTTTGGATGGCATCATCGATTCAACGGACATAAACTAGCAAACTCCAGGAAGCTGTGAGGAGCAGAGAAGCCTGGCATGCTGCAGTCCATGGGGTTCACAAGGAGTCAGACATGACTTAGCAGCTGAGCAACAACAACAAATGTAATCACAGAATTAATGGTTCTACTGATCATCTACAAGGATACTCAGCCACTTCCAACTGAATGTCCTTGGACTCCATGTTATCAGAGGAAGGGTATACCTTGCCTGTTTGACTGCTTTCTGTCTCCCTGTGCTCTCTAAGTTTTGTTGTTCAGTTGCTCTATCATGTCCAACTGTTTGGGACCCCATGGACTTCAGCACCCCAGGCTTCCCTGTCCCTCACTAGCTCTCTAAGTCTATTACACCAAATTCCTTTTTGTAAGTTTATGCTCACTCCATCTGACACCAGAGGAAGTTTGATCTGAGGCAGAAGGAATAGACTGGCTCTCACCCTACAGTCTCAGCATAATTTCTTCTAGGTATTGATGCAGAGGGCTGAGATTGTGTTTTTATCTTTATTTCCTTTTTTCAAATCATTTTCCTATAAGCCATCAATGACAAGGAGCCTTACTTGTCAAAGTAAGTTTGACCTTCCTGGTGCTCCTATAAAACAGAGTCCTTATGAAACTTTATCCAATCACTGTAGCTCTTCTAGTCTTAAACGGAACATCTTAATTCTACCTACCTGCTTGGACTTGAGAGTATTGCGTGCCTTGGATCTTTCCTGCTTTGTACTATTCACTTGTTGGAAAGCTCATACATGACACTAATTTTTGACCTGAGTTAATATTGTAGCATCTATTATGATTTTTAGTGAGACCAAAGGTCCAGACCAGGAGGACCAATAACACCGCATGTGCAATTCTGTTCTGAATTCTTTGAACAAATATTTATTGAACTTCCTCTGTATGCCAGGATCCCAGAATGTAGAGTTGATCACTACTGAGAAATTCTAATGTATAGCACTGACTACTCATAGCAAGAACAAAATGTGTTTGTTAAGACTCGAATGGAACAAGGGAGTCTCCAAGGGGATGACTGTGTTTGTGTGTGTGTGCATATGTGTATATGGTGTGTGTGTGTGAGAGTGGAGGTAATGTTTATTGTGATTGACCAATGGAAGCCTCAGCAAAATAGCACATGTTGGCCAGTGGCCAACATCTCACTCGCTTTCCCTGTGAAACCACATGCCCTTTCTTCCCAGGCTGCCACGGTGATACTTTCTGTGGTTGGCTCATGAGCCCAGTATTAGGAGATGGCATTTAGCATAGCTGGCGTGTTCCTGAGGCAACAGTTACCTACCGACAGCACAGCGAAGGTAAATTGCTACTCAGTTTTATGCAACACTGACTTGTCAACCCAGAGGATGCATTTCATTATCTGGGACTTTGTTGGGGCTTAGTCTGGATGGTGTATTGAGGCAAGTCTGCCTATCAAAGCAATATTTGAGGGTTTTATTTCTTAAGTTTTTTTTTCTTTTATCATAAAGATAATTAAAAGCTGGCAAAAAAGAATAAGTACAATTAAAAGTATTGGTAAAAATAGAAGAAAAAAGAGAAAATGGAAGCTGTCAAGCAGCCCATTTTCTAGGTATCTAGACCAACTGCAGCAGTTACTCCTCTGCCCCAGGAAGGGCTTCCTGGGTTGTAAAGTGATGAGCTGCGCTGTTATCTTTCTTTCCATTTCCCTCTTATCATGACTACAAAGGAAGGACATTTCTGTGACCCAATTTCACCATTTTAAGATGTCAGGGATTCTGAATTCTATGCCAGTTTGGCCCCACTGCCTTCAGATTCTGTCACATAAGCTCGAGGATCTGAACCCTTATAGAACCCTCCTTTATCATTAATCCAAGTACCCACGGAAAAATATATTCTTATCCACTCATGCAATAGAAGAGAAGGTGTTGAAAAGTACTTAAAAAAAGTTTTGAGAACACTCTAAGTAATAGTGGTTTTCAACTTTTTCTTAGCTCTGGGGCCCTTTGTTAAAATCAAAGCTTTCAAAAATGTGGTGGAAATGGATGGTGACTTAATACCTCACATTCGACACTCCAGCCAGGGCCCTTCAAGTAGCTCCTTGAACCAGTGTCTTAAAGCCATCTGAATATGTTAAATGTAACTCATGCTTATGACGGAAAATGTGAAATGTTCAAAAAAGGAAAAAGAGGAGGAAATCATATCACACAATAACTCTCTTTCAACATATATGCTTGCAAATGTGTGCTTGCTTTTAAAGTTTTGAAAACACATAATTTTATGTCCTACCTTTTATTTGGGATTTTAATATGAATAATATCTATACTTTGAAAATACTTAATGCTGTATTATGTGGCTATGCCCTTTTCCTATTGCTACATATATAGTTTTTTCCTCCAAATTTTGTCTATTGTTATGACTAGTATTATGACACATGACTTTGTATATGTCCCAAAGATAAATCACAGAAGTAAAAAAAAATTATGGTCTCAGTAAAAACATTTTATGAGAAAGAAAGAGTAAACAAAGCCTCATGAATGTCTGTATGTCCAATGTTCCATGAAGGGAACCTCAGCTATTCCCTTGATTGAATACAGGCTTGATTGTTAAACCCAAAGGGGTAATACAAACAGAAGTGAGCTGGTTGAGTAGGAAGAAAGTACCCCTGCTTATTAGTTTGCTTCTCAGACATTCTGGTAAATGCCTAAGGCTAATACTTCAGGTTTTGAAGGTCAGATGATATTTTTAACCACTATTCAATTCTACTGTCATAGGCTCAAAGTAGACATAGATAAGGTGTAAGCAAATGGGCATGTATTCGTTAAAGCTGTGTTCATATGAAACTTTATTTATAAGGACAAATAGGAGGTGGACTGGATATGGCCTGCAGTCTCTAGTTTGCTCACCCATGACTTCAAGCCCAAAGTACTGATTAGAGGTTCACTAGTTGGCAGTTCAGTTCAATTCAGTTACTCAGTCGTACCTGACTCTTTGTGACCCCATGGGGGTCAGCAGACCAGGCCTCCCTGTCCATCACCAACTCCTGGAGATTTCTCAAACTCATGTCTGTCGAGTTGGTGATGTCATCCAACCATCTCATCCTCTGTCGACCCCTTCTCCTGCCTTCAATCTTTCCCAGTGTCAGGGTCTTTTCTAAGGAGTTAGTTCTTTACATCAGGTGGCCAAAGTGTTGGAGTTTCAGCTTCAACATTAGTCCTTCCAATGAATATTCAGGACTGATATCCTTTAGACTGGTTTTATCTCCTTGAAATCCAAGGGACTCTCAAGAGTCTTCTCCAATACCACAGTTCAAAAGCATCAATTCTTTGACACTCAGCTTTCTTTATAGTCCAAGTCTCACATCCATACATGACTACTGGAAAAACCATAGCTTTGACTAGACGGACATTTGTTGGCAAAGTAATGTCTCTGCTTTTTAATATGCTGTCTAGTTTGGTCATAGCTGTTCTTCCAAGGAGTAAACATCTTTTAATTTCATTGCTACAGTCACCATCTGCAGTGATTTTGGAGCCCCCCCAAAATAAAGTCTCTCACTGTTTCCACTGTTTCCCCATCTATTTCCCATGAAGTGATGGGACCAGATGCCATGATCTTAGTTTTCTGAGTGTTGAGCTTTAAGCCAACTTTTTCACTCTCTTCTTTCACTTTCAACAAGAAGCTCTTTTGTTCTTCCTCACTTTCTTCCATAAGGGTGGTGTCATCTACATATCTGAGGTTATTGATATTTCTCCCTGCAATCTTGATTCCAGCTTGTGCTTCACCCAGCCCAGCGTTTCTCATGATGTACTCTGCATATAAGTTAAATAAGCATGGTGACAATATAAGCTTTAGCATACTCCTTTCCCAATTTGGAACCAGTCCATTGTTCCATGTCCAGTTCTAACTGTTGCTTCTTGACCTGCATACAAATTTCTCAGGAGGCAGGTCAGGTGGTCTGGTATTCCCATCTCCTTAAGAGTTTTCCACTATTTGTTGTGAACCACACAGTCAAAGGCTTTGGCATAGTCAATAAAGCAGAAATAGATGTTTTTCTGGAACTATCTTGCTTTTTGGATGATTCAGCGGATGTTGGCAACTTGATCTCTGGTTCCTCTTCCTTTTCTAAATCCAACTTGAACATCTGGAATTTCTTTATTCACATACTACTAAAGCCTGGCTGGGAGAATTTTGAGCATTACTTTGTTAGCATGTGAGATGAGTGCAATTGTAGAATAGTTTGAATATTCTTTGACATTCCCTTTCTATGGGATTGGAATGAAAACTGACCTTTTCCAGGCCTGTGATCACTGCTGAGTTTTCCAAATTTGCTGGCATAGTGAGTGCCGCACTTTAGCAGCGTCATCTTTCAGGATTTGAAATAGCTCAACTGGAATTCCATCACCTTCACTAGCTTTGTTCATAGTGGTTCTTCCTAAGGCCCTTTTGACTTTGTATTCCAGGATGTCTGCCTCTAGCTGAGTGATCACATCATTGTGATTATCTGGATCATTGAGATCTTTTTTGTATAGGTCTTCTGTGTATTCTTGCCACTATTAAAAATCTCCTCAGCTTCTGTTAGGTCCATACCATTTCTGGTCTTTATTGTGACCATCTTTGCATGAATTATTCCCCAGTTGTCTCTAATTTTCTTGAAGTGATCTCTAGTCTTCCGCATTCTATTGTTTTCCTCTATTTCTTTGCACTGATCATCAAGGAAGGCTTTCTTATCTCTCCTTGCTATTCTTTGGAACTCTACATTCAGATGCATATATCTTTCCTTTTCTCCTTTGCCTTTTGCTTCTCTTCTTTTCTCAGCTATTTGTAAGGCCTCCTCAGACAAGCATTTTAGTTGTTTGCGTTTCTTTTTCTTGGGAATAGTTTTGATCACTGCCTCCTGTACAATGTCAAGAACCTCTGTCCATAGTTCATCAGGCACTCTGTCTGTCAAATCTAGTCCCTTGAATCTATTTCTCACTTCCACTGTATAATTGTTAGGGATTTGATGTAGGTCATACCTGAATAGTCTAGTGGTTTCTCCTACTTTCTTCAATTTCAGTCTGAATTTGGCAATAAGGAGTTCATGATCTGAGCCACAGTCAGCTCCCGGTCTTGTTTTTGCTGACTGTAGAACTTCTCCATCTTTGGCTGCAAAGAATATAATCAGTCTGATTTTGGTGTTGAGCATCTGGTGATGCCCATGTGTAGAGTCATCTCTTGTATTGTTGGAAGAGGGTGTTTGCTATGACCAGTGCGTTCTTTTGGTAGAACTCTGTTAGCTTTTGCCCTGATTCATTTTCTACTCTGAGGCCAAACTTGCCTGTTACTCCAAGTATCTCTTGACTTCCTACTTTGTATTCCAGTCCCCTATAATGAAAAGGATATCTTTTTTGGATTTTAGTTTTAAAAGATCTTGAGGTCTTCATAGAACCACTCAGCATTCTTCAGCATTACTGGCTGGGGCATAGACTTGGATTACTGTGATACTGAATGGTTTGCCTTGGAAATGAACAGAGATCTTTCTGTCATTTTTGAGATTACATCCAAGTACTGCATTTTGGACTCTTCCTTTGACTATGAGGGTTACTTCATTTCTTTTAAGAGATTCTTGCCCACAGTAGTAGATATAATGGCCATTTGAATTAAATTCACCCATTCCAGTCCATTTTAGTTCACTCATTCCTAAAATGTTGATATTCACTCTTTCCTTCTCCTGTTTGATCACTTCCAATTTGCCTTGATTCATGGACCTAACATTCCAGGTTCCTAGGCAATATTGTTCTTTCCAGCATCAGACTTTACTTCAATCACCAGTCACATCCACAGCTGGGTGTTGTTTTTGCTTTGACTCCGTCTTTTCATTCTTTTGGAGTTATTTCTCCACTCTTCTCCAGTAGCATAGGTGGAGACCACTGCCTCAGCAGGAGACACTCAAACTCTCAAAGGCAGGTCTGGCTCAGTCTCTGTGGGGTCTCTGGGTCCTGGTGCTCACAAGGTTCTATTTGAGCCCTCTGATCATTTCTGGCATATATGGGGTTTGATTCTAAATCTGATTTCACCCCTACTACCATCTTGCTGGGGCTTCTCCTTTGTCCTTGGATGTGGAGTGTCTTTTTTTGGTGGGATCCAACATCCTCCTGTCCATGGTTATTCCACAGCAAGGTGCAATTTTGGAGTTCTTGAAAGAGAAGATGAGCACGCGTACTTGTACCCCGCTGCCTTGCCTGGCTCTGCCTCGTGGGCAGCATCACTGTAGATTGGAGTATAGGTTACTCAGTCTGGTTACCACCTCCTCAGGCCTTGCAACTAGTAAACTGAGGAAGGCCAGCCAACAGGGTTGGCTGTCTTCCTTTTTCTTTTCCCCCTGAACACTGGTCATTGTGCTGGATCCAAGGGTGGTGAAAGTTGGATCCAGGCTTGCATGTGAGATGCTGGTGGCCCTGCATAGGCCTTAAAGCTAAGCTGCAAGACTTCCCTGGGGTCTAATGTGTTTAAGAGTCTATCTGCCAATGCAGGGGACACAGATTTGATTCCACATGCTATGGGGCAACTAAACTCATTCGCCACAACTACTGATCCCGTTGCCACAGCTATGGAAGCCCACAGGCCCTGGGACCTGCGCTCTGCACTCAGAGAAGCCTCCACAATGTGAAGCCCGGGAAAGCAGAGAGTGACCTCCGCTTGCCAAAACTAGAGAAAGCCCGCACGCAGCAACAAAGACCCAGCACAGCCAAAAATAAAAATAAATACATAAGTAAAATTATTTTAAAAAGTTAAGCTTCTTGAAAGTAAAAGTGAAAATCACTCAGTTGTGTCCAACTCTTTGCGACCCCTTGGGCTATCAGTCCCTAGAATTCTCCAGGCCAGAATACTGGAGTGGGTAGCCGTTCCCTTCTCCAGGGGATCTTTCCAACCCAGGAATCTAACCGGGGTCTCCAGCATTGCAGGCCGATTCTTTACCAGTTGAGCTATCAGGGAAACCCCCAAGCTGCTTGATATAACCCAATAGTATCAGCAGTTTTCTTTAAGGAGTATTCAGCAAAGTTCAGCTAAAAACAAAGAGAGAATTTATGAATCATTTGCTGTAATTTCTTCTGGGTTAAGCTCCTTTGGAAATCTTGCTTAGTAAGAGGGTAATAGGGCATAATTTGAGAATTCTTGGGTCCCCTAGTTAGATACCATCAACATTTCACCCCATAATTTTCATGGAAGCATTGGCTTTTCCACATCCACTGTTAACAGGACCTTTCAGCATAATGGACTATATTTTCTTCCTGGGCTAAAACCAAAAAATGTCACTCGAGTGTCCATCTGCATGTGGCTGTTTGTCAGAGAACAGCATTTAGAGATGGCAGGAGGCCAGATGAACTAATCTGATTGCAAGGAGAGCAGGGACTTCTGACCTGTCCCATAGGATCTTCTGTGAGGAAACTCTAATGAAAAATAGATGAGATTTTTACCAAGTGGAGCTTTGGATGTCAAATACCTAAGTTGTACTGTTTTCCATCCTCATTATAATTACTGTCATAAGAATTGATTCACATCATGATATTTTTTTTTGTCCTTGTTGCAGTTTTACAAGAAAAAAAAAAAAAAAAAAAAGATCCAGGAGGGCATTATCTGCATGGCCATGGGAACCACTGGTCCCTGTAATTGTGAGGTTTGTTTTCTTGTTCAGGCAATCTATTTGTGGAGGTGTTTTATGAAAACTCATGTTCTCAGCTAGGAGAAGCATGCCATGGGATGTGGAAGAGGGAGAATTTGTTCAAAGGAGCCGAAATGACTGTCAGTAGCAGAAACTGGTGGCATAATTTATATATGCCAAATCATAGAAGGAGTGCGCTGCTGAGGAATTTAAAAGGAAATAAGGATAACAACTAATACTAATAATTGACGAGCAAAAAGCCAAAGGCTTTTTGTAGTTAACTACAAAAGGCTTCTGTAGTTAACTTTTTAAGATCAAGGTATTTAAATCATGCTGCTTCCAAGGGAATGCTTTTAAAAAGATGAACACTGAGAGTGATATGGAGACTTTCTAGTCCATTCTCTGCATTGTGCAGACTAGGACAGAGTCCTAGACCTCAGTAATGATTGAAATGTGAACCTGTCCACAGATCTCTGACTCTTAAACTTTTGTATTCCTTTAATCCATAATTTTCTATCTTGAGGAGCAAATGATTTTGGACTCATTTCTCATTCAGACTTGGACCCTGCATTGCTTTTCCTTTAGTGGAGATGGTCAGCATTTTATGAGGTGTATTTTAAGAGTTCCAGTCTCAAGGGATAATTCATGTCAGGGAGGGGGAGTGGTGGAGGAGGGATGTTTCTTGGTTAAATACATTTTAGAGGTAGCTGCAGAAGCTACTCCTTGTGTCCCTCTCTTGGATGGAAAGACTCAATTTAGAGTCCGTTTAACTTTGTTTAACCCAGAGAATCTGGAAAGTATTTTGTTCTGGAGCCCATTTTTGATGTGTGTTAATAAGGCATTATAGGATAAAATTTGGGAAACCGCTTTGGAAGGGACTATTCACATACTCTTGTCCTATGATGGACTTGGCCTCACTGAGGGTGCTAGTTGTAGCAGTGGTTTCAATTCCTGTTCCAGAGAGAAGCATGAACTAGAAATTTTCATTGGGATTCCATGATGTGACTTGCAATGCTCTTTATTTTATAATCATGGTTCCCTTTTCGTCCTTTCATAACCCCTTACTGTAGATTTTATTTTCCTCACTTTATACAAGGAACTTGAGATTCCAAGAGACAAAGTGGTGTTTCCAAAATATATCATAAATCGCTTGTACAAAGAAGATAAGCAACCGTATCTAAGCAGGTCATTTTCCTGCAAAAACGGGGCTCTTTGAAATAGACTGTAGAAGACAAAGGCAGGTAATCGTTTCCTGGAAGAGTGAACTTTCAGGGCTAAAACTGGGAGAGTCTCAGGGAGCCTGAGATGAGTCGGCCACCTCACATTTCTTCCTCTTAGCGGCAGGATAGACAGGTGAGACATCCCAGCACTCCTTTCTGCTGAGGCTGCCCATTGCCTCAGAATCTTACTTGACATTGTGCTCCAGGTGGCCACGCCAGTCACCCGAAACTTGGTATACCTGTGAGTGGGAGGAGGGTTGAAGAGAGGGTATTTTTCATCTCTACTCTATGTTGTGTTGGCTCATGTGAAATCTCTTGCCTATCAGGTAGACTGAGTGCTGGGGAAGGCAGCTCCTCTTGGAGATTCTGCTGCTGTATTTCAGACTCTAAGCATTATCCCTTATGGAATAACTGATTGGTTCAAGGCCAAGAAAGGCATACGACAGGGCTGACTGCTATCACCCTGCTTGTTTAACGTATATGCTGAGCACATCATGAGAAATGCCTGGCTGGATGAGTTACATGCTGGAATAGGTGGGAGAAACATCAACAACCTCAGATATGGATGATACCACTCTAATGGCAGAAAGCAAAGAGGAACTAAAGAGCCTCTTGATGAGGGTGAAGGAGCAGAGTGAAAGTGTCAGCTTAAAACTAAATACTAAAAACCTAAGATCATGTCACCCAGCCCCATTGCTTCACAGCAAATAGAGGGGGAAAATGTGGAAGCAGTGATAGATTTCCTCTTCTTGGTCTCCAAAATTGCTGCAGATGGTGACTGCAGCCATGAAATCAGTCATTGCTTCTTGACAGGGAAGCCGTGCTAAACTTAGACAGTGTGTGGAAAAGCAGAGACATTTCTCTGCCAACAAAGGTCTGTATAGCCAAGACTATTGTGTTCCCAGTGATCAGGTATGGTTGTGAGAGCTGGACCATAAACAAGGCAAAACACCAAAGAATTGAGGTATTCAAACTGTGGTCCTGGAGAAGATTCCTGAAAGTCCCTTGAACAGTCCCAAGGACATCAAACCAGTCAATCTTAAGTGAGATCAATCCTGAATATTCATTGGAAGGGCTGATGCTGAAGCTGAAGCTCCAGTATTTTGGTCATCTGATGCAAACAGATGACTCATTGGAAAAGTCCCTGATGCTGGGAAAGATTGAGGGCAGAAGGAGAAGAGGGCATCAGAGGATGAGATGGCTGGATGGGGTCACCAATGCAAGCATGAACTTGGGAAACCTCTGAGAGATGGTGAGGTCTCGGAGGCCTGGTGTCTCAGAGTTGGACACAACTGGGCAACTGAACAATAACAACAAGCCTTATCCACCATGGAATGAGCTGACATTTAGTGATTCTTACTTCCCTTTGTCAGATAGCTTTCATTTGTGACCGAAATCCAACCTTCCCAATTCCCAATCCTAATAAATCTAGACTAGTCTTATTCTTGTATTTTATTTTAGTCTCAGCTGTTGGTCCTCAGAACATGCTTTAAGCTGGTGATCTACTCAATATTGAAGAGGGTGATTCTACCTATTTGAAATTAGAGTCAATTTACTGCAGCTTTTTTGTTTTTTTGGTGGAGTAGAAATAAGTTTCTTCTCTCCTTAATCAATGTAAAATCTTAATTAATCATGTCATAGATCAAGGTACATATTAAAATGCATATTCCAGAGTAAATAATGAAGTCCTTCAAATCTCAGCTTATATGTTACCTTAGAGAAAATTTTCTGATATCCAGAGCTAAAAAGTAGCCTTAATCCTCAGTCTTATGCAATTTTTAAGTAAGCTTCTAAAATAGAGTATACATAACACAAAGAAACAAATAATCATAAATATACAGCTTGATGCATTTTACAAAGTGAACATTCTTGTAATCACCACCCAGATTAAGAAATAGAATATTAACAGCATTGTGGAAGTACTCTTCCTGCTTGTAGCCTCTGCCCCTCCTCCAAAAATCAACCACCCTCCTGATCTGAATCACTGAAGAATAGATTTACCTGTTTTTGAGCTTTATATTAAGGGAATTTTATTATTATATTTATATTAAGGGTTTTTTTTTGTGTCTGGCTTCTTTCATTTGCTTTTATGCTGTCACAAACATTCAGGTTGTTGTGTGTAGCAATATTTCATTTTTTCTTATTACCACATAGTATCTATTACTAGACCCAATGCATTTATGCATTCTACTGTTGAGAGATGAGATGAACAAAGGATGAGATGGTCGGATGGCATCACTGACTCAATGGACAATGAGTTTGAGCAAACTCTGGGAAATGGTGAAGGACAGGGAAGGCTAGTATGTTGCAGTCCCTGGCGTTGCAAAGAGTCAGACATGACTGACTGACTGAACAACAACTGTTGAAAGGCATTCATTTACATTCCAGTTCTGACTAGTATAAACAGTGTTGCGATGAATTCTCCCACATGACTTTTTAGTGTGTACATATAGCATTTCTATTGGGCATGTAGCTGGGAGTAGAATTGCTGGGTCATGGTGGTGGATCCATATGTTCAGCTGGATCCATATGTTCAACTGAATCCATATGTTCAGCTTCCCAGGTGGCTCAGTGGTAAAAGTATCTGCCTGCTAATGCAGGAGATGCTGATTTGATCCCTGGGTCAGGAAGATCCCCTGGAGAATGAAATGGTAACCCACTCCAGAATTCTTGCCTAGGAAATCCCATGGACAGAGGAGCCTGGAGATTTACAGTCTATGGGGTTGCAAAGACTCAGACACAACCGAGCACACACATACACACACATGCAGTGGTGGATCCATATGTTCAGCTTTAGTAGATAATATCAACCAATTTTCCAAAGCAGTTGTATTCATTTACACTCCTAGCAGCAATTAGACATGTTCTTGGACTTCCCTTGTGGCTCAGCTGGTAAAGAATCTGCCTGCAATGCAGGAGGCTTGGCTTTGGTCCCTGGGTTGGGAAGATGCCCTGGAGAAGGGAAAGGCTACCCACTCCAGTATTCTGGTCTGGAGAATTCCATGGACTGTATAGTCCATGGGGTCACAAAGAGTTGGACACACTATGAGACTTTCACTTTCCTAAGCACTCCACAGCTTCATTAGTAGCTTCGATTTATTACATTATAGTAAACGAAGTATTTTTCTTAGGGAAATTTTTGTGGAAGTTAATCCCCTCACTGATGCCTCTTGCCCTCCTGCCTATTGCCTTTCCAGAAAATTCTCTAATTCTTTAACCCCTCTTCCTTTCTCATTCTGCATTTTCTTTGCAGTCTTTATTAGGAACATGAGTGTCTACATTTGTGAAGAGAGCCAAGGCAATTGTAACAAGAATAATGAATCTTTGGAATTTTAGGCATCAGTATTGTGCATGTATTTTTTTAAGATTTAAATTTTTAGGGCAGTTTTAGGTTCATAGAAAGTTGAGAGAAAGATAAGAGAGATCCCATATATCCCCTACCCTCAGATATGCTTACCTTCCCATTATCAACATTCCTCACAGAGGGCTACATGTATTACAGCTGAGAAACCTACATCATTATCATCCAAAGTACATCGTTTACATGAGAGCTCACATTTGGTGATGGACATTCTATGGGTCTGGAAAAATATATAATAATATGTGTCCACCATTATGATATTATACACAGTAATTTCACTACCCTAAAAATCCTCTATGTTCCATCTATTCATCCTTCCTTCTCTACAACCCCTGGCAACCATTGACCTTTTTACTCTCTTCATAGTTTAAATAATTTTCCAGAATGTTATACACACACACACACACACACACATATACAGACATACAATATGTAGCCCTTTCAGATTGGCTTCTTTCACTTAGTAATATGCATTTTAGTTTCCTCCATGTCTTTTCATGGCTTGTTAATCTATTTCCTTTCTGTGTTGAATAATACCCCACTGTCTTCTGGATATATACCACAGTTTACCCATTCACTTACTGGAGGACATCTTGATAGTGTCTAAGTTCTGGCAACTATGAAAAAAGTTTCTGTGAACATTTGTGTGCAGATGTGCTGTGTGGACTTCAGTTTCCAACTCTTTGAATACAAAGAAGTACAATTGCTAGATTCCAGGTGAGAGTATCTCCAAGATTTTTGATTGTTCTATCTGTGGCCTGCTTCACTCTTTTCCTGGCACCCCCATCTCTATACCAGATATTTCCACTCAGATACTCTTCAAATCCTTTAAACTCAACAAATCTAGCATTGAAATCATTATCTGGCCTGTCAAACTAGGTCAACTTCTGAATTCTTTCTTTTGTTTTCAGTAACCTCTGTTCTCCATGGCTATCTGGCTTAGCAATGCCTAGTCATCTTTCTACCTCTCCTTTTCCCTCCATATACAATTAGTAACCAAGCTTTCTAGTTCTTTCATTCCAAGTTCTCCTTTGTTAGAGCCTCCACTTTCCACTGCCACTATCTTAGTTCAGTATCTCATTTTTACTCAAGCTATTACAATATCTTCGTCCTTATTTCTAACATCACTGACTTAATGGACACAGATTTGACCAAACTTCAGGAGATAAGGACAGAGAGGCCTGGCATGCTGCAGTCCGAGGATTGCAAAGAATCAGACATGACTTAGCGACTGAATGACAACAACTTCCTTGTTTCTAAACTTCCAATTATTTGATTAATCCAATTCATTTTGCAAAATCTTGTTTACCAAATAACTTTTCATATGTAATACTTTGATTGTATTGAAAAATTATCAGTTATTTCTTAGTACCTGGTGATTAAAGTCAAAGCTCACTCATCATCTTGTTAGTCAAGACCCTCCATATTCTGCTTTCTACAAGATCCCCTCTCTTCTGGCTGCTAATTCCTTCTCTTGACTGACTTTTTTTCTCCCCTGATACACTCTGTGACTTCCTGCCTTTGTGCTTAGCTCAACTTGTTTGATTTTCAAAGGTTCCCCACACCTACACTGATCTCTTCTTTGTTCCTCAAAACCAAATGAATAACTATGATTTTCTTAATTGTGTACTGATCATTCTATGTATAAACTGTCTCACTTTCCAACTAAACTACAAACTCTCTAATTACAGCTCTCTCAAATTTGACTAATTATGAGTCATCTAAACTTTGTAACGGAGAAGGCAATGGCACCCCACTCCAGTACTCTTGTCTGGGAAATCCCATGGACTGAGGAGCCTGGTAGGCTACAGTCCATGGGGTCGCTACGAATTGGATACGACTGAATGACTTCACTTTCACTTTTCACTTTCATGCATTGGAGAAGGAAATGGCAACCCACTCCAGTGTTCTTGCCTAGAGAATCCCAGGGATGGAGGAGCCCGGTGGGCTGCCATCCATGGGATCACACAGAGTTGGACACTACTGAAGCGACTTAGCAGCAGCAGCAGTAAACTTTGTAAATATATACAGATTCTTAGGTATATCACGAGTCTGTTGCATCTTAATTTCTATGGAACATCAGGTAGGTGTGTGAGACATCATCTAATCATATAAAAGACACTGGTGTTTCTTCCCACATATTGCCTATGGTGCCTTAATGTTCTTTGTGTATAATGTGATATTTTCTACTAGATTACAAGACTGTTTAGGGCTCAGGACAGATCTTTATCTCTGTATGCCTTCCATTTCTCAGCACAGTTATTTGCACATACTAGATGCTTAATAGGGCTTTCCTGATAGCTCAGTTGGTGAAGAAGCTGCCTGCAATGCAGGAGACCCTGGTTCAATTCCTGGGTCGGGAAGATCTGCTGGAGAAGCAATAGCTTACCCACTCCAATATTCTTGGGCTTCCCTTGTGGATCATCTGGCAAAGAATCTGCTTGCAATGTGGGAGACCTGGGTTCAGTCCCTGGGTTGGGAAGATTCCCTGGAGAAGGGAAAATCGTAATGAGTATAGATAGAATAAGTATGGATTGAATAGTATAGATGCTTAATGAATATAGATTGAATAAGTAAATAATAGAGTTCCCAGGAATGACAGTATTTATTGAAAAAAAATGATCAGAAACATTCTAGCCAAACCTAATCTGTTCCTGACTTTGCCATCTTTTTCTAAAAATGTCTTTTGTCATACTCTGGTCTCTCCTTTTGGCTGACAGAACGTATATTTCCAGGCTTAGTCTCAGGTTACAATTAATCCTGTGTCAATATCTTTTATTTCTGGGAAACCCTATGCCTGAATCAGTGCATGTACACTACGTTTGATGGAGGAAGGAGAATATTATTCAGTCTAACAGAACCGTGAGCCTAGAGTATGGTATGAAAATCATGACTATAAAATTATCTTCCCCATATGTGTGAAGACAGACGATATCAAAAAGCCCTTCTTAGTTTGTTCTTACAATTGCTCACGGTGATTTATTCTACTTCAAATCCCTTCTAAGTTTTTCTGAAGAAAGATAAGGCCAAATTACCTGCTGGTGCCTAATCTTTCAGTATGATTACTTAAGAGAACACTTTGGGGCAGTTTTGTGCTTTGATGATATTATGGTGCATTCACCATTTAACAATGGCGAGATGATTGTCATTTACGGGACCCATACTCCCTGCACAATGGCTTCTGATGAGGATAATCCTGGAATTGTTGCTGATTAGAGTAACACTATGGTTGGCTGTTCGTGCTCCCTATCTCCTTATAAAAAGGTGGCACCTGTAAAAATCAATAATGCATGAGTTGAGAAGCTGAGATGGCATTTCTGTTAAGTCCAGAAATGACAGAATCAAACTTTCTCAGCCTCCAAGTTTCTCATTTTATTCATATCAGGGGGTTTATATGGAGCACCTGTGCTTTTCACTCTACCAGCTGTTGTGGGTTAGACAAGAGAAATGTAAGTCATTATTCCTACCCTCAAGTAGTTTATGATTTTATTGGATGAGACAAGACATTTAAACATATGCAATTAAAAGGCAATGCGAGGCAGTATGTGTACAAGTTGAAAAGCATGTTACGTAAGGAAAGAATGGGATCAGATTTATAAGAGAGAGAAGTAAATGGGCCATCTTTCCTTAAGGGAGGTTGGATTTAAGAATGGTCCTGATTTTATGTGAGAGTAAAATGAAATAAGTAAATAAGAAACAAGACCATTGATAGAGCTGCTTGTATTGTTTGTCTTTTAGGCAGGGGGTTGAACACTGAGTAGAAAATCCAAGAATTTTTAAGTGGACAACTTGGGTAATACTTAATGTCTTGTATTCATTATCCCTGAAGGTGCCAGAACATAAACAACCTTTTTCTAGTGGGGGTATCTCATTTTGCATTTTAAAGTGATTTGATTTACAACTGGGCTATTCATTGTCTTCATCAGGGGCAGCCTTTGAGCCATTCATTTGCAGTCTTTGCATTCTGCTATTTTCCTGCTGTTTCTCTTTGTGAGTGCACTTCTCTCTCTGCAGTGATCTATGGTGCTTAAGAAAGGATTTTTAAATTGACAGGCTGAAAGATACCAGCACTGGGAGAGTTTATTAAACCCACAGTCAATGAACTTGGTTCACCCAATGTCTTTAAAAGAATGAGTGTCTGAAAAGCTGCAGGGCCCTGTATCATTTTAGCACTGAAAAATGAGACAGAGATTTTGAGCAGTGTGAAATGGACATTCTGTTCTGCAGTCGAAAGTGTGTGTGAGAGAGGAAAGAGACTGTACCAGAAGAATGAAGAAGAAAGTCTGAACAGGGACAGAGTTATGTAAGTGGCAGTTTTCCAGGGACTCTTGGGAGTCTGTTTTCTCAAGGGTCAGGGCTAGGGAGCAGGATTTTCCTGGATAGATACCAGAAGTTCTACAAAGGTGATCTTTGCTTCTTCTTTATTTTCCTGTTGTAAAGGGGGAAAAGAAATGAAGCTTTAAATGAAACAGAAAATGCCATGGCTTATTTAGACACCTATTTACTTTTCTGTAGGCATAGGCTGGACCAGATGGTCCTGGAGAGTTTGTCCAGTCCTTGATTTTGAGAGTCTCTGTCTACTGAGAAAGCAGTTTATATTTAATTTAAACATAAGAAATAGACTTTGTTGAACATTTTACAATATTGGCCAATCAGCTCAAATAATAATGCAGTGAATTTTGTTAAATGTACATTTTCTAGTGTGTTACCTGGACTATAGATCCCAATTCCTATATTGATCTGTCTGTTCAGCCTCACTTATTGAGCTGTAAGTGACAGCTCCTTCGTGAATCACAGCCTCCCCTTTATGGATCACAGGCTTGTCATAGCGAAAGGGCTTACATAACTTAATGAAGCTCATAACTTAATGAGCCATGCCCTGAAGGGCTACCTAAGATGGATGGGTCAAAATGAAGAGTTCTGACACAATGTGGTTCCCTGGAGGAGGAAATGGCAACTCATTCCAGTATTCTTCCCTGGAGAACCCCATGGACAGTAAAAAAAGGCAAAAAGATGTGACACCAGAAGATGAACCCCCCAGGTTGGAAGGTGTCCAATATGCTACTGGGGAAGAGCAGAGGGCAGTTACTAATAGCTCTGGAATGAATGAAGTAGCTGGGCCAAAGCAGAAATAACGCTCAGTGGTGGATGTGTCTGATGGTGAAACTAAAGTCCCGTGCTGTAAAGAACAATATTGCACAGGAACCTGGAGTGTTAGGTCCATGAATCAGAGTAAATTGGATGTGATCAAGCAAGTGATGGCAAGACTGAACATTGATATCTTAGGAATCAGTGAACTAAAATGAATGGGAGTGGGCAAATTTACTACTGTGGGCAAGAAACCCTTAGAAGAAATGGAGTAGCCCTCATAATCAATAAAAGAGTCCAGAATACACTACTTGGGTGCATCCTCAAAAATGACAGAATGCTCTTGGTTCGTTTCCAAGGCAAACCATTCAACATCACAGTAATCCAAGTCCGTGCCCCAATCCCTAATGCCAAAGAAGCTGAAGTTGAATGGTTATACGAAGACCTACCACACCTTCTAGAACTAACACCAAAAAAAAAAAAAAAAACCAAAAGACTTTATTATAGTGGATTTGAATGAAAAGTAGAAAGTCAAGGTATACCTGGAGTTCAGCTCAGTTCAGTTTAGTTCAGTCACTCACTGTGTCTGACTCTTTGCAACTCCATGAATCGCAGCAGGCCAGGCATCCCTGTCCATCACCAACTCCAAGAGTTCATTCAAACCCATGTCCATTGAGTCAGTGATGCCATCCAACCATCTCATCCTCTGTCATCCCCTTCTCCTCCTGCCCTCAATCTTTCCCAGCATCAGGGTCTTTTCAAATGAGTCAGCTTCTTTGCATCAGGTGGCCAAAGTATTGGAGTTTCAGCTTCAGCATCAGTCTTTCCAATGAATATTCAAGACTGATTTCCTTTAGGATGGACTGGTTGGATCTCCTTGCAGTCCAAGGGACTCTCAAGAATCTTCTCCAATACCGCAGTTCAAAAGCATCAATTCTTCAGTGCTCAGCTTTCTTTATAGTCCAACTCTCACATCCATACATGACCACTGGAAAAACCATAGCCTTGATTATGGGGACCTTTGTTGGCAAAGTAAAGTCTCTGATTTTCAATATACTGTCTAAGTTGGTCATAACTTTCCTTCCAAGGAGTAAGCGGAGTAACAAGCAAGTATGACCTTGGAGTACAAAAGGAACTAAGGCAAAGGCTAATAGAATTTTGTCAAGAGAACACATTGCTCTGAGAATACATCCTTCTCTAACAAACCAAGAGAGGACCCTACACATGGACATCACTAGATGGACAACGCTGAAATCAGATTGATTATGTTCTTTGCAGCCAATGATGGAGAAGCTCTATACTGTTAGTAAAAAAAAGACCTGGAGCTGACTGTGACTCAGGTCATGAGCTCCTTATTGCAAAATTCAGAATTAAATTGAAGAAGTAGGGAAAACCATTAGCCCATTCAGGTTCCATTTAAATAAAATTCTTTATACAGTGGAGATGATAAATAGATTTAAGGAATTAAATCTTGTAAACAGAGTGCTTGAAGATGGAGGTTCATAACATTGTACAGGAGGCAATGACCAAATCACCTCAAAAAAAAAAAAAGAAATGCAAGGAGGTAAAGTGGTTGTCTTAAAAGGCCTTACAAATAGCTGAGAAAAGAAGAGAAATGAAAAGGAAAGGAGAAAGGGAAAGATATACCCTACTGAATGGAGAGTTCCAGAGAATAGCAAGAAGAGCTAAGAAGCCCTTCTTCAATGAACAATGCAAAGACATAGAGGAAAACAATAGAATGGGAAAGACTTTGGTATCTCAAGAAAATTGTAGATATCCAAGGAATATTTCATGCAAGAATGGGCATGACAAAGGACAGAAATGGTAAGGATCTAACAGAAGCAGAAGAGATGGCAAGAATACACAGAGAAACTGTAGGAGAAAGGCCTTAATGACCCAGTTAAACATGATGGTATGGTCACTCACCTAGAGTTGACCATCCTGGAACGTAAGTCAAGTGAGCCTTAGGAAGCATAACTACAAACAAAGCTAGTGGAGATGATGGAATTCCAGCTGAGCTATTTAAAATCCCAAAAAAAAAAAAAAATGATGCTGTTAAAATGCTCACTCAATATGTCAGCAAATTTAGAAAACTCAGCAGTGGCCACAGGACAGGAAATGATCAGTTTTCATTCCAATCCCAAAGAAAGACAATGCCAAAGAATGTTCAAAGTACAATACAGTTGTGCTTATTTCACATGCTAACAGGGTTATGCTCAAAATCCTCCAAGCTAGATTTCAGCAGTACATGAAGTGAGAACTTTCCAGAGATCAAATTCACTGGATCATGGTGAAAACAAGGGACTTCCAATAAGTTCCTTGTGCTTCACTGATTACCCCAAAACCTTTTGGCTGGTATGGATTTTCCACAACAAACTGTGGAAAATTCTTGAAGAGACAGAAGTACTAGACCACTTTACCTGTGTCCTGAGAAACCTGTATGTGGGTGAAGAAGCAACGGTTAGAATCAGGCATGTAACAACAGACTAGTTTAAATTTGGGAAAGGAGTATGACAAGGCTGTGTATTGTCATCCTGCTTATTTAATTTCTATACAGAGTACATCATGTGAAATGCTGGGTTGGATGAATTATAAGCTGGAATCAAGATTTCCAGGAGAAATATCAACAACCTCAGATATGCAGGCAACACCATTCTAATGCCAGAAAGTGAAGAGACACTAAAGAGCCCTTGATGAGGGTGAAAAGGGAGAGTAAAAAAGATGGCTTGAAACTCAACATTAAAAAACTAAGATTATGACATCCCAGTCCCATCACTTCATGGCAAATAGAAGGAGAAAACGTGGAAGCAATGACAGATTTTATTTTCTTGGGCTCCAAAATTACTGGAGATGTTGACTGCAGCCGTGAAATTAAAAGGTGCTTGCTCCTTGAAAGGAAAACTGACAAACCTAGATAGCATATTAAAAAGCAAAGACATCACTTTGCCCACAAAGGTCCATATAGTCAAAGCTATGGTTTTTCCATTAGTCATATATGGATGTGAGAGCTGGCTCATGAAGAAAGCTGAGTGCCAAAGAATTGATGCTTCTGAACTGTGGTGCTGAGAAGACTCTTGAGAGTCCCTTGGACTACAAGAAGATTCAACCAATCCATCCTAAAGGAAATCAACCTTGAATATTCTTTGGAAGGACTGTTGCTGAAGCTCCCATACTTTGGCCACCTGATAGGAAGAGTTGACTCACTGAAAAAAGACCTTGATGCTGGGAAAGATTGAAGGCAAAAGGAGGTGGGAGAGGCAGAGGATGAGATGGTTATATAGTATCACGGACTCAATGGACATGAATCTGAGCAAACTCTGGGAGACGGGGGAAGACCGAGGAGCCTAGAGTGCTGCAGTCCATGGTATCACAAAGAATTAGACATGACTTAGCGGCTGAACAACAAGTGATAGGAGATGAGGATACAATGAGAAAGAGGCTCTTAATCTCAGGGAGTTTTCAGCCCAGTGGAAAATTTATCAAATGTAATTTGTGATGGAAACAATAGAGTTGGAGGTCAGAAAATGATTTCAGGATTGAGCTGAGTTTTCATGCCTTTTAAGAGCTGACTAAGCAAATGTGGAAACGCCAACATATTATGTATCACAAGGCTTTGTTAGAGACTTAAGTTCATATAATATTGGAATATTTTTTTCTTTTTAAATTGTACTTGACTGTAATGCATCAAAGAGTTGATGCTTTTGAACTGTGTTGTTGGAAGATGCTTGAGAGTCTCTTGGACTGCAAGGAGACCCAGTCAATCCTAAAGGAAATTAGTCCTGAATATTCATTGGGAAGGACTGTTGCTGAAGCTGAAACTCCAATACTTTGGCCACCTGATGCAAAGAGCTGACTCATTTGAAAAGACCCTGATGCTGGGAAAGATTGAGGGCAGGAGAAGGGGATGACAGAGGATGAGATGGCTGGATGGCATCACCGATGTGATGGACATGAGCTTGAGTAAACTCTGGGAGTTGGTGATGGACAGGGAGGCCTGGTGTGCTGCGGTCCATGGGGTCACAAAGAGTAGGACACAAATGAGCCACTGAACTGAACTGTAATGGCTATTCAAGTGTAATGTTACTAACATGTATATAATAGCAGTTAATATAAAAAACTGAAAGAAGAAAATGCCTAAAGAATAAATAATTCATTTATCTATGTATAGTTTGGTTGTGTCATGTAGATTCAAAACAACAATTGTATCCATAAAAAGCTAAACTCTGACAGAAAGGACACTATATTACACTGACTTGGCCACCACTTGTAAGAGACTCAGAAAGATTGCAGACTAGCTCTACTGATATGTATGTTCTTGAATGTTTAGTTGTTTCCTCTGAGATGGGGAATAGAGCTACTCGAATTAGTAAGTTACAGTGGTCTTCTGAAACAGGCATATGAGAAGAAATTGTATATTTTGTGGAATTTTAATTTCTGGTGGCTTCAAACAAATGACAGATTTCCTAATGTGTGACTTTGGTCCCAACCATTAGTGCACCCCTATTAAATTGGGGGAAATAGCATCCTTTCTTCTTTACAAGATTGCCATGAAGATTGAAGCCATGTGTGTAAAGGTCCTTCATAGCCTAAGAGCTTGCCACATTCTGTTTGGGGGTCAGGAAAACCAAATTAATCCCTCTCTGGAAAACTCTGACCTTTCAAAATATTCCATACTGCTCTTGATTTTCAGTTTTCCATCTCCTTATTTTCTATGTAAAATTAATAATTCTAGACTTCACTGTATATGTATGCAAACATACAAAAGGGCTGGATTTAGTTACACATTCAGGGAATGCTTTTATTTTTCTTTTACCATCTTCTTATCAAGCTACCTTTCATATAAAATTAAATGACCACTTAAGATTAACTGTTCAGACCTAGCAGGCTGCTTTTCTCTTCTGAGAATCCTCCCCCATAAATTGGTGCTCTGAGATCTCTCTCACTGTCACATCATTAATTGTAGGGCTTAATTTTTTTGCTCCCTTGCTCAAGGGTATTATCATTAAATACTCACTGTGATTTGTTGGAGAGTCTGGGAGCTGAATTGCTACAGGGAAAATGTTGGTAAGTGTGAAACCTGCATGAGTTAAGAGTCATTCAGACTCAGACCTGACTATACATCAGGAAAATATAAGATCAAATTCTAGTTCAGTGTCCTTCATGGGAATCATGACATTTTTAAGCCTGGAAAGGATCTCAGGGAGAACCTACTTCTGCCATATCTCGTCCTCTTATTGTGGAAATGATGCTGAAATGAATGAAATGATTTGACCCAGGTTTTGCTTCAAGCACCAGAGCTCAAGTCTCTCAGCTTAGAGCTTTTTCTATGACATTGTTCTCCTTCCCCTTCTTGGTATTGTAAATTTCAGGACACTGGTGCTTCACAGTCCATTGTAGGATTTGTCAGGGCTATATAGTGAGAGTGTTGCTTTTGGGTCATATTATTCAATTTCATGTTTCATCCTAGTAGGCAGGAAAATGGATTTTAATTTAACCTTTCCATATCATAATATTAAAAATTGTTTAGCTGAAAATATTTAGCTCTTAATGTGGCATATTTGGCTCTACTGACATAAATTAATGTAGCTTATAAATTAAGTACAAATATGTGGTATAGGATTTAGAAAACCTGCATTCCATTTCTCCTCTCTCAACCATTTGGCTGTGAGATTATCAGTGATTCAGTGTTTCAGAATTTTAATTTACTTTTCTGCAAAATGAGAAGATAACTATCTACTACATAAGATTGCCATCTGGTTTAAAATAATCTCTGAATGTGAAAGCTCACGTTGCCTGTAAGATATAAGGCACATACATCGATATTATTACTTAACTGTGTGCCCCAGAGCCCCCAGCTTTGGTGCCTCCTATGTGTGGTTGAATCAAGTCACATACAATCCCAGCACTTCCTAGATAGCTCCTCTGTAGAGAGTATCAAAGGGAAGTCCTCTTTAAAGCTTTTTAATTCTGATCATAGATGACCTTTCTTGTTGAATTTTAGTCAGATCTGAATTCTAATCATTGAGTTTTGACTTTGGCAATGAGCAATGTCAGGGAAAAGTCCTTTATATTAAGAAATCCCTGGGTTGGCAAGATGCCCTGGAGAAGAGAAAGGCTACCCGCCTCCAGCATTCTGGCCTGGAGAATTCCAAGGACAGTATAGTCCATGGGGTCACAAAGAGTCGGACACAGCTGAGCGACTTTCACACACATTAAGAAATCACAAATTAGGACAGGTAAGAAGGAAACTGAGGCAATAGAACAATAGAAGGCTTAGTAGTCAGAGCCTTAAAAGAAACTATAGTTTACTTTGAATGTTCATTTTGAAGCAGAATTTTTGTGACTTTCTCCCATGCTCCATGTCCATGCTAATGTTAACAGATGTCCCACCTTCCAAAACAGAGAGGCAAGCTTGGCAGCTCTTCTCAGCGACAAATTTAATTATGACTGCAAATGTGATAATGGAGCAACCTTTCCAAGTTTTAATTGGATCTGCATTTGGCACAAGCCACCTTCGTTTTTACACCATATGGGTAACGGTGGTGCAAGGTGCTGTCTTGTGCCCTTGCTGTGAATTAGTCAACTCTTGATTATCTGCAGAGGAGCAGACCATATGATGGTTCACTCACGGCTCTTATAACCCCAGCCAGTTCTCCCTGAACCTAGGGGGTGAATGGACTGCCTACCCACACTGTCACTTGGTTTAGTCTTGAGAACTGTAAACTTATTTTAACATTTATCTGGCAGAGACTATTAATTCTATGTCCACTTATTCATCACTCCTTGCTATCAGATTCCATTCCAAATGCAGTACTCACATGATCTTAGACATGTACCCTGTTTTTTGATTTGCAAAATACAGTACAAATTGTGCCAACCAGACACTAGTCCTATGACTAGGAAAGGCAAGTGTTGCAGGTAAAGAAACTGAGTTTCAGGACAGCTGAGTGACTCATTCAGGGTCATCTTGTAGGTAGGAAATGTGACTTCAGTCTTATGTCCCTAAAGTTTGGGGCCGTGCTTCTGTATGACACGCTCTCCAGAAGGACAAGAGGGTACTTGAGATTATCTGCTCTTTGGAACTATGTACACTATATGTGTGTCAGTCGTGTCCTACTCCTTGAGACCTCATGGACTGTAACCCACCAGCCTTCTGTCCATGGAATTCTCAGGCAAGAATACTGGAGTGGAGAGCCATTTCCTTCTCCAGGGGATCTTCCTGCCCCAGGGATCGAACCCAGGCCTCCTGCACTGCAGGCAAAGTCTTTACCTTCTGAACCACCATGTATACTAGAGCTTTCCTTCATTAGCACAGATAATGGAGAATTCGAGCTTGAGCAAACATGAGAAAAGATGGTAAAGAAGCAGGGACATCTTGATATGGACATGATATCCATTATCTTCCTAAACATCCTTCTCTGTCCCCCTTAGAACTATTATCCTCTCATAGTTTCAGGCAGGCCTGTGGTTGTTCACAGACATGAGGTGTAAATAAAGAAAAAATATGATTTTTAGTAGAAGTATTGCTTGTACTAAATAGTTGTCATGAACATGTGAAATTTTAAGCCAACAACATACATATTCAGTAACTAGTAGGTCCTTGCCAGGTGCTTGGTTAGACTTTGGGGATAAAAAGATAACTAAAATATATTGTCTTTAAGGCAGTTATTGGCTAGAAGGGAAGGAAGACATAAATGGCTTTGACACCTAGTAAATACAGAGTTAAAAGGAAGTTTGAAGTTCTGTGAGGACCCAGAGTGGGGAAAAACTCATTCAGTACGGTGGTGAATTTCAACCCTTCTTGGCTTAATCTGGCACAAATGGTAGAGCTGAGGCCTTTAATAATCAGGCAACTTTTAAAAATCTCTGGAGTCAAATGAAGCTATAATTCCAAATTAAGGCTGAGTGTATAGAAATACTTAACCTTTTAATGTTAAGGCTAAACCTCTTAAGATCAACTGTTTGAAGCCATGTCTGAAAGGAGTCTTTTCACTCATAGAATGTATAGTCAGCATAAAAGCATGAAGCCAAATAAAGCAGAGAAAGCACTCTCAGCAGCATAGCAGCATAGATCATTAGGAGGTAGGCAAACCCAAATAATGGAAGGACTTCAATTTAAAAACCGTGCTTTGCTCACAGCAACCATCCTGGGTGATTCCAAGGCATGTTGAAATAGTAAGGTTTCAGGCATCACATGGTTCCAAGCAGGGCTCTGAACAATGTGGTCTGGGCTGGGCTCAGGGATGGAAGGAAGCCGCCTCACAAAATGCCCCATGCTGTCTAAATGTAGGGCAAGGGGGCGGGCTCTCCAATTTGTCAAAAACTCATTTTCAGGCCTCTAGGTCTCCTAGCAGCAAAATGGTTTCTGGAGCCTGCCTTCTCTTTTTCTGTGCCAAAATAGGAGTATTTACCCAGATGCAAAAGATGAAAAATAATGACATTAAAAAAGATTGGAGTGTTTAAAAAATATGGATTTAATTAAGTATTTCTACCATTTGGGGATAGAAGGATTCTGATTTGGAGGCACATGTAAAATGCAGCTTGTATCTTTTCACCACTTCTGGAATCACAGTCCTAATGTGCCTCACTCCTTGGCCTTTCTCTTGGTCAAGTGGGTGGTTAACATGGAAATGATCCTATGGTTTTTCTTGCTAAACATTAGTTGCTTTAATTAGATAGGGAAACAGTGGAAACAGTGACAGACTATTTTTTTGGGTCTCCAACTCACTGCAGATGGTGACTACAGCCATAAAATTAAAAGACACTTGCTCCTTGGAAGGAAAGTAATGACCAACTTAGACAGCATATTAAAACACAGAGACATTACTTTGTCAACAAAGGTCCACATAGTCAAAGCTATGCTTTTTCCACTAGTCATGTATGGATGTGAGAGTTGGACTATAAAGAAAGCTGAGCACCGAAGAAGTGATGCTTTTGAACTGTGGTATTGGAGAAGACTCTTGAGTCCCTTGGACTGCAAGGCGATCCAACCAGTCCATCCTCAAGGAGATCAGTCCTGGGTGTTCATTGGAAGGACTGATGCTGAAGCTGAAACTCCAATACTTTGGCCACCTGATGCGAAGAACTGACTCCTTAGAAAAGACTCTGATGCTGGGAAGGATTGAGGGCAGGAGGAGAAGGGGACAGCAGAGGATGAGATGACTGGATGGCATCACCGACTCAATGGACATGAGTGCACTCCCGGAGTTGGTGATGGCCAGGGAGGCCTGGCGCGCTGCAGTCCCTGGGGTCGGAAAGGGTCGGACACGACTGAGTGACTGAACTGAACTGAACGGAATTGGTTAAAGCATTCTTCCTCTGGTACAAAAAACAGGTGGTGTGTGTGTGTGTGTGCGTGTGCACAGAATGCAGCACAAATAGTGGATGCTGCAGTGATTCAGTTTAGAGTAATACGCAGTCTCCAATCCCATTTTTTCCTGTCATTTCTTTCCCCGTAAGTGGCCATTGCGGCAATACGGCCACAATATGAAGTAAGCTGACAGAGTGATGTTCTGAAGGTCTGGCTCCTAGGGCAGCGAAGTGCATTTGGGTCTACTTGTGAGGCTTCCTGGGTTGTGAGATGGTCTGCTGCTGCTGACGCTGTGTTCCCCGGTGAGTGCAGACCGTTCGTTCCCATTTTACAGAATCGCAGTCTCTTTCCAAGCCTTTCTTAGTTCCCTCTGGGAGTGCTCAGACGTGGGGCTTCTGCACACACATGCTCAGCAACAAGCTGGAGCAGGTTGCTCTGCTCTGCTCCCTGGTCGAGCTTTTGGTGTGCTTGACAGCGCCCTCCCCCCACTCTCAGGCAGTAGGGCTTTGGGGGTTCGCTGTCATCCAGACTTGGGGGGATTCAAAGTATGTCTGGTGTGCGGCAGTGGAACACAGGTTTGGGGATGGGCTTGGCATGATAAAAGTGGTTCTCGCTCTGATTCTGCCTCACTTCATAACATGTCCTGGAGAAGCAAAATTTGTTTCCAGAATCTCACATATCCCTTATCAGACGTTAACTTATAGTTTCTGGCCTTATTTTCTCTCTCTGTAGGACCTTGAAGCCAGTCCTTCTGGCCAGCAGGGAGACAGATGTCTAGCAATTCCCTCCCAAATCTAATTCTCCCCTCTATCTTTGACTCAAGGCTCCCTGTATTACAGTCTTCCCTCATACATCAACCCTGCACCATAAAATCAAATAAACAAATACCCAACAGTGTCACCAGCCTGCCAGATCCACAGACAGCTCAGTTCTGAGTCTCAGGTTTGAATCTGTGCAACCCAAAGACACAGCAAAGAACGCAGTAAGGCTCTGCTGGTAACGAGAAGGTTTCACGAGTTAGTATCCTACAGTAATAACTCAGAAAAGTACTAATTCTGATACTTACCAGTTACATTTCAATGACAGATGAATGTCATATACTTGGTCAGGGCAAACTGAGTTTTGATAAGTATATGCCGGATTCATCCTAGTTGTAAGAACAGGACAACAGAATTATAATTTGGCAAATAATAATGTTTGTTTACCAGCTGTGCCACAAGGGAAGCCCAAGAATACTGGAGTGGGTAGTCTTTTCCTTCCGCATTGCAGGCAGATTCTTTACAAGCTGAGCCACAAGGCAAACCCAAGAATACTGGAGGGGGTAGCCTATCCCTTCACCAGGGGATCTTCCTGACTCAGGAATCGAACTGGGGTCTCCTGCATAACAGGTGGATTCTTTACCAACTGAGCTATCAGGGAAGCCCTGTAAATAAATCTACAGTGCCTTTTAAAATACCTCCAGAACCATCTTGCTTTTAGAAACTATTTCCAAATGTTTATTTGAAATACACATTGATTCAGGAACATCACTTACCATATCTTGTACTTACTTTATGATAAAGTGACAATAAAAATAACTAGTAATAATAGATAACATTTATCAGGTATTTACTGAGATCAAGCACAGTTCTAAACATTTTACATATATTAACACATTTAATCCTCTTTACAACCCCTTGACATGGCTATTGTTATTAAAATTTTACAGATGAGGAAACTGAGGGTCAGGGAGGTTAAGTAGTTTGTCAAAGTCCCGCAGCCAATAAGTGGTGAAGCTGAGTTTTTTTTTTTTCTCCCTTTTATTGTTTTTGCCATACAATGCCATGATATCACCATGGGTTTACATATGCTCCCCCTCCCTCCCCCCTCCCTCCCCCCTCCCTCCTCCCCCTCCCTCCACCCCCGTGAAATCTCAATGCACCAGCCCTGAGAATCAATCCTGGGCTGGCGGTTGATTAGACATATGATAATTAACATGTTTCAATGCCATTCTCCCATATCATCCCACCCTTTCCCTCATCCACAGAGTCCACGAGTCTATTTTTAAACCTTGGCAGTTTACTGAGTTTCTTCATTTTTCTTCTATGCTCCTTTTTTCTTTTATACTTTTTAATAAATTTGTGGCAGTGCATGGTAGGTATTTGTTTAGCATCTTCCTTTCCCCACTAGATGCTCCCTGACGGCAAGGACTATGAGCTCTGTGTTACAGCTGGTACACGGTCGGGTGTAAAGTGTCTGCTGAATACAGAATACTGTATTCATCGGGGGACCTCAGGACTATTTATCTATTTCTGTTTTGTGCATGGAAAATCTTGTCAGACAGAAATAACAAAGAACATGTGGGGCATATTCTCTTATTATTCCCAACTAATCTGTGGAGAAAATCTCATCCTAGATGAGGAGTTATGTGATAATCTATAACATGACAGTAACTAATACAAGATGATAAGCTTGAAAGGTTGTGGATGAAATTACAACAAAGATGCCAGGAATCTTGGCCTCTGGAAGAGAAGAATTCAATCCCGGGCCAGGGACGAGGCTTGATCGCTCAGAGCTTTTGTATAATAAAGTTTTATTAAAGTATAAAGGAGATAGAGAAAGCTTCTGACATAAGCATCAGAAAGGGGTAGAAAGAATACCCCCTTGCTAGCATTAGCACTGGAGTTATATACTCTCAAATTAGTTATTACAGTGAATCAAAAGAATGTCTGGAGGTTGTAAAGACCTCACCAGACCCATTCCCATGATTTACATTTTAAGATAACAGGATTAGCCAGAAGGTTTTTTTCCAGACTGTCTCCAAGCAGGATACATTATTGTTATATAATCCTAAAGAATGTAGTAGAGAGAAAAATAAGTTTTTCCTTTCTTCCCCCTTGAGAATTCCAGACTCCTCTCTCCTTGGGGACCCCTAGACTTCTTATCAACCTGCTTAGGAGAGGACTCTCTCAAGCTGGTACACTAGTGTGTGAGAAAGCCCCAAACGAATGACTAATGAAGAAGGAGCAGGCCTGGGATCTACTGAGCTGATAAAAAACATAGAGTGAGTTAGCGTTTGAGAACTAAAGCTGAAGTCTTTCATCTGCCAGGTTAGAACGTTACTAGCTGTTGGATGCAACAGATCACTGTGGGTCAGTCAGGCCTGCATGGATCAGGGATCCAAACCTACAAGAAGATAAGAGGATAGAAAAGAGCTAAAGTTATTGCTTTCCAAGTGCTTGAATGATCAAATAGCAAAATTAGTTGACTTATAAAACTCCTGAATCTGTAGCTTACTAAATTATTCACTCATTCATTCACTCACTCACTCACCCATCACATTTATAATTAGTGCTTACTCTGTACCAAGTTCTCTTTTAGTCATGGATGTCTCTGGGTTTGAAAGAGAAAAGTAGAAAGCCCTATGTTTTGGAATAACTTTTCTGACTAGGCAACCATTTCTTGGCAGCAATGTGCCACTGTGGGAGGTGTTTAAGAAACCACAGCTGATTTTGGATGTGAATCACGTACCTGACTAGTTTTTATCAATTTAACTAGCATATTTTGAGCACCCACTATATTTAAGCATTGTGAGAATAAAGTGATAAAAAGTTCCTGCACTCAAGTAACTTACAGTGTACTTAATTAGGTTTTGCTGCTGCTGCTGCTGCTGCTAAGCCATGTCCAACTCTGTGCGACCCCATAGACGGCAGCCCACCAGGCTCCTCCGTTCCTGGGAGTCTCCAGGCAAGAGTACTGGAGTGGGGTGCCATTGCCTTCTCCGAATTAGGTTTTACTGAGGGGCTCTCTAGGAGGTACAGTGGTAAAAAAAAATTCACCTGTCAACGCAGGAAACTCAAGAGATATAAGTTCGATCCCTGGATCAGGAAGATCCCCTGGAGAAGGAAATGGCAACCCGCTCCAATATGTTTGCCTGGAAAATTCCATGGACAGATGATCCTAGTGGGGCTACAGTTCATGGCATCACAGAGTCAGACATGACTGAACAATTGAGGGCACACACACACACGTGTGCACATACACACATCAGAAGCTGTGGGAGTCCCTAGATGGGGAGGATCTTTTCATACAATACAAGCTGAAGAAGTGCATAAATTCATTATGGCTTGACTGAGTGTCTGCGTCTGGTGCTCCCAACAATTCATGCTCTGTTCATCCTCCTGGGTACCAAAGCTTACCGTTTCCAGATCACTTTTGTAGTTAGCTACGGCAATGTAATTGGGTTCTATACAACAGAATGTGAGTAGAAATATTACATACCTGTCCATAAAATTCTCTCAAACACTGTCCCTACTCTGTGCCTTCATTTGCTGGTGGAAAAGGGAGGGCTCTCGGAACCTAGGGTTGGGTGGACCCATGATACAGGAAGCTGGGGTGAAAAGTCACCCGCTGGTGCATGACGGGAGGTGGCCTGAGACAAGCCCGCATGAGTTGGGGTCTGTGGCTTGCAGCAGTTAGCCTACCTAATTACGCAGCATCAGCCCCCCACTCGCACAGTGCCAGATTCAAAAAGCCAGGACACGGAGTCCAGACATAAGGAGGGGCAAAAATAAAACTTGTAATCACGAACTGTGTTCACATTTACAAAGCACTTCGGTGTACCAGCAGTTAATTTTGTCCCTGGGTCTTATAATAACTCCAGGGAAACCGCGCAAGTAGCGCTGCGCTTTTCCAGTAGGAAACTAGGCTGTTTGTGTTAGTTAGGCTACTTGGAAATACCGGACGATCAAACTTTAGTTCAGCTAGGAAAAAAAACTGCTCCTGGGGACTAGCTCCAAACTAAGGCAAGACAAAGTTTTGCTCCAAAGTTTTTTCCAGCCTCTGCCTCCCTGCTTTAACCAGATCCCTGAGTGTGGGATGAGGAAGAACATGAGGGAGGTGGGATCACCTCCGGGGCCCCCGCTGACTGTCCTGGGGTTGCTGCAGACTCCAAGAGCACAAACTAGCTTCCACCTCATGGCAGAACTGGGCCTTCTCACTGCCTGGATTACTATAATAGTTTGAGGGCATCCAGATTCTTTAACTATAACTTCTGAGAGAATACCTTTTCTTTTTTCACTCCTTATCCACTACAGGCAATTCTACTCTCCCCAGAGCATCAGATGGCCTGCAGCCCTTGGCATAACTTTTCTCATTTTAGACTTTGTTGATATAATTGTGCATTTTATTCTTTCTTATAAAAGAAGATTTTTCTCATTCAACATTTTTACATAGCTTACAGGGACTCTGTACTGGCAATAACTCACTTCAAACCCTCCTACCCCAGTGAATTTTTCTAATTCAATTTAACTTCATCATTTTATGCAACTAGTAGGCCCAGCATATTTTACTAGGCATTGGGCATATAAAAATACTAGTGTATACAGATGTATAGAACAGTCTTTTGGACTCTGTGGGAGAAGGCGAGGGTGGGATGATTTGAGAGAATAGCATTGAAACATGTATATTACCATATGTGAAACAGATTGCCAGTCCAGGTTTGATGCATGAGGCAGGGTGCTCAGGGCTGGTGCACTGGGATGACCCTGAGGGATGGGATGGGGAGGCACGTGGGAGGGGGGTTCAGGATGGGGGACACATGTACACCCATGGCTGATTCATGTCAATGTATGGCAAAAACCACTACAAAATTGTAAAGTAATTGGCCTCCAATTAATATAAATAAAAAAAATACTAGTGTATGATTTCCACTGTTAAATGGGTATTTTTCGTGGAATAGTTTATAAAAACATTTGAACCAATCAAAGTGGCTTGAAACTCAACATTAAAAAAAAAATAAGATCGTGACATCTAGTTCTATCACTTCATGGCAAATAAAAGGGAACAAGTGGAAGCAGCAACATCTTTTATTTTTTTGGACTCCAAAATCACTGTGGGTGATTTTGTGGGTGATTTTCAAGGCCATGAAATTAAAAGACATTTGCTCCTTGGAAGGAAAGCTATGACAAACTTAAACAACATATTAAAAAGCAGAGACATTACTTTGCCGACAAAAGTATGTATGGTTAAAGCTGTGGTTTTGCCAGTAATCATGTATGGATGTGAGAGTCAGACCATAAAGAAAGCTGAGAGCCAAATAATCGGTTCTTTCAAACCATGATGCTGGAGAAGACTCTTGAGAGTCCCTTGAACAGCAAGGAGATCAAATCAATCAATCTTAAAGGATATCAACCCTGAATATTCATTGGAAGGACTGTTGCTGAAGCTGAAGCTCCAAAACTTCGGCCACCTGATGTGAAGAACTGATTCCTTAGAAAAGACCCTGCTCCTGGAAAAGATTGAGGGTGGGAGGAGAAGGAGGCAGCAAAGGATGAGATGGTTGGGTAGCATCACTGACTCCATGGACATAAGTCTGAGCAATCTCTAGGAGATAGTGAAGGACAAAGAAGCCTGGCATTATATGTAGTCCATGGGGTTACAAAGAGTTGGACACAACTTAGCAACTGAACAATAACACAGCAACAAACTAATTGATATTTATATTCACTTGGAATGACCTTATAAATGTAAGTTCATATACTTATAAACTTACCTCCAGTGAATATCTGATTACACTATATTGTTTTGTGAGAATAGAACATATGAGACTCATCAGCAAAGAATTCTGAGGATGAGAGAGCAGATTTTCCCAGATTTGTCTATGTCTGCAAGACTAGATAAGCCTAGTTGTGAGCCAGGGACTGTATTAGTCTAGACTCTATTGGTAGCAAGTTATAGAAAATGCAATTCAAATTGGTTTGAGCCAAAGAGAATTTATTGGCGCCTATGTGTGAAGTATCTAGGCCATATATCTGTGTATCAGTGGGATTAGAAACAACTCTTCTAATTTCAGAGGTGGGAATTAGAAAGATTCTTTTCCTTCTAGGTAAATGGGCCTTTTCACACAGAAATAGAATCACTTAATGTAGATAAAACAAAAGCAAGTTTTAAGGCAGCTACTTGTCTGTCTTAGACACAGTAAGAAACAAACTAAAGCATTTCAGCAAGGGTTAATAGATTCTCATCAATATGGCCAAGTAGATGGTAGCCTATGGTCCCCATCCTCAAAAGAGTTGGGTCATTTTTTCATTCTTATAAGATGAGAAAACACATGTCTGGTCCGTGGCTCCCAGCAAGTGTAGCAGGACAGGCTGGTGTGTGTCTTTTACCTTGGGCTCCCAGAAGAGATGAACCCTCTTTTTTATGGCATCATCTGTGTATGAGTGAAGTAAGTTAAGCACACCAAGTTTTGCCAAGACATTTAGACAGTGGTGCTGAATGCAAAAAGTTACAAACCTTTTAAATATATAATTAAAAACTGCCTGAATACTATCATTATAAACATAGCAGTACCTAATTTCAAATTGCAGTGGTATTATCAAGTTTTTGTCAAGTTGGACTAACCATCTTTCTGTCAGTAGCCAAAAGCTTTTAATGGTGCTGTTGCACTATTTAGATATTAAAGATATTCATTTTACATAAAAATTTAAAGGGCTTCAAGGCCCAAGTTCTCAAACAAAGGGTCATTCTCTTCACCCCTCTGCTATCCTTTCCTCGGTGTTGATTCTTTCTCAGGCAGATTCTCTGTTTAATAAGCTAAGACTGCTGCTCCAATGTTACATTTCACCCCCTGGTTGTCCAGTAGAGAAAGTCTTTCTTCCCCCAAATTGAAACAAAGTGCCTGCAGTTGAGGTACTGAATCCTCTTAGGTCAAGACCTCACCCTGAATTAATCCCTTTCAATGAGTCTCTAGGTTTTGATGATTCAGTTGGCCAGCCTAGGTCACATACCACCCACACCACATAGACTGGGGTAACCAGGGATTGTTGAGTTAATTGCTACACGTTACACTATAGGTTTCCCAGCTCTCGACCAATTTAGACCCCACTTTAGACCAATTCCTCACTTCAGGAATTTTTACTTGTACCATTCTCCTTTCTAAGGCCTATTTCTTTTGGATTCAAAATTCTTCTGTTTACATGATACTGAAAGCAAGTTATGGCGACTAAGACCACACATAAAAGACACAACAAACCCACAGACAACTGCCGAAGGATCACTGGGTGTGTCACAGGGTCAGAGGAGGAGTAAAGTCTGCCTACGGAAGAGCCAGGAGAAAGACAGTCCCTAGTATCTCAGATGCAGGATTGTCTGGTATTTGCTCTTGAACAATGGTATCAATGTCACTCCATTCCAAAGTCTTTCAATCTCTCTCTCTTAGTTAAAAATATCCAGCTTCTCAGAACAGAGCATTTGATTAGCCCATCTTGTATCAAATGTAAATCTGAGCCTGAATCACATAATACAACATGAAAAAAAAAAATACTGTCATCTCTTCTTAAAAAAGGAAAATTATGTTTATGGAAATAAAATTTTCCAATGCTGCATAGCTAATAATAGCAAAGCCAATTTAGTTCTGATTAAATGTTTTTATTAATGCTCTGTGATTCTAAGCCTATTCATTGTTGAATGTGATGATTCCATTTTTACATTTCAGTGCCCTCTTTGTGTTTTATTCATTTCTTTATTTTAATCAGGCCACATTTAAAAATTCTAGCCTTTCTCAACAAGGCAATGTCTTCAGGGAATGCATATGGCTGGTATCAGGATTAAAAATGGGACGTGTCCATCAGAGGCCAACTCACCCTTGGACAGTTATCCCTTCTCTTTCAGTGACTGCTTCCTTCTGAGAGCTCTTTCCTTCTCATTTTTAGAACTTTTAGTTTAGCTTTGTTTTCTTTTTTTAAAGAAATAATTCTATCACACCACCCCATGAACATCCATGATCTGAAAATTCCAAATTCTAACAGTTTCTACTCACAATGTATGGAAAGACGAGTCAAAAGCACATTTTATAGTAAGGCTGAACTGTGGCAGAACTAGATAGAAAACACCTGCTGATGATACAGCTCTGCAAGAGCGATGGGGCTGCTTCCTTTGCCTGTTTTGGACACCAGATATTTGACTATCAGCTGCCTTTGACTTCATACTAATCTTGATATTACAGGTCAGATCATTTTCTAAAATACTTTTTGGAAGTTATAAAATATATATTCGATCAGCAAAACTTATTTTAGATGCATACCTATATATCTATGAAACGAGTTAAATTCTATACAACATTGTTTTGTACGTTTATTTTTTAAGATGTGATTCTCAGGTTAACTTCTTACCCTCTTTACTAACGAAGAGTCAAAGTGCTTATGGTGGCCCTATCTGACTTTTCTTCTTTCACTGTTCCTTTCATGGATCAGTTTCTCTTGACTTCAGGCAGCTCTCATCCCACGTGGTTCATGCTGGGTTAGTCACTTTTTACTGCTAGGGACTATTACAGTCCATAAGACTCAGGGCCTCTCAGCTGACAGCTGTTCATATTTCACTGTTAAGGCCAGAGTCCTTGTCTTTGTCTAACCATTCTGGGAGCTTCCCATTGCCATTGCTGTTTCTGCTTTCTGCTTGGTCCCTTTCATCTGTATGACTGAATAAAACCATTTCCAAGCATGGGATAGCTTAAGAAAAGACTCCTTTCTATAGAAATAAAACAACTCTGGCAAAGTATCATCTAATATTCCCTTTAGCTCCTTGATTCCCTTCTTTTCCTCTTGTTTCTTCCCTCCCACTCCCCTGGCTACATGGACAAGTGGAGCATCGTAGCTCTAAGCTTCTCAGGTCAGCGGCGGTGTAGGTTACAGAAGCATATGTTGATGCGGCCTTCAGAGTACCGGGGAGCCAGGAAACTTCCCAGAAGATGTTGTGATGCTCCCTCTACTGTCTGACCCTATCCCAGGCGATCTGGCTCAAAGGAGAGTAGGGTCACGTGCGTGAGGTAACTTTCCTTTTCTGTACTGGGAAAGTCATCAGGAAAATTATAACAGATTAGCATGTGACAGTCCACAGAGCAGACTACATGCATGGTCTCCTTTAATCCTCACAGCTCGGAGGTGTTATTATGAGCCCCCTTCTCAGAGGAGGCTCAGAGTCAAATACTCAGAGCCAGCATTGTGTCTGGATCGAGATCATTTAGCTCTGAATCTCATCTCTTTCCTGATGCTTCACAGCTGTACCAGAAAATGGTGCGGTTTTGTGCCTTTCTAACACAGGAACATACGTTGCATTGCCTTTGTGTGAGTATTCTGAGGAACAGGTCAGCCAAACAATTCCCTTAAAGAGAAACCTGACAGGCAAGAAGGGGCTCAACTTATAGGGCAAATGCAAGGCAACTTGCTTTAGATAAAGGATTGAAAATAAACTGTAGAGGAAGATCGAATGAGGCTTCCCAGGTGGTGCTAGTGGTAAAGAATCTGCCTGCCAAAGCAGGAGATGCCAGAGATGTAGTTTGGAGCCCCGAGCTGCAAAGACGTGATTATAAATGGGGCAAAGAGAAGCTTTTTTTCTTTTTTTCCCTGTAATCAAGGAATCCATACAACTTGTACGTTCTCTAACAAATAGAGGCAAACAAATTGCATTCTTTTCCATGAGAATATTCTGTTTATCCAAAATCATAAGAGTCAATATTTTAATAAGAATGGAAATATTACATGTGTTGGAAAAAATCTTGACATTCTCTAGAATAGGTCAGCTAGCTGGGGCTATGACTAGCCAAGTTAAAACAGAAAGTAAGGTTTTTCTTGATAAGAGAAACTGCTGCAGAAGCCAGAGAAGCTCCTTCAACATGCATCATGAAAGGAAACCCGGTCTGTGCTTGTCTCAGGTGATGAAGGAGGAGACTGGCTAAAGCTTTTTCTCCCTTTAAGGTTTTTGACTGTATAGAGGTGAAATGAATTCTGGACATTTGGAGACAAGCCTAAAATATGGAAACAAGCCAAGGCTCCTTTTCTTGGTGTGACAATGTTGCTGACACACAGCTGGAGATTGATTTATAAGGAAAGTCTTTAACAAACTACAACACATATGGACATTAGGTAGTTCCTTTCCCCTGCATAAAACAAAGTGATAAATGGTGTGTGAATTTTAAAGACATAATTTCTCCAATAAAGCCCCTAAAACATGGGAGTTAAAATATCTAGATTCTCTCATTTCAAATTTACAAGGTGACTCATGGAAGAGGATTGAAAAAACTTAGTAGAAGTCTATTAGTCTCTTATTTAATGCTAGCCTTATCTCACCATTTCCATGCCTCACATTTATAAAACGCACTGTGATTTTCCTTAGAAGGCTGAGGTGGGTTGGATTTATCACCAGGCTACCCGCTCTGCATGTCTATGATATCCAATTTTTATTGTTGACAATTAAATTAGGATGATTTAAAGCAGACCAAATCAGAAGCAGATCCTTAATCTATAAATCTTTGAAATTTATGGGAGAAAGTCAAGAAGACCAAATCAAGAGAAAGGTCGAGGAATACGCCAAAGTTTTATATGGCATCTGTCAACAAGACATCTAAGGTAACCCAATTACCTCCAGTTCACACAATTCTTCTTTGGACTTTTCAGTTAGAAATTTTATCCCCTGAGGAGTCTAAGCAGCCAGCCTGGCATCAAGGTCTAGACCAAGGACTGGTACAACCAAAATCAGCCCACTGTCTGCTTTTATGAATAAAGTTTTATTGGCACACAGCCAAGCCAATTTGTGTTGTTTATGGCTGTTCTCACACCAGAATGGCAGAACTGGGTCGTTGTGACAGTTTGACCTGAAAAACCGAAAAGGTTTCCTGACTGGCCCTGGTCTAGTCCCATTTATGCAAGTGTCATAAGGCTATAAAAGGGACTTTTTCCTTCCTATTCTTTGGTTTACAGAAAACTAATTTTTTTCAATTGCATATCTATTATTTGGAAATTCATCAGACCTGGCTGCAGACCAGATTCTGTTCTTTACATTCAAATGATCATTAGACCTGGCAGATATTTCTCAGTCTGTGATTTCTCTATTTTATCATTTAAAAGTACTTTCAATAGAAAGATTAAAAAGTAATTTCTTGAACTTCCCTGGTGGCACAGTGGGTAAGAATCCACCTGCCAATGCAGAGGACACAGGTTCAAGCCCTGGTCTGGGAAGATCCCACGTGGCATGGAACAACTCAAATCGCGCACCACAACAACTGGGCCTGTGCTCTGGAGCCCGGGAGCTGCATCAAAGAGCAGCCCCCACTTGCTGCAACTAGAGAAAGCCCGAGCATAGCAACAAAGACCCAGCCCAGCCAAAAATAAAATAAATAAATAAGAAGCTTACACAGTCGTTTCTTGGCTACTTAGCTAGCTTTACAAATTGCTGTACATCCTGATAACATCCACAGAAATCTCCAAGTGATTTTGTCAATGACATTAAATCACTAAGTGTCCACAGCTCTCCTCTCACTCCCCATCTCACCCTCATCACGTCTCCAATAGTCAGAGTGTATGGTTCTGGACAAAAATAGACAGGAGACACATAGGTAAAACAGCTTTAATTTTCACAGCTTTCCTTATTGCAGGAATTGCGATTCCTATAAGGAAATAACACTCTCTTTAGTGTGTTTGAGTTGAAATCCTAAAACTATAAAGCTTCCTGCAAACAGTCTTCTCACAAATCCTTAACACAAGTCCCTACTAAATTAAATATCAAGCAGAGCTAGGAAAGGACTGGTAGGTACACTTGATTATTTTATAAGGTTGAGGGAGAGAAAGTAGGGCAGGAGTTTGAAACTATGCTTGCTACTTCTCCCTTGTCATTTTCCTCATCTCCTGAAGAATCATAAGAAACTCAATTCTTCTGGCCGTTCATGTTCACTGTTTTCCTCGGCTCTGATACCAAGTGCCAAAAGTACTTACCCAGAGGACGGGGAATTCAGGGTAGTTTTTCTTTTTATTGTTGAGATTCTTCCTTTAAACAGGGAATAACTATCTTTGGGGCACTTCACCACATCACCTGAAGCAATAAAACAATTCACTAGTGACTCAACAACTTGTAAATTCTCTCCCCTATCTCTCAAATCTCAATAACTTTGCAAGTCAGAAGTGAAATTCTCCAAATTCCTCCTCCTCCTAATATTACAGAGGAAATAAAAATCATATTATCAAAAGAGAACTAGAAGCATGAGTATATTGCACAGCACAAGGGAGGCACTTGGCTTTTTTGGACAGTGTGCAATCGCTGAGTTCTAATACTTGAGCTGTCTTTGCCTAGTTATACGTCCTGAAGGAGCCCTTTCATATCAGTAGGTTTGTAAATGTAAAAAAGGGGAGAGATGGGGACTTGATTTTTAAAGTCTATCTGGCATGTATATTCAGATTATACTCAGATTCTGAACTGTGAGGGCTGTCAACCTCTGAAACAGGTGTTTAGAGAATGGCAGTCTTGGAAAATTTATTGTCCTATGTCATCTTCCCTCTGGTCCTAAATAAGCCTATTTAGAACTTGCAGTGAGACAGTACAAATCCTTGAATACCCTTGATAAGATAAATGGTCCTTCTGTTTGAAAGGTTGTGCTTCTTGACTCAATGTGTATCTTTGGCAGGTGCCCAAGCAGAAAGATGAGAAAAAGAGGAAGCTGCTGCCTTCCCCACCAGAGCAGCTGAAACCACCGTGACCCTTGGAGATGGCTTTCACACACTAAAGGGGATTTCAGCATTTTCCGTATTGTCTCATCTAGAGCCAAGGGAACAGACAGTGAGTTAAGTAACTTCCTACCTAAGCCTATACTTTTATGATTTTCTGAAATCTACAATTGAAACCTTGATAAACACACATTTTTAGTGAGATGAATCTTGCCTTAAGAGCTGCAGGTGGAACAGAGTTTATTAGGAGACTCTCTGTTAAGAAACATGTAATCCTCAGTTTTTATAGAAAAAAATCTCGACAGTGACACTGTAATATTTGACCTTACTAACTGCACCTGGAATCATTCACTAAGAACACCAGAGGAATTTTGCCAACAAATTTAGCTCTGCACATTAACAATAAATGATTCTGAAATCACATTCATCTGTACTTTTTAGGAGGTTCTAAAGCAGCTCAGTTAGCCTTGATGAATTAGTTCTTTCTCTGAAATGGGAAATCATATAACTTATTATTAGCACGTTTTATGGAAATGACACTAATCCAAATTGTTAGTAATTTAAGATGCATATTTCAGAAGTCCATGATTTAATTCAGTGAAATGGATGAGATTAAGAGTAAATTTCCTCCCACTTCTTGTCATGAAATACAGTACCTGGAGGTGTTATAATGCATGGGAGGTAGATTTGGTAATATAGCACACTTAGGGCTTTAAATCAAAGGATGTCTTTCTCTGGTGCTCCACTCAGGGGTCCTCTGTAGAAGGAGACTGCTGCCTGCCTGTGGAAGCAGTGGCTCTTCTACACTCTTTCTAAGTCTACAAGCACTTAGGACGCATCAACCTTGAGACGGTTCAGAAAAGAAATACTCTGTTGAGGAATAGGAAGAAAAAGAAAGCAAAGCCACATTGTCCAAGCCCTAAAAAAATGCATAAACACTTTTCTTCTTACACCTTGAACCCCAATATATGAGTAAGAGATTTAAGATCAGTCTTTTAGGAGGTCGAAATAAGAGTTTCAACCTGCCTGCTTCACCTAGGAGAAGGTTGTTCATCTTCACTGCTCTGCCCTAGGTCAGGACCCTTGACGTTTTCACCTGGAAAAGTATTGCAGTAGCACTGTAACTGATTCCTTTGCAACCAGTTCTGCCTCTGACCCACCTGCTTTCCACATTGTTCATAGAGTCATCTTGATGAAATAGAATTTAGATCCAATCACTCCCATGCTTAAAAATCCTTCAGTGTCTCCCATAACCCATAACCATCATGATGAAATCCAGATTAGTCAATACTGGAGCCAGGCTCCTTCTGTGTGATCTGGTCTCCCAGAGGGCTGCTCGGCTCCGGTCCAATCAATCTATGTGCAGTATCCCAAATGGTTCCCGTTCTCATGCCCTTGACTTTCTGTTTGCCATTCACTTCTTGTTTGAGCTGAAACTGCAAGGATGAGAAATGACAGCCAACTTTGTTGGGCACTTAATTATGAGCCAGATAGAATTCTGAGGGGCTTGCTTTTATTAAGGCGTTCAGTACACTTAGCAACAGCACGAGAAGGTACTCTTAGTATCCTCACTTTATAAAGGAGGGACCTGGAGCATAGAGCAATTAAATAACTTGCCCAAGGTTACACAGGGAGGAAGAGTCAGATCTGGGACTCCTCACCACATGCTTAGAACTACAGTGCTCTGCTGCCTCTGGGTCTCAGGAAGCATTTACTCATCCTTCACCTTTCAGATTAGAGATATTTTGCTGGGGCGCTCCCATTATATCCCCGACCTGAAGACAGTATTGTGCATCTGTGCTTTGTACCCCATCTCCCTGTTGAAACATGTCACATAACTTGCTAAATTCCAGGAGAGGCAGGCATCTTGACAGTCTTTTCTGCCTTTAAATACTTAGTGCTTCATAAGTATTTGTGAAATGCAGAAAAAGTCGTTGTTTCCTCTCTTAAATGACTTCCTTTTAGGATTTTCTATATTTCATGGGCTTTCCAGGGGGTGCAGTGGTAAAGAATCCAGCTGCCAGTGCTGGAGATGCAAGAGACATGGGTTTGATCCCTGGTCCGGGAAGTAGGAAACGGCAAGTGACTCCAGTGTTTTTACGTGGAAAATCTAATGGACAGAGACGCCTGGTGGGCTACAGTCTGTGGTGTTGTGAAGAGTCGGACACACCTGAGCGTGCGCGCGCACACACACACACACACACGCACACACACACACATATTTCTAGTGACTAAATTAGCATCTAGCAGCCAGGAGGTATTCAGTAAATGTTGAATGATGAAAGAGCAAATGAGCTTATAGCCTATTTCTTGATGCCCATGGGAAGTAGGAGATCACCTTCCATAAAAAAACACAGTTCTCTTAATTTTCTTTGTCACTTTTTTGGCCACTTCCTTAATTATAAATACCCCTACTCTATGCAACTATGAACTGTAAAGAAAAACTTCTATGATGGAGAAACAAGAAACTTCTCTTGTGTTACCTTTGACTTATAGAGTACAGTACATTGACTTTAAACACAAAAATAAAACATTACAGTAGAATGCTTTCAAGATTACTATTTGCCATAGCAATGACAGTGAAGGGAACACCTACTATATGCCAGGTCATAGGGTAATCATTTTACATGGTTTTATTTAGTTCTAGCACTTTTAGGATAAGGATTACTTCCATTTTAGAGATGAGAAAACTGAAGTTGGGAGTGATTAAATATCTTAGGAGAAGTGCTACTATGAGTAATCTGCAGAGTAAAAATCCAAATCCAGATCTGTCTGACTCCAAAGTATCTATCTGATTTAAGATCTATTCAATGGCTTTGTGTCTGAGGCCAGGGTACCTACCCACTCTTTGAGATTACTCATTCTGCTCAACTCACCTCTTTGACAAGCCTAGCCACTTCATTCTGCAGGGGGAAGCTCTGTTCTGAGTTGACAGTGTAGTAGGAAGAAGGCCTCATTTCCTGGTGATAAAGAGAACAACTCTTGGGGCTAGACTGGTGGTGTGAATCCCTGTTTGCTTACTATGTGTCTTTGGGTGAGTGGCTGAACTCCTCTGCACCCAGTTTCTCCACCTGAAAAAACGTAATAACAGTAAATGAACCAGTTTGCCACAATAAAGCCTATTTTCTGGGGCTGTAGGATTCAGTTCCAGCTTCCCTACTAGCATCCCAGTGCTGGGAACACTGGCATCCCCACGCCTTCTTGGTTCAGTGCTTCTGGAGTCCGCTTTTCCTGACTCCAGTATGCGTGCCTCAGTCCAGGCTCCGCCACAGGATGGAGGCACAGGTCAAGAATGCCAGCAATCCTTTTGCTAATGTATTCTATCCCCAGGAAAGGATGGAAGTTTCTTGCTTCAGCTCTGTCATGCAGTTTATATATACACCCTGAAATATAAATTGAAGTCAATTCCTTAAGGTTAGCAATTGCAATTCCCAGTAGTAGTAAAGAAGCTAGCCATTTGTAAGTCATTTGTACTAATCTTTACTAACTGACAATTAGCCACTAATTAGCTCATTTGCTTGTGTTGTTTTTACTTAGTAAGACATTTAATGAGTTAATCACAAGCAAAAGAATTGAAGGGTAATTAAATGACAATTTAAGGGTTTTAGATGTAAGCAAAGTACATTGTTTTAAATAATAATAATGTTTAAAACTTAAACAACGGACTAAATGATTTTAGGTAATGTGATAAGAATTGTTCTATCCCTTACTACCCATTTTCATGGTGCATTAGTCTTGCTTGATGTGCAAACAACTAAGGATATCTTAGGTTATCAGAGTCGTTCAACCTCAACGCTATTGACACTTAGAGCTAGATAATTCCTTGTTGCGCGCTGTCTTCTGCATCACTGCATGTTCAGCAGCATCCCAGTCCTCCACCCACTTGATGCCAGTAGTACTCTCCCTTTTGTGACAACAAAAATCTCTCCCGTCATTGCCAGATGTTCCCTGGTGGGGAGTGGGGGGCAAAACTGCCCTACTTGAGAAGCGCTGGGTTATATATATACCCTCTTCCTATTTTTTCTTTTCTTCAGAAGTATTTTATTTGCGCTACTTACCTGAAGCTGGTTTTTTTTAATACTCACTCCACTGACTCAACTGATGCATCTTAGCACAGCTGATGCAGGAGCAAGAGCACTGAACTGGGTACCTGAAGCCTGACTCCTCATAAGTGTCCTGCTTGCAGCGTGAGTAAGAGCATTTTTGAATCTCAGTTCCTTCATCTTTTTAACAGGGGGTTGAGAATGATTTCTAGTTTTTGAATAGGGTCCTAAGACTGAAGACAAAAAATGCTTTGCAATATGACCTTTAACCTTTGGTCATAAGGATCTAAACCTTCCCTGATCCATTGTCTATTTGCTTCTTTTATTGAAATATGTTTATTGGGTGTTTTCTATATGCCAGGCATGTTTCTAAGCCCTGGGGAGATAGCGGTGAACAAAGCAGACACACGTATGTTATATTAGACATAGCACAAAGACAATTAAGCAGAGAGTGGGGATGGAGAATTCAGTCTTTAGTAGGGCGGTCCAGGACATCAGCTTAGAAGGCACCAAGACTTGAAGGAGAAGGGGAAGTGAACCATGTGGATATCTGAGGGGAGAGTCATCAACACAGAAGGAACAGCCAGGACAAAACCTGTTTGCTTTCTTACACAACACTTGAAAAGTTTATGATCTTAAAGAGACATCTTAACTGATCTTGTTGCTTATAAATTAAAATCGAGCATTTTGTTACAAACATCTCAGACTTTTTCCTTTTAAAATAAATTAATGCATATTTTCAGGATACTTAAAATATGCATAATTATATCATTTTGTTACAATATTGGGATAATTTGAAGAAATGAGGAATATCTTCGCATATTCCAACTAAGGATAGTGAAAGTAAAATTGTGTTGAGAGTCGATTAAAAAAGAGAAACAGTGTTGTGTGTGACTGTCTTTTAGTAACACTAATTAGTTATTTTTGTCAATTTGAGTCTATTGACAAGATCTCAGCACAACATCAAGAAGTCACACTATGACCTAGGGCTTCCCAGGTGGTGCTAGTGGTAAAGAACCCGCCTGCCAATGCAGGTTAGACGTGAGAGATGCAGGCTTGATCCCTGGGCCGGGAAGATCCCCTGGAGGAGGGCACAGCAACCCGCTCCAGTACTCTTGCCTGGAGAATCCCATGGACAGAGGAGCCTGGTGGGCTGCAGTCTACGGGGTTGCACAGGGTCAGGCACAACTGAAGTGACTCAGCACAGCACACTATGACCCATACAATTTGAAAATCTCAGGGTACCTATAAAAGCCCCTCTCATTTTAATTAGAGAGCTGAATAAAATAGATAAATATTGGCTTTAGAATCTTAGTCGTACAATACAAATCAGTGATAACTGCAACAAAGGCCACGTGCTCTTCCTGCTAGATTTTCATATTCTTTTCAGGCCACAAAGTTCAACGGCAGATCATCGGTCTCATTTTATATTTGGTAGCATAAAAGCTGATTTTTTTGAGTGATAGTTCCATCAATGAACACTGTGGTTAATTGTACAACAGACCGACAATGGCACGGCCATTATCTGAGTCTCACAGACTATCTGTTCTGGAACTCTACCAGTTTACCAGTCATTATGTCAGTGTCTCTTGGATCATTTAGAATGTATTACTCTCTAGTAATTTCTCAGGAAAGGCACAAAGGAACTATGTAGTCTTCAAATCCTTGAATGCTCATAATAGTTTATCTGTGGGTTTTATACTTAACAGTCAGTTTGCTGGTGTGTAAAATCCTTAGCCCAGATTTTCTTTCCCTTAGTAACTTAACATATCATTCCATTGTTATCTGGAATGATGCACTTGTGTAAAAATATGATGACACCTTTACTTTCCTTATAAGTGAATTGGTTGGTCTGCATGGATATCCGAAGGATTTTTTTTCTTCTTTGTCTCAACAGTCCTGTAGCTTTACTAGAATAGATCTCGATTTGGGTCCTTCTGGGTTGATTTTCGCAGGTAGATTGTGTACCCTTACAGAATATAATGCCAACTCTTTTTTTTTTCCTTTTAGTTAAAACTTACAGGAAAGTTTTATTCAGTTAAAGTTTATATATTTGTTCTGCTCCATTGCTTTGGTTCACTTCCTCAGGGATGCTATTAGAAGTTTTGCATCAGACTGTATTTTTCCCAAAGTGGTCACACACATGCTTCCTCCACCCACATGGTCCCCTCACATTATAGCTGACACAGTTCTCATCGAGAGGTGAGTCTCTGCTCCCTCTTCTTGAATCTGGATCATCCTTGGAAACTACCAATACCAATGGATGACAAAAGAAGTGATACTGTATGACCTCTGAGTCTAGGTCATGAGAGGAATACAGCTTCCTCCTGGCTGCTTCTTGGGCTGCTTCCGTATGGGACCCTGCCCTCAGGCTGTGGGGGGCCCAGGCCACCTGGAGAGGCTACACTCCAGTATTCTGGCCAAGAGATCCAGCCAGGCTCTCAAAAATAACCAGCCTCGACTGCCAGGAATATGAGAGAACGAAGGTTTAGAGGATTCCAGCCCCGAACCTTCCAGCTGAGGCCTTAGACATCATGGAGTAGGGATAATCTCTTCCACTGATGTTTTGTCTGACTTTCAGAACTGAGAAGGGTGTTATATGGCTGTAGGTTGGGGGCATATTTGATTCACAGCAATAGAAAGCTAACACAGGTGTATTGATTCTTCATTTTCTAAAACAATTTTTTAGTTTTTTTCTGTTTTTCCCTTTTTACTGTTACTTTTTCTTTCTTTTCCAACTTTCATCGCCTTATATTTATTTACTTCTGGGTTTCTCCTAGTTTAGTCAGTCTTCACTTCTAAATGACTTCTAGTGTTTTATTTTAAATTTTTCTCGAGCTCTGTCATCTTGTTTTACCTTTTTATGTTGTACTCTGTCTTATGCCACAGTCCTGTGCCTTTTAGCTTACTTGAGGAAGTAGGTCGCCATTTTTGATTTGTGTTGTGGACCTGTCTTTCTGGTGTATTTTCATTACTTGTAGTCGTATTAGTTTGTCCTCTATTTTGCTTGTGAGAGCTTTGAAGGTCATATTGCATGTGTGTATATGTGCTCAGTCACTCAGCTGTGTTCAACTCTTTGGGACCCCATGGACTGTAGCCCGCCAGGCTCCTCTGTCCATGGGATTCTCCAGACAAGAGTACTGGAGTGGGTTGCCATTTGCTCCTCCAGGGGATCTTCCCAACCTAGGGATTGAACCCCCCATGTCTCCTGCATCTCCTGTATTGCAGGTGGATTCCTTACCGCTACACCATAGGGGTTTCCCTATGAGAACTTTGTAGGTCATATTACCTTTTTGGTTGCTCATTTTTACGTGAAGCTAGTTTTCCTGAATATTTAGGGGAAAGGGTGGGGTTGAAGTAGTCATTTTGGTTTCCTGTGCTTGAGCTCTTTCAGTTATTTTCCTTGAAGTCATTCTGGGAGCTGCCTCTTGGTAACTCCCGCCCCCCCCGCAACTGGTATCTCCTTTTCCCTGTGCCCCGCATCCCTGCCCTGTCCAGGAGGGATTTTCCTTCTAGCAACTTCTCAGTGAAGGCATTTGTCCAGGAAGGGGAGTGGATTGTTTTCAGAGTTCAGGGGCATATTTTTCAGCATTTTCAGATCTCTCCACAGATTTCTTGTACCTGGTGGCTATAAGAAAGTGTTCAAACTCCTCCTGGGATTGGCTCCTGTCCTCAGTTGACCTGTGACATGTGCTGTCTAGGGCATTTCTATTGACAATTTTAAGGTCCCCTGTTCTCAGGTGTGTGTAATGCCGGTGGCTTCATCCCACACAGATGCTGGTACCACAAGGGCCTTTTGGCTCTAAGACGTCATTCCCCACCCTTATAGTTTGGGGTTCATGGTAATACCTTTGTTATATCATGTTGTCATGGGTGTTGTCTGTGTGAGTTTTGCTTTGACATTTTAGTTGCTGTATCTGTTTTAATGGGGAATTCAGGGAGAATCGACATCATTGCTATGGTTCCAGTATTCCATCTATGTATTTTAATCTCACTCTCTTGTATGTGTTTCTGAGGCCACCTCAGAACCTCTTGTTTATAAAGAGAGGATATAAATCAATTTGGAGAAAAGTCCATGGCATAAGACCCTGCCCTCTTAAAAGTCAGCCTCCAGAGATTTGGGAGACAACAGAGCCATGATCTTCCTAAATGGTGCCCATTATAGTGTCCTCCACATAAAAAACAAACTTCTTATTCTAGAAATTTTGGGCTTCGTAACATGAAGAAATGCAGGGCTTCTTTCCTTGACACAGTCTCTTGCAGTCAGCACTCTTGGTTCCTCTCAAGACTTCAGAAACTTGGCAACTACTTGGAATGTGAGGGGATGGGGCAGCAGTGAAATGAAGGAGAGGAAAATGGTGGGGATGATGCCAGCACTGAATTCTCAAGTCACATTATTGAATATACTGGTAAGTTTCTTCTCTATGTTGACTTCTGCCCAACAGTTTACCCTTAACAGTTGGGAACAGCAGATGACATAAACTAACTTCCACCAAGAACTGGTGGGGGAAAAAACCCTGAAGAAAGTGAGTGATAGAGGTAATGTCGTGAGCCCTGCCCTTAAGCTCCTGTCTTACAGATTCTCTGAAGGCTGGTGGAGTTATCAGAGTCCGCAGTGTGGAAACCTGCTCTAGTCTCCTGATCTTCCCAAGCTCATGCTGAGCAGTCAGCTGAAACCCAGCTGTTGCTGACTTCACCTTACTTTTAAGGTGTTAAGGGAGATTAGACTTGAATTACATTTGGGAATAAATCTCTACTTGACTACTATGAAGCAAATAAATCCTTAATGGTATTAAAAAGGCACTTCAAGATTTCTTTCTGCCTTTTTTTTTTGCACCCTCCAAATCTTACTTTCTAAACAACATATTGCTGAGTTAAGTGTAAACCAATCAGTAGCATATGGCTTAATCTTCTCTCAAATCCCTTTTGGGTGCAAGGAATTAATTGACAAACTTAGTAGCAAAAGCTTCTTTGTAGTATTTGGAACCCCAAACTCAGGCAGCATGCCTGGAATCACTTAAGGACTCCAATTTCAGTTAATGCCCTTTATAAAAAAGAAAGTCTTAGAGGGCTAGTGGGAACGCAGCCTTCATACCTGGCTACCTTAAGCACCCATGTCACGCTTTCCCCTCTGTCTTTTTTAAAAACTTATTAGAAAATGAGCATCAGTTAAATTCAACCCAAAGGGCCAGTTGTTCCTGTCCAGCGAGGCAGTCAAGCAAGGCAAATGCAGAAGCTTTTGGGAAAGCTGAGGTGAGCTGTTTCTTTCCTCCCTGCTGTTTCAGAAGTCCCTTGAATTCTAAGCATCCCACAGAGACCTCAGAATGAGATAAAAGGGGGCAGGTTCATGTTTAATCCCCCAGGTTTATGTCTTAAAGTTTCACCACAGGCAAATGTTAATGAAGATCCTTTTTTGTTTGTGGGGGCCTTAAGCAGGAGAGTTAGTTGGTATGCAAGAAAGACCACGGGTTTTGGAGTATCGAGGGACTGGAGCTCAAATCGTCTCTCTGCCTCCCACTAGTTACCTTGCGGCTGTGTGCATGCCGAGTCGCTTCAGTTGTGTCTGTGCGACCCCGTGGACGTAGCCTCCCAGGCTCCTCTGTCCGCAGGATTCTCCAGGCAAGAAGACTGGAATGGGTTGCCATTTCCTTTCCAGGGGATCTTCCCAACCTAGGGATCAACCTAGGTTTCCTGCATTGTAGGCAGATTCTTTACCCACTGAGCTCTGAAGGAAGTTCTGAGGAGTGACTGGTTACAAAAGCTGAGCTGAAATGACAGGCGCATAACCCGGCCTGGTGGGAACCCCAATCAGCTCTTGCCCGAGGCCTGGTGGGGTGCGCTCTAGGACTGGGGGACTTTGGGAGCAGAAGGCAAAATCAATCCAGACAGCACTCTCTGCTTAGATTCTGGTCAATGTTAGAGCTGCTTCAGACATGGGAAACACCTATAGTAATGAACAGTGGAAATCTCACTATCAGGGACCTAAGGTCATCTGCAATCTACTTTTTGGGAAACTCGCTCCCACTACTTAAGGCACAAATCATTGCCCTCTAGCCTCTAAAATAATTCATTTTGCTCTTGCCTAACCGTGCACACTCGCCCTGTTAGCAGGAGAAGGAGCAGGAGCTGTTGTCTGTGCTGTGCTTTTGGGGACTCAGGGACATGCTGCACAGTCTTTCTGGCCATGGGTCTTAATCTCATAGACTTCATTTTGTCATCTGTAACACGGGTATGATAACATGTACCTCACAGTACTGCAGTGAGAATTCAATGAAATCATGTCTGCAACATGCTCAATGCAATAAATGCCACATCATAGGGGCTTATTGCTAGATATCTCACAAATTGCTAGTGTTACACATTAGTGGCAAAGATTTCCATATCCTGAAGGTGACAGGGCAGGGTGACTGTGAAGTTCAGGGGGGTCTGCTTGTATGTGATTTGATCAAAAGTTTTAGGAGTTGGAATGAATCTTAGAAAAGTTATTCCCAAAAGCCCTTTAAAAGACATAGCTATCAAAAAGCAAGGTGCCCCTGAAACCTCAAGCTGCTGTTTTGTGACACTGTTACATATGGGAATGGAATCTCCTTTCCCCAAATAACCACAAAATTCAATCAGTGTAATTATAGAAATCACAGCTGACTCATATTTTTTCTTCTGCTTTTTTATGTAGCTTTATTATCTCTGTCACTAGTTGCTTCCTTGCTGTTTTATTGCTCTCATAATGTTTTGAGATATCAAACTTCAAATAACATTTTTTTTTAATTTTGGGAAAAAATAAAATAGAAAAGAACATGGAGAATAATATTACACCCATGTACCCACCATAGAAAAAATAAATGTGAAACTGACAAATTTCTTTTTACTTCTGATATTTCTTTTAAGTTGAAGTTTCAATCTCACTAATCCTGTTCTTGCTTGTGTGCCAAGTCGCTTCAGTTGTGTCCTCCTTTTTGCAACCTGATGGGCTGTAGCCTGACAGGCTTTTCTGTTCACGGGATTCTCCAGGCAAGAATGCTGGGGTGGATTGCCATGCCCTGCTAGGGGATCTTCCTGACCCAGGGATCAAACCCACATTCTTATGCTTCCTGCATTGGCAGGTGTGTTCTTTTCCCAACTAGCCCCACCTGGGAATCCCCCCTATTCTTCTTCAGTTCAGCTCAGTCACTCAGTTGTGTCCAACTCTTTGAAACCCCATGGACTTTAGCACACCAGTCTTCCCTGTCCATCACCAACTCCTGGAGCTTGCTCAAACTCATATCCATCACATTTTTCTCCTGCCTTCAATCTTTCCCAGCATCTGGGTGTTTTCCAACGAGTTGGTTCTTTGCATTAGTTGGTCAAAGTATTGGAGTTTCAGCTTCAGCATCAGTCCTTTCAATGAATATTCAGGACTGATTCTCTTTAGGATTGACTGGTTGAATCTCTTTGCAGTCTGAGGGACAGACAGGAGAAGCAAATTAAAGCCCTGCAGGTGGCGATAACTGCATAGAAAGGAGTCTATAAGTCTGTGAAAAGGAGAAGCCGGACCAGGGAGTCATCTGAAAATCTACAGACCCTTCCCTTCACCGAATGCACCAGCACCAGAGAAAGCCTTCATTATAACTGTACTAGGAACATCTTTTAAATTTTTAAAACTTTTATATATATATATATTGCTTTTTTTTTCTTGTTTATTTCTTTTTCTTCTTCTTTTTTTTTCTTTTTCTTTTTCTTTTTTTTTAGAATCTTTAAGTCCCATATGACCTTGCTATTTTTCTTTTTTGTATTTTTTTGATTTTTGCTCATTAGTACCTGGTATCAACTTTGTACCTTTCAAGATCCAAGCACCAGTACCCACTGCTACCTGGGAAGGAGATCATTGGCTTGACTGCTTTCTCCCCATTCTTATCTCTTGCTAGTAACAGTGAGGAAACCTAGACTCACCCACCAGAAAACCACACAAGCCTTTCCACCCAGGAAACTTCGACAAACCACGCATCCAACCCCTCCCATAGAGAGGAATCCCCACAATAAAGGGACAACACAGCAAGATAAACAAGATGAAAAGGCAGAGAAATACCCAGCAAGTAAAGGAACAGGATAAATACCCCCTAGACCAAACAAAAGACGAAGAGATAGGAAGTCTACCTGACAAAGAATTCCGAATAATGATAGTGAAAATGATCCAAAACCTGGAAAATAAGTTGGAGTTACAGCTCAATAACCTGCAGGCAAGGATTGAGAAGATGCAGGTAAGCTTTAACAAAGACTTAGAAGAAATGAAAAAGAGACAAAATACAATGAATAATGCAATAAATGAGATCAAAAACACTCTGGAGGGAACCAACAGTAGAATAACAGAGATAGAAGACAGAATAAGTGAGGTAGAAGACAGAATGACAGAAATAAATGAAACAGAAAGGAAAAATGAAAAAAGAATTAAAAGAAATGAAGACAACCTTAGAGACCTCTGGGACAATATTAAACGCACCAATATTCGAATCATAGGAGTCCCAGAAGAAGAAGACAAAAAGAAAGACCATCAGAAAATTCTTGAAGAGATAATTGTAGAAAACTTCCCTAAATTGGGGAAGCAAATAGCCACTCAGGTCCAAGAAACACAGAGAATCCCAAATAGAATGAACCCCAAGCGGGACACCCCAAGACACATATTAATCAAATTGGCAAATATCAAATACAAAGACCAAATATTAAAAGCAGCAAGGGAGAAGCAAAAGATAACTCACAAGGGGAATCCCATAAGGATAACAGCTGATCTCTCAACAGAAACGCTTCAGGCCAGAAGGGAATGGCAAAACATACTTAAAGTCATGGAAGAAAACAATCTACAACCCCGACTACTCTACCCAGCAAGGATCTCATTCAAATTTGAAGGAGAATTCAAAATTTTCTCAGACAAGCAGAAACTGAGAGAATTCAGCAATACCAAACCAGCCCTCCAACGAATGCTAAAGGATCTTTCCTAGATAGGAAACACCGATGGGATAGATAATCTGGAGCCCAAAACAATAAAATAAATGGCAGCGGGATCATACTTATCAATAATTACCTTAAATGTAAACGGGCTGAATGCCCCAACCAAAAGACAAAGATTGGCCGATTGGATACAGAAACAAGACCCCTATATATGAGGGACTCTCAAGAGTCTTCTCCAACACCACAGTTCAGAAGCATCAATTCTTCAGTGCTCAGCTTTCCTTATAGTCCAGCTCTCACATCCATACATGACCACTGGAAAAACCATAGCCTTGACTGGATGGACCTTTGTTGGCAAAGTGATGTCTCTGCTTTTCAATGTGCTGTCTGGGTTGGTCATAGCTTTTTTCCTAAGGAATAAGCGTCTTTTAATTTCATGGCTGCAGTCACCACCTGCAGTGATTTTGGAGCCCCCCAAAGTAAAGTCTCTCACTGTTTCCACATCTATTTGCCATGAAGTGAGGGGACCAGGTGCCATGATCTTAGTTTTCTGAATGTTGAGTTTTAGGCCCACTTTTTCACTCTTCTCTTTCAAGAGGCTCTTTAGTTCTTCACTTTCTGCCATAAGGGTGGTGTCATCTGCGTATCTGAGGTTATTTATATTTCTCTCAGCAATCTTGAATCCAGCTTGTGCTTCTTCCAGCCCAGCATTTTGCATGATGTACTCTGCACATAAGTTAAATAAGCAAGGTGACAATATACAGCCTTGACGTACTCCTTTCCCCATTTGGAACCAGTCTGTTGTTCCTTGTCCAGTTCTAACTGTTGCTTCCTTAACTGCATACAGATTTCTCAGGAGGCAGGTCAGGGGGTCTGGTATCCCCATCTCTTTCAGAATTTTCCACAGTTGTTGTGATCCACACAGTCAAAGGCTTTGGCATAGTCAATAAAGCAGAAATAGATGTTTTTCTCGAACTCTCTTGCTTTTTCAATGATCCAGAAGATGTTGGCAATTTGATCTCTGGTTCCTCTGCCTTTTCTAAATCCAGCTTGAATATCTGGAAGTTTAAGGTTCATGTACTGTTGAAGCCTGGCTTGGAGAATTTTCAGCATTACTCTGCTAGCGTGTGAGATGAGTACAATTGTGCGCTAGTTTGAACATTCTTTGGCATTGTCTTTCTTTGGGATTGGAATGAATACTGACCTTTTCCAGTCCTGTGGCCATTGCTGAGTTTTCCAGATTTGCTGGCATATTGAGTGCAGCATTTTCACAGCATCATCTTTTAGGATTTGAAATAGCTCAGCTGGATTTCCATCACTTCCCCTGGCTTTGTTCGTAGTGATGCTTTCTAAGGCCCTAAGGTTCTTCTTATTTGCAATCAATCCTTAATATAACTTTTGTGTAAATCTTCCTAGTCCATTCTTTTGAAAAATTTTCACTATATACAAAAGCTTAAATTTTATATGTAATAATATTTTGTATTTTTAAAAAATTATGTGAACGCTTTGAAACTTATTTCAGTCAACAACATTTTAGAGAGTGATCCACGTTGATTGACACATGCCAATCTACTAGCCCACATTAGCCACTGAATTATATTTTATTATGTGACTGTACCAGAATGTTTATCTCTTATTGATTTACATTAAAGTATTTCTTAACTTTTTGCTGCTTATTTCCCAGAATGTTTTAGTAGTTTGACAACATGTAAACTTACAAAGCTGCAAGATAAAGAAAGCATGCTTTTCTTGGTAACATAACCAGGAACAAATCATCACTTTCAGGATAGAATTCTGTAAGAAACTTTGCTCACTTGGAACACCAGCATCTTGACTGTAATGGAATTGTTTCAGTATGTTGGTTTTATATCTGTGGATCTCAAATTTTAGTTTTTACTAGTATCACCCAATTTGTGTCTTTAAACAAACTCTCTAGTTTTTCCCTGGTTTATATTTCGGGAAATCCCATCATAAGATCTGGACTCAAATTAGAGCATGAATTGGCAAATGCAAGACACTTTCATACACATTATTTTTATTTCTCAGTGATCCTTGAATGTTCATTTTATAAATGAAAACAGATTCAGAAGTATGAAACAATGGCCCAACTTTGTCCAGCTACTGAGCAATAGACTGAAAGTTGAACCTGCCTCTCTTTGATTCTAAAATCGTTTTTCTTTATTCCACATGTTCACTTATCCTAGTTAAGAGTTAGAACAATATCAGTATTAACTTCTGTAGTTTATACTCAGAGGATAGATACTTCCTCAGAGCACTTATAGAACTCTTACAGAAAGGAACTAGAACACAAAGCAATAATTTATCTGCTTTTGTCTCTAGAGATTAATTTGTAGTTCCTAGAATTTTATGTAAATAGAATCATACAGTACATATGCTTCTTTTTTCCCTTTTCTTTCTTCTCTTCTTTTTTGAACTGGCTTCTCTCACTTGGTACAATTATTTTGGAATTCATTCATGTTGATATAGGTATCAACAGCTCATTCTCTTTTATTACCCAGTAAGAAAATGGCACCCCATGCCAGTACTCTTGCCTGCAGTATCCCATGGATAGGGGAGCCTGGTAGGCTGCAATCCATGGAGTCACTAAGAGTCAGACACGACTGAGCGACTTCACTTTCATTTTTCACTTTCATGCATTGGAGAAAGAAATGAAAACCCACTCCAGTGTTCTTGCCTGGAGAATCCCAGGGATGGTGGAGCCTGGTGGGCGGCCATCTATGGGGTCGCACAGAGTCGGACACAACTGAAGCAACTTAGCAGCAGCAGCAATATGCCATAATTTTGTTTATCCATTCAACAGTTAATGGACATGGATTTTTCCAGTTTTTGCCTATGGTAAATCAAACTTCTAGGAACATTTGTGTACAAACTTTTATGTGAGCATATGCTCTCATTTCTACTGGATAAATATCTAGGAGTGGGATGACTGAGCTGTATAGTAGAGGCATGTTTAACTTAAAAAACTGCCAAACTTGTTTTATGAAATGATTGTACCATCTTACGTCTCCAGCAGTGTGTGAGACTATATCCTCACCAAAGATTGGTAGGTGTAGTCATTTTGATTTCACCCATTCTGGTTGCACATGATACTTCATGGTCTGAATTTGCATTTCCCTGGTGCCTGATGATGTTGGGCATCTTTTCATGTACTTATTTCTAGATATTGTTGTGTGAAGTGTCCTGTTCCAATCTTTGCCCATTTTTAAATTATTGAATGGTTAAGAATTCATGATATAGTCTACACGAAGTAGACTGTTGGATATATTACTTCCAAATATTTTTTTTCTTGGTCTGTGGCTTGCTTTTTATTGCAATGTCTTTTGAAAAGAACTTTTGAATTTTGATGAAATACAATTTATTGATTAAAAAATCAAGAAAAATCTACAAGAAAAATCTTTTATAGTTTGGGCTTTTTGTGTCCTTTGAAATATTTTTTCTAGACCCAAGCCATTAAGATTTTTTCCTATGTTTTCTCCTAGAAGTTTTATAGTGTTTGTTTTTATAGTTAGTTCTGTGGTCCATTTCAAGTTAAATTTTGTGTTCTGTGTGAGGTAAAGTATTTCATTTTTTGCTTATGGCTATTCGTTGTTCCAGTACCAGTTGTTGTAAAGACTATGCTCTCTCTGTTGAATTGCCTTTGTAACTTTGTCAAAAGTTTCATTGACTATAGACACACACACACACACACACACACACACACACACACACACACAGAGTCTTCATAGCTGTAGTTTCATAAAAAGACTTGAAATCAGATAGTGTATATTCTTAAACTTTTTTTTTTCTCAAAGTTCTGGCTAGTCAGTGACCTTTGCATGTTCGTATAAATTTTACAATAATTTTGTCAGTTTCTACTGAAAAGCCTGCTGGGATTTTGGTGGACATTATAGTGATAGATCAATCTGAGGGGAATTGATAGCTTAATAATACTGAATCATCCAATCTATGAACACAAAATATGTCCCAATCTAGAGTGATCTTTAATTTCCCTCCACAATGTTTTCAACTTTTCCATGTAAGGTCTTGCATATATTTGGGTGAATTTGATAATAATAGAAACTTGTTAGGTATTTTATGTGTTATTTTATACTATTGTAAATAGTATTTTTAGTTTCTGAATGTTGATTTTATATAGAAATACAAAATGAGGCTTTTCTCGTGAAGTTTTGCCATCCTTAGGAGTTCTGGGAGCTTGTTTGTGGATCCTGCATGACTTTATACATATCATGGCATCTTCTTCAAATAAACAGTTCTAATTTTTTCATTAAAATCCAGGTACCTTTTTTTAAAATTTTATGACTTATTGCACCAATTACAAGTATTAATAAAATGTTGAGAAAAGGGAATGAGTAAAGATATTCTTTGCCCTATTCTTGATCTCCGGGGGAAAATACTCCATATTTCAACACTAAGTATGATGATTATTGCAGGTTTTTCATAGATGCCCTTTATCAGGTTGGAGAAAGTATCATTTATGCCTACTTTGCTGAGAGTTTTCATTAGGCGTTGATGCCGGATTTTGTCAAATGTTTTTTCTGCTTCTGATCAGATGATCATCATCTTTGTCTTTAACTTGTTAATATTGTTAATTATATTGATTGATTTTTAAATAGAAAATCAATCTTATGTTTATGGGATAAGCTAACTTGGTCATTATGCATTTTTCTTTTTAAATATTGTTAGGTTTGATATGCTAATATTTTGTTAAGATTTGTTTTTTGTATTTTTCATGAGGAATATTGGTCTGTAGCTGTCTTTTCATGTTGTGTTTCATTTTGATATAAAGATAATTATGGCCTTATAAAATAAATTAGGAAGTATTCTCATGTATTCAATTTTCTGGAACAGTTTGTGTAGAATTGTATGATTGTCTTTTAAAGTATTTTGTAGAATTCACCAGTGAAACCATCTGAGCTTTGAATTCCCTTTGTGAATTTTAAACTGAGAATTCAATATGTTTAATAGGTGTAGGGCTGTACAGATTATCTAACTATTCTTGAAGGAGCTTTAGTTACTTTTTATCTTTCAAGGAACTTATAAATTTCATTTAAGTCATCAAATCTATAGGCATAAATTTCCTAACATTTCCTTATTACACTTTTAATATATGTTAGGATCTATAGTTATGTCTTCTCTCTCTTTTAGGTATGTCTTCTCTCTTTGTGCTGCTAGAGGTTTCTTACTTTTATTTATCTACTCAAAGAACAAGATCTTGGTTTTCATTGATTCTCACTATTTCTGTTTGATATTGATTTCATTTTTTTCCCTACTTACTTTGGGTTTAGTTTTGTCTACTTCATAATGTGATATTTTGTTTTTATTTTTAAATAATTCAAAATACTTTCTAACTTGGTCTTTTGATTTCTCTTTTTGTGTTTATTCTGGAATACAGTTATAATATGTAGATATTATATATATATATATACTGCATATATATGTATATATATATATGCCATTATATTATGTAGCAAGTCTTTTCTAGGCAAAGGAGAAAAGGAAAGATATACCCATTTGACTGCAGAGTTCCAAAGAATAGCGAGGAGAGATAAGAAAGACTTTCTCAGTGATCAGTGCAAAGAAATAGAGGAAAACAATATAATGGAAAAGACTAGAGACTGCTTCAAGAAAATTAGAGATACCAAGGGAACATTTCATGTAAAGATGAACACAATAAAAGACAGAAATGGTATGGACCTAACAGAAGCAGAAGACATTAAGAAGAGGTGGCAAGAATACACAGAAGAACTATAGAAAAAAGATCTTCACAGCCCAGATAATCATGATCACTGGTATGATGATCACTCACCTAGAGCCAGAAGATAAGATGGTGTGATCACTCACTTAGAGCCAGAAATCCAGAAATGTGAAGTCAAGTGGGCCTTAGGAAGCATCACTATGATCAAAGCTAGGGGAAGTAATGGAATTCCAGTTGAGCTATTTTGAATCCTAAAATATGATGCTGTGAAAGTGCTGCACTCAATATGCCAGCAAATTTGGAAAACTCAGCAATGGCCACAGGACTGGAAAATGTCAGTTTTCATTCCAATCCCAAAGAAAGGCAATGCCAAAGAATGTTCAAACTACCCCACAATTGCACTCATCTCACACACTAGCAACATAATGCTCAAAATTCTCCAAGCCAGGCTTCAACAGTATGTGAACCGTGAACTTCCAGATGTTCAAGGTGGATTTAGAAAAGGCAGAGGAACCAGAGATCAAATTGCCAACATCCACTGGATAGTCAAAAAAGCAAGAGAGTTCCAGAAAAACATCTACTTCTGCTTTATTGACTATGCCAAAGCCTTTGACTGTGTGGATCACAACCACTATGGACAATTCTGAAAGAGATGGGAATACCAGACCACCTGATCTGCCTCCTGAGAAATCTGCATGCAGGTCAGGAAGTGACAGTTAGAACAGGACATGGAACAACAGACTGGTTCCAAATTGGGAAAGAGTACATCAAAGCTGTATATTATCACCCTGCTTATTTAACTTATATGCAGAGTACATAATGAATGAAGCATAAGCTGGAATCAAAATTTCCGGGAGAAATATCAGTAACCTCAAATATGCATATGACACCATCCTTATGGCAGAAAGCGAAGAAGAACTAAAGAGCCTCTTGAAAGTGAAAGAGGAGAGTGAAAAAGTGGGCCTAACACTGAACATTCAGAAAACTAAGATCGTGCACCTGGTCCCATCACTTCGTGGCAAATAGATAAGGAAACAATGCAAGCAGTGAGAGACTTTATTTTGGGGGGGGGGCTCCAAAATCACTGCAGATGGTGACTGCAGCCATGAAATTAAAAGATGCTTGCTCCTTGGAAGAAAGTTATGACCAACCTAGACAGCTTACTAAAAAGCAGAGACGTTACTTTGCCAACAAAGGTCCATCTAGACAAAGCTATGGCTTTTCCAGTAGTCATGTATGGATGTGAGAGTTGGACTATAAAGAAAGCTGAGTTCTGAAGAATTGGTGTTTCCAAATTGTTGTTCGAGAAGACTCTTCAGAGTCTCTCGGACTGCAAGGAGATCCAACCAGTCAATCCTAAAGGGAATCAGTCCTGTATATTCATTGGAGGAACTGATGCTGAAGATGAAACTCCAATACTTTGACCCCCTGATACAAAGAACTGACTCATCTGAGAAGACCCTGGTGCTGGGAAAGATTGAAGGAAGGAGGAGAAGGGGATGACAGAGGATGAGATGGCTGGATGTCATCACTGATTCAATGGACCTGAGTTTGAGCAAACTCCAGGAGGTAGTGAAGGACAGGGAAGACTAGTCTGCTGCAGTCCATGGAGTTGAAAAGAATCAGACAGGATTGAGTGACTAAATAACAACAACAACCTTTCCTAGCCTTGCTTTTACATTTGTAAGGTGGTATTAAAGCAGCCTTTAGTCTACACCTTGTCTTCCTTCACAAAGACCATACTCTTCTGAATACCCAAATGTCCAGCTCATTACAAGATTCATCCACTCTGCCTGGGGGGAATACAAACTATTCTTGGCCCCTTGAGCTCTGGATACTGTTCTTCTAGTCCTTTTGCATTGCTCTTCCCTGACTTTGGGTAGTTTTTTGTTTTTGTTTTTTTTCTTTCACGCACTAAGTTCTTAGTTGGAGGCTGGAGGGGACCGCAGATGTCCCAAGCTCTCTCTCTGCACAGCTGTCTTCTCTGGAACTTCACTCTGAGAACTCTTGCTGCCTTGCCTTCTATGGACTCATATTTTCAGCTTCTTTACTCATTGTTTTAGAAACTCTGCAGTTGGTAAGTTGGAGAAATTGTTGAGCTACTCTTACTTATTTCTCTTCTCTTGGGAATCATTATCCTGTGCTCCCTAACATATAATGTCTGAAAATCTTTGTTTCATGTATTTCACCTCATTTTTAAATTATTTCAAGCAGGAAACAGTCTAGTCATTCCTCCTGCATCTTGCCATGCAGAATTTTGTTTTTTTACATAAATATGATCCTAGATTTCATTCATATACATACAGTGTACTGAGCAACCAAGGTAAATAATTTCATAGTACTTGAAAACAGATAATACTCAAACTTTTATGTTCAGTATCCATTTGAAGAAATTCATGACTAACCTAGACTGTAGCCCCAAAGTTGTGATCAGAATGAAAATGTGTTTAGAGTGATGGATGATGACGGTCTTCAGGAATTTATTCTCCATGTAGCAGTCAGAAGTGATTTTTTTAAAAATCAGAAATCCAGTTATATTTCTAACTTTCTTAAGACCCTCCCCTGGTTTTCCATTATATGAGAATAAAACCTGGACTCCACACAAAAGCCTGTAAGGCCCTGTGTGAGCTGGCAAGAGCAGGTTTTCCAATTTTCTCTCCTAACAGTCTACCCTACTCCCTCTGAGCTTTACTGAAACGGACTTTCTTGTTGTTCAAAAATATTAGGCTCATTGATACTTATGGCCTTAATTCTTGCGGCATCCTCTACCTGGACAGTCTTTCTCTATATCTATCCAGGGTCGGCTTTTAAAAAAATCATTCACATTAGTATTCAAGAGTTACCTCTTCAGAGGAGCCATCTCTTTTTATATAGCCAATTCTCACTGTACACTGTGTTTTTCAGAGCACTCACTGCTGTTTTTCTCTGATTATATTTTGTGTTTTTTGTTTACTTATTTGTCACTGTCTTTCCTCCCAGCAGGTAAGCTTCATGAGGAAGGGGCTTTATTTGTCCTGTTTGCTATTACATGCCCAGTCTTTTGAAAGGTATCTGGCATAGTGTAGACATACAGTAAATTCTCATTTAATGTGTGAAGAAATGCAGAAGACTGGAATTTTATATGTGCTCCAGATATTATTCCCCTAATTATGCCAGAGATAGAAATGAGAATGATCATTGCTGAGCACCCATTAAACACAAGTCACTTTACATATATCATCTCACAGAATAGGGACAAAATAAAATCATTTTATAGATATCAGATAAGGTTCAGAAGGATTACTTTTTTTTTTTGTCTAGTTATTAGAAGAGTAGGGATGTAAATCTCAGTTGATTTTCTCCAAATGCCATCATCTTTCTATCATATTTCAGTACAGATCCTCAGCTCAGTCAATAGAACACTATGAGTTCATTAACTTCCTCTAAAGGAATCGGCCCCCTGGGTCACACAACAATACTGAGGGGCTGAAACAAAAGATGATTTTGCTTTGTGGTGGCCAGACTCAGTGCAGGGGAAATAACAGACCTACAAGGGCAAAATATGTGCATACCCCATAGCACTGTTTCTTGTTCCTCCTCTCTCTCATTTTTCATTCAAGACAGATTTAAAGTCCCATCTAGAATTTAAAGTCCCATGTCTCAGTGTGGTCCTGCTACTGATAACTGCTCCGTGTCTGTTTTCCACCATTTGCATTCACTGTGTTGCTATCCAACATCTTTCCAACAAATGATCATGTTCTCGCTAAGCTTGTCAGACTTCCTCTTTTTGCTCTGAAAAGAAAGAAAACCCGAAAAAATGGAGTCAGGCAGCCCTGAAGGGGGGAACTCTCACTCCCTCATTGCAGGAAGCAGGAAGATAAGAATTATTGTGACAACCGAGAAGATAAATCACGTGGGGATTTTATTTCCTGCTTTAAAGAGAAAGAAGGAAGAATCCTCTCTGCTCCAGCAACAAAGCTCTAACCACTGTGTACAGCCAGTGAGAAAGCACCCAAACTGTAAACTCCTTTTCTTCTCCAGGAAATTTTGTTCCAAACAACCCTCTCCAGTTTCTTCCTAAAACCTAACAAAAACTTTGTCTCTTTGAACTTGCCTGTTTCAGGATACCTTGCTTGCCCCGACCTGAAGTTCTCTGCTTTCCTCAAGCCCATTTTGCTGGTAAAATAGCTACTATTTTATTTTTGAGGTTTACAAATCAAAGAAGCTATCTGCAGCAGGTCTGTGAATGTGTTTTGGATGTTGAAGGCTTTTTCCTAACTCTAACATCCTGATTTTGACACAAAAGTGAATGTAACAGATTAATGAAAATGAATTTTTGTGAGGTAGAAAGAAGGTTTTTTTTTTTTTAAACTTTTTATTTTGTATTGGGGTATAGCTGATTATGGGATATACCCCATATATGGGCTCTATGGGCTTCCCTTGTGGCTCAGCTGGTAAAGAATCCACCTGCAATGCAGGAGGCCTGGGTTCTATCCCTGGGTTAGGAAAATCCCCTGGAGAAGGGAATGGCTATCCACTTCAGTATTCTGGCCTGGAGAATTCCATGGACTGTACAGTTCAAGGGGTCACAAAGAGTCGGACACAACTGAGCAAATTTCACTTCACTTCATAGCTGATTAACAAACCATGCTGTGATGGTTTCAGGTGAACAGCAAAGAGACTCAGACATACATATATATGTCCCTATTATCCCTCAAACTCCCCTACCATCCAGGCTGCCACATAGCACTGAGCAGAGTCCCATGTGCTCAGGTTACAAGGAGTTTCTTTATATGGTAGTTGTAGACTATTGAGTGCTGCTTTGACCTTTCACTAAGCTAATGACTCTCTGTTATTGAATCTTTATATATTTCTAGATCACAGTCTGCCTGCAATGCGGGAGACCCGGGTTGATCCCTGAAACAGGAAGATCCCCTGAAGAAGGGAATGCCAACCCACTCCACTATTCTTCCCTGGAAAATTCCATGGACGGAGGAGCCTGGAAGGCCCCAACTATGAGGTCGAAAAGAGTAGGACATGACTGAGCGTGTCCCGCAATCACATTCAAGGGAAAAAAATATTGTTAAGATGCTTCCACTTTCTTGCACCTCAATTTCATGTGTCCTTTTGCACTGAATGTTTGCTGATTTGGTAACACACTGAAGTTTTCATTCTTACACTCTTTGGAATTGAGCTAGCTCTTTGTCATATGAACTGGTTCAGCAAGTTTTCTTCTTGGCAAACAGCTTGCCTTAAGACACACCCTTGAGAATGAAGCTTTCATATTAAGATTGCGCTTTATGCTATTTCTTCTTCAGGAGGAAAACAGGGCACATGAATCTACCTCAGATTCCAGGTAATGTACAGACTTTCAGCAATACTTCCTTTACAGAAGCCATTTAGGAACATTCATATTTCCAGCAAATCAGAAGTAATTTAAAAGCTCAGTAACAACTGGGTTGTTACTCATCAAATCTGGCCTAGGTGTTCCATTCCTTATAAGAAATGAACAGAAGGAGCTAGATCTTTTAGTATTCTAGCTTAATTCTGGGATTCTTATTCCTCAAAACCAGATTTATATTTCAAAGTAAAACGGCTCTAGAAGGCAATTAAAGAGATGAGACTATCTCTTTAGACTATCAGATCGCCTTACCTGTCTCCTGAGAAACCTGTATGCAGGGTGAGAAGCAACAGTTAGAACTGGACATGGAACAGTGGACTGGTTCAAAATTGGGAAAGGAGTACATCAAGGCTGTATACTGTTACCCTGCTTATTTAACTTAAATGCAGAGTACATCATGAGAAATGCCAGGCTGGATGAACCCCAAGCTGGAATCAAGATTGCTGGGAGAAATATCAATAATCTGAGATACGCAGATGACACCACTCTAATGGCAGAAAGTGAAGAGGAATTAAAGAACCTATTGATGAGGGTGAAACAAAAAAGTGAAAAAGGTGGTTTAAAACTCAACATTCAAAAAACAAAGATCATAGCATTGGGTCCATCAGTTCAGTTCAGTTCGGTTGCTCAATTGTGTCTGACTCTCTGTGACCGCATGGACTGCAGCACACCAGACTTCCCTGTCCATCACCAACTCCCGGAGCCTACTCCAATTCATGTCCATCAAGTCAATGATGCCATCCAACCATCTCATCTTCTGTCATCCCTTCTCCTCCCACCTTCAATCTTTCCCAGCATCAGGGTCTTTTACAAAGAGTCACTTCTTCCCATCGGTGGTCAAAGTATTGGAGTTTCAGCTTCAGCATCAATCCTTCCAATGAATGTTCAGGACTGATTTCCTTTAGGATGGAATGGTTGGATCTCCTTGCTGTCCAAGAGACTCTCAAGAGTTCTCCAACACCACAGTTCAAAAACCTCAAGTCTTTAGAGCTCAGCTTTCTTTACATTCCAACTCTCAAATCCATATATGACTACTGGAAAAACCATAGCTTTGACTAGATGGACCTCTGTATGCAAAGTAATGCCTCTGCTTCTTAATATGCTGTTTAGGTTAGTCATAGCTTTTCTTCCAAGAAACAACCATCTTTTAATTTCATGGCTGCAGTCACCATCTGCAGTGATTTTGGAACCCAAGAAAATAAACTCTGTCACTGTTTCCATTGTTTTCCATCTATTTGCTGTGAAGTGATGGGGCCAGATGCTATGATCTTAGTTTTCCAAATGTTGATTTTTAAGCCAACTCTTTCACTCTCCTCTTTCACTTTCGCCAAGAGGCTCTTTAGCTCATCTTTGGTTTCTGCCATAAGGGTGGTGTCATCTGCATATCTGAGGTTATTGAAATTTCCCTAGCAATCTTGATTCCAGCTAGTGCTTCATCCAGCCCAGTGTTTCTCATGATGTACTCTGCATATAAGTTAAATAAGCAGGGTGACAATATACATCATGTTGTACTCCTTTCCTGATTTGGAACCAGTCTGTTGTTCCATGTCCAGTTCTAATTGTTGCTTCTTGACATGCATATAGATTTCTCAGGGGGCAGGTCAGATGGTCTGGTATTCCCATTTCTTTAAGAATTTTCCACAGTTAGTTGTGATCCACACAAAGACTTTGACATAGTCAATAAAGAAAAAGTAGGTGTTTTTCTGTAATTCTCTTGCTTTTTTGATGATCCAGTGGATGTTGGCAATTTCATCACTTTATGGCAAATAGATGGGGGAAAAGTGGAAATAATGATAGATTTTATTTTGGGGGGCTCCAAAATCATTGCATATGGGGACTGCAGCCATGAAATTAAAAGACATTTGCTCCTTGGAAGGAAAGATATGACAAACCTAGACAGGGTATTAAAAAGCAGAGACATCAGTTTGCTGACAAAGGTCAGTATAGTCAAAGCTACGGCTTCCCCAGTAGTCATGTATGGATGTAAGAGTTGGACCATAAAGAAGGCTGAGCATGGAAGAACTGATGCTTTTGAGCTGTGGTGTTGGAGAAGACTCTTGAGAGTCCTTTGACCAGCAGATCAAAGTAGTCAGTCCTAAAGGAAATTAACCCTGAATATTCACTGGAAGGACTGATGCTGCAGCTGAAGCTCCAATACTTTGGCCTCCTGTTATGAAGAGCTGATTCAGTTGGAAACAACTTAATGCTGTGAAAGATTGACAGTGGAAGGAGAAAGGGGTGACAGACAATGAGAAGTATCACCGACTCAATGGACATGAGTTTGAGCAAACTCCAGGAGATAGTGAAGGACAGGAAAGCCTGGCGTGCATCCATTGGGTTGTAAAGATCTGGGCACAACTCAGTGATCAGTGGTAACAACAGAAGGCAGTGGAATCTAAGAAATACAAAGCAGAAACAGGAACACAATGTGTAATTGTAATTCTGAAAGACTTTATTTAGTATAACATGTGGGATTTAGACACAGAGATCTGTTAAGAGTGGGAACAAAATGAATCAGGCAAAGGCTGAGAAATGTAGTTGGTTATAAAGATTGCAGGGCTTCCCTGGTGGCTCAGTTGGTAAAGAATTTGTCTGCAATACAGGAGAGCTGGGTTCAATCCCTGGGTTGGGAAGATCCCCTAGAGAAAGAAATGATAACCCACTCCAGTATTCTTGCCTGGAGGATCCTATGGACAGAGGAGCCTGGCAGGCTGCAGTCCTTGGGGGTCGCAAAGAGTCGGACACGACTGAGCAACTAAGCACAGTCCAACACATGGAGACTGGATTCTGGGAGGGAAATGGAAAAGTCCTTTGGTAACCTTTTGAGGAAAGGGCTAAAAGGGATGGCAATCAGGTTTCCAAGCAGAGGTTACTTCTCTGAATTGGTAACAGACTGAAAGTGAAAGTCGCTCAGTCGTGTCTGACTCTGCGACCCCATGGACTATACAGGAGTGGGTAGCCTTTGCCTTCTCCAGGAGATCTTCTCGACCCAGGAATCAAACTGAGGTCTCCTGCATAGCAGGTGGATTCTTTACCAACTGAGCTATCAGGGAATATGAAGAAAAGTGGCACATGAGTAGGGTTCAGGAAGAGCTCTGTTCTACAATGGACTCTTCAAGTTCTAGGGTGAGGGAGCTCAAATTTCCAAAGGTACCAGCAGGCATAGAAACTCAGCAGAGAGGAGAAAACCTGGAGGGAAGGGCCTTCACTGAGATCATGCCTCATTTCTAAACCCCATTAGATTTGGGAGGAAGAGAGAGATAGAGGGTGTTGATCAAGTGTGGAATAGGACATGGGAGTGGTGGAGATGAGAGGTGATGAGGGACCAAATAGGGAGGACTGAGCAGAGGATAAATTGTGGTGGTGATGATGAGGAAGACAGGGAGAGAGGGTGCTGGAGAAGAAAGTGAGGGATAAGTAGGGGTGATTTTAGTAATGGTGGAGGTGGGAGGGGACTGGAGCAGCTGTTGTGGTGATGGCTCAGGAAACAGATTCTGAACATGTATTTTGGGGTGATTATTTTAAATCTTACACCTGTGGGGATTGGTAGGATAGATTCTGGATGGGATTTTTCAATATATGCAGCAGAAAGATTCTAGATAGGGCAGAATCAGAGGAAGCAAGGAAAGGGCTAATGTATATGACCACCAAGGAACTAGAATTGTCTTTTACTTTTCTGCCTGCAAAGATCAAGAGATGAATTTACATTTTTAAGTATCTATATTTCAGTCTTTTTTTTTAAATTAAGCTTGGATAAAATTAGAAACTGAAATGCTCCATGATGAGACATATTAGAAGCACCATATGCAGAGACATTATCTCTAAATTAATGTAATTGATTGGGCAAAGGAGTCAGGGAGACAAGTGGTTTCTTTCTACTCTGATAATCTAGGGAGAGAGACACATTTGAGACATGATCAATTAAAAAATATTACTAGATCTTTTCAGGTAACTGGCAGTAAGCAGTGGAGATTGTAATTATTACAGATATTTTATATTCCATTCATGTCCATTGTTTCTTGGACCTTCCTAATGCTATATTATAATGTTTTAAAAGACCCATAGAATTAAGAACACTCATTCTTGAATGGGGTAGGTGCTGTATTGATACTCAATCAAGAGACATGGTGTGTGAATTTTCTTTTTTTCTGCTCACTGCCCCTTTGAATAGTGATTAAATCCTCTTGTCAGATTTACAGCTCAAGGAACATTTGAGGTACACAGCTTTCAGCCCAGCTTCTAGTTTCTATCAGAAATTTAGCTGGTTTGTTTTTACCATAATAATTCGAGATCTGATCTTACTCCCCAGTGGCTGCTCATGATACTCTGAACTACTAGAGAACAGGTAAGCAACATCAACAGTAACACAAATGAATCCAGAGAAAAACCAAAAGCTTTATACTCTGGCTTCAGCCTACAGTATCACGAGTGTTTTCTCTCTCCCTTGCTGCCTCTGATAACCGTTTGTGGGAATGTAAGGTAAACGGAAGGGCCACTTTCTTTCAACCCTCAAATTCTTTTTCTCTTTCTTCCTCCACTTTCACCAAGGATATCAGCCTCAATTTGGACATGGAAAGCTGTATTCTCCAAATATCAGTGCTTGGTCAGGATAAGGTAAGTGTTCAGTTTCTGGCTGGCAGCAGTACTGAGAATGGAGTGGTGTATAAAAAATAATGTGTTTTCCTACTTTGTTTCAACAGAATGAGTAAACATCAGTCTTACAGTTTTAGGTTTTCAAGATAATTATACATTTTTGACATATCCTATGTGTCACACATGAATGTCTGTTCATTAAGCAGAAAATCAGAAAAGTCTATTTCAGAGTTCATGAGCCAGAGGAAATCTTAAAGTGTTGGCTGGATTGAAGCAATGTCCATTCTTTGGATATTAAAAAGAGCAACCCTATGAAAGATCCTTTTCCTACTGTCCATGGAGTTCTCAAGGCAAGAACACTGAAGTGCTTTGCCATTCCTTTCTCCAGTGGACCACATTTTGTCAGAACTCTCCACCATGACCCACCCGTCTTGGGTGGCCCTACACAGCATGGCTTATAGTTTCACTGAGTTAGACAAGGCTGTGGTCCATGTGATCAGTTTAGTCAGTTTTCTGTGATTGTGGTTTTCATTCTGACTGCCCTCTGATGGATAAGGATAAGAGGCTTGTGGAAGCTTCTGATGGGAGGGACTGTCTATAGGGGAATCTGGGTCTTGTTCTGATGGGTGGGGTCATGTTTAGTAAATCTTTAATCCAATCTTCTGCTGATGAAATCCTAAAAGATAATACTACTGCACTCAATATTCCAGCAAACATGGAAAACACAGCAGTGGCCACAGGACAGGAAAACCTCAAAAATGGCAATGCCAAAGAATGTTGAAAGTACTGTACAAATGTACTCATCTCACATGCTAGTAAAGTAATGCTCAACATTCTCCAAGTTAGGCTTCAAGTTAGGTACCTGACAGAGGTCTTCTAGATCTTCAAGCTGGAAATAGCAGAAGAGCCAGAGATCAAATTGCCAACATCTGTTGGAGCGTAGAAAAACCAATAGAATTTCAGAAAAACATCTACTTCTGCTTTATTGACTACACCAAAGCCTTTGACTATGTGGATCACAACAAACTGTGAAAAATTCTTAAAGAAATGGGAATACTGGACCATCTGACCTGCCTCCTGAGAAATCATGCAGCTCAAGAAGCAACAGTTAGAACCAGATATGGAACAATGAACTGGTTCCAAATTGGCAAAGGAGTATGTCAAGGCTGTATATTGTCACCCTGCTTATTTAACTTTTTTGCATCATGTGAAATGCCAGGCTGGATGAATCACAAATTGGAATCAAGATTTCCAGAAGAAATATCAACAACTTCACATATGCAGATAATACCACCTTTATGGCAGAGAGCAAGGAAGAACTAAAGAGTCTCTTGATGAAAGTAAAAGAGGAGAGTGAAAAAGTTGGCTTAAAGCTCAACATTCAGAAAACTAAGATCATGGCTTCTAGTCCCATCACTTCATTGCAAATAGATGGTGAAACAATGGAAACAGTGACGGACTTTGTTTTCTTAGGCTCCAAAATCACTGCAGATGGTGACTGCAGCCATGAAATTAAAAGATGTTTGCTCCTTGGAAGAAAAGCTATGGCCAACCTAGACAGCATATTAAAAAGCAGAGACATTACTTTGCTGACAAAGGTCTGTATAGTCAAAGCTATGGTTTTTCCAGTAGTCATGCATGGATGTGAGAGTGGGACCATAAAGAAAGCTGAACACTGAAGAATTGATGCTTTTGAACTGCGGTGTTGAATAAGACTCTTGGGAGTCCTTTGGAAGGAAGTTGAAACTCCAATACTTTGGCCACTTGATGCAAAGAACTGACTTATTGGAAAAGACCCTGATGCTGGGAAAGATTGAAGGCAGGAGAAGAAGGGGATGACAGAGGACGAGATGGTTGGATGGCATCACTGACTCTATGGACCTAAGTTTGAGTAAGCTCCGGGAATTGGTGATGGACAAGGAAGCATGGTGTGCTGCAGTCCATGGAGTCACAAAGAGTTGGACACAACTGAGTGACTGAACTGGACAGCAAGGAGCTCAAACAAGTCCATCCTAAAGGAAGTCAGTCTTGAACATTCACTGGAAGGACTGATGCTGAAGCTGCAATACTCTGGCCACCTGATGCGAAGAGCTCATTGGAGAAGATTCTGATGCTGGGAAATATTGAAGGAAGGAGGAGAAAGGGATGACAGAAGATGAGATGGTTGGATGGCATCACCAACTCGATGGACATAAGTTTGAGTAAGCTCCGAGAGTTGGTGATGGATAAGGAGGCCTGGCATGCTGCAGTCCATGGAGTCACAGAGTTGGACATGGCTGAGTGACTGAAATGAACTGAAATGAACTGATGAAAGGGCCTAATTCCTCTTTTAAAATATGATGAAAGACATTTCATTCTTATCCAAAATTATGCACATTTGAGCTTTCTTGTTGTCTTCTCATTTCCAAAAATGGAATTCAGGAAGGGAGCTCTTGTTTTTAAATATTAATACATGTACATGCTGTGGTTTATTCCTGAGAACATGAGGAGAATTTTTATAGAGTCTTTTATTCATAAATGGATTAACTACCTTTTACAATCCAAAATTGATAACACTCTTCTCAGAAATCTTTGAGATGCTGTAGCTTCTCTCATGTGTCAATGTATACTCTGTGTGCCATATGTACATTCATGTCTGCACATATAATTAGGAAATTCTGCCCTTTAAAAAATGCTATGTCCCTGAACCTAGCAGGAACATTTTTGGTTATTCTCTTCTTCGCATTAGAGTCTCTACTATATTCCTTTCAGGGTGAGAGTTAGCACCTTTAAGGGAAGCTTAATTCTTCTATTTTTAAGGCAAATGGGGTCAGAAATAATTTAAATCACCTCAGAGGACCATGTGTTAACTCTCGGGAAATGCTAATCCCTGAGTTTATGAATCTGGCCCTTTGATGGTTATGTGGGTCAATCCAGCATATTTATTTCTTTTCTTTTCTCAGAACAATTTTAAAAATAAAATCTAAGTGGTTCTTTGGTGGGGGGCTGGATAGAAAAAAATTAAGCTGTTTTTCATGTCGATTCCTTTCTTTTCCAAACGACAGCATCATAGATCCCAGTCTGACACCCGACACAATCAAAGAAGCCAGCTATAAAGTGCTTCCCGGCTGCATTTCTTTGGCAGTCCTTCAGTCAGCCCTTCTGCTGCTCAAAGGTGTTGGAGGTTTTCTGCTGGATCTACAACTCTGAGGCCTGGCTAGGGTGAAAGGGTAGAAAAAGCTAGTAAAAGGGAAGAGCTTTGTTTACCTGCATCCGACTAATTCTCCAAGGTTTAGTTTACTCACTGAACTTTAAAAAATGCATCAGGAGAGAAAGAACTCTCAAATCCCTTGATTGCCCATCTGTTTCACCTAAAAATCAGGCTATCCTCCCCTGGTGGCTGTAATATTTCACCTTGCCTTCTGACTTCAGAACTTCAGTTCACATAAAGTAGTCAAGAAGAGTGTTTATAACAGGAAAGCTTAATAAAACCAAAGGAGGCCAGAAATGGGTCACTGATGGGCAGTTATCATTGTTCATGGATTTTCGTTTCTGTTATTGTTGTTTTCTTTTATTTTGTTTTCAGCTAGAGGGTAAAATGCAGGTCTTGGGAACTGTGTTGTGACATCTACTACAAGGAGACTGTCAGACCTCCTCCCCAGAGATGTGCTGCTGGAATGACTCATCCATTTCCTAGATGGAAAGCACAGAAAACAGTGATGGACGCTAAAAGTGACTTTCACTTGGAATTAATCATCTTTCTAGTTACCCATTTTCTTTTTCCCTCTTTAAGATCAACACAAGAAGGAGGCTGGCTGTGTGTATATGCAATCTATGTAGTCACCAAGTCTGAGTCCCCTGCCCAGAAGGGCTTCTTGATATGTTTAACGGTTTTTGGCCCCCTTAAAATTCTTCCTATTTGTTGTGAATTATTTAATTGGTTCTGAGGCAAATTAGAGGTAATGCTTATTTTGATGATGAACTGTGAATAATAACAGAAGTACCAGACTGGAAGATCTCACCTAGGCTGCATCACTAATTAGCAGTCTGAGCACTGGAAGTTAACCATTTAATCTATCAGGTGAACATGGTGAGTGAGTTAAACTGGAGCAGTAGTTTAAAGCAGATGATAAGTTCCACTTGAGGTATCATGATTTTTGCTGCAGGGGGGAAGGGCTTCCCTGGTGGCTCAGATGGTACAGGATCTGCCTGTAATGCAGGAGACCCAGATTGGATCCCTGGGTCAGAAAGATCCCCTGGAGAAGGGAATGGCAACCCACTCGTGTTCTTACCTGGAGAATTCCATGAACAGAGGAGCCTGGTGGGCTACAGCCCATGGGGTCGCCAAGAGTCGGACAGACTGAGCAGCTAACACTGCTACTACTGATGGAGGGGAGTGAGGGGACCAGCCTCTGGGTCCCCGTTCCCACTTCAGTGTGAAGAGTGGGCCTTTTGTCTCTTGCACGCTCCAAAGGTCTCTTCTGGGTCAACTACTACTACTCCAGGAAGAGTATTCTTGAAGGTCAGAGTTTATGACTGGGGATGAGGTAAAAACAGAGAGGCCTAGAGTGCAGTGATTTTCCAGGATGAAAGGAGTTTATATAAAGATTTGGACTGGGAGGGGCCAGATGACAAGAAAATTATGATGGCAAATTTAACTCCTCACTTGCCAGCTGAAATACTGTCTGCGCAATGAATTCTTCCTTGATTCACCTAGTTTCTTCTGACATTTCTTGCATCTGAACTCCCATAGGCCTTAATATCTTATCATTCATTTGACACAAACATGCTGTTTTAAAAATTTTTTGAAATAAATGCTAATATTAGCATTGTAGTACTATATTTTTTGTTTCTGGTAGAATAAAAGTTTCATTTGGATGGCCTACCTCCCCAACCAGTTATAACTTAGCACATGGTAATCTATCAAAAATAGTTTTGACTGTGTTTATGGAATGGATAAATAGATTATAAGCTCCTCGAAGATGGACAAAATTAATTTCTACTTCATGTGTTTCTCTCAAGACTGAGCAGAAGATTATGTATATTCTACTGATATTGTTATGAAGTGATTTAAGAATTGCTTCCCTGGCATGTTGCCTGGGGGAGGTTTTATGAAGGTACACAGAAAGTTTTAGTATACTATAAAACAGGAAGTTCATATTCAGTTTAATTTTCTGGAGGAAACTGATTTTTCCTAAAAAAAAAAAAAAAGTCTCAAGCAAACACACAAACAAACAAATAAGAAACGTAAAAGAGAAGAAAACAAGCAGCCCATTTTTCTTTCATTTCCTAGCACAGTGACTTAAGTGCACAGAAAACACTAATCTTTCAGAGGAAGTTATCCAAATGGAAATTATCCTCAAAAACAGTCCCAGTTTCAATGCTAAGATTGAAGAGCATGGACCAGCAGGCTCCCGAAACCACAGCCTGAATTTTGCAAGTCATATTGGAAAAAAAATAAAATTCCACTTAGAAATTATTTGATTTACAGTCAGTCCTTAAAGGCCATATTTTAACCAAACATATAAACCAAGAATTAGAGCTTAGTGCCCTGAAACAAGAAGTATAGATAGAAAGTGTCCACTTGCTGTACATTCCATAAAAGTTTCCCTAAGACCAAGAGAAATTTGACCAAAGTTAGGAAATTATACACCATAGTAAGAATGAACAGTTTCAATTTGAGAAGGCCATAAAGGAGGAGACTAAACCCACCTCCTCATACAGATACATATGGAAAAATGTCCTTAGTCGGGGGGTGGGGCAGAGATAAACTAGCTAAGCAACACCTAACATTTTGGGTCAACAAGAAAAACCCACATCCAAGAAGGCAGGAGAGACTGAAACACAAATGTCACCAGAAGCCTGACACCTGGTGCGCTAACTCATGATTGGAGAGAACCCCAAATCCTGAGCTTCTCTGTAAGGAGTGAAGGGGTTTCACCCCCATGTCTAGCTTTTAAGACTTGTACTTCAAAAACGAGCCTCCAAAGCATCTAGCTTTGAAGCCAACTAGACTATAGAAAACGGAGAAATAATCCTTAAAGGGTTTGCATGGACCCAGCAGGCCCATGCACTGAGGCAGGCCCAGGACAGAGGCAGCTGTCTGAAAAAGGCCCAGTTTCTATGGAAGAGGCTCATCTTAGAGTATAGGCCTGAGAGGCAGGTATTTGACTTAACAAACATCCGGGAATCTACTGAAATACTCTCCAAAAAGACAGAGGCTGATGGTTGCCATCCTTGTGGTCTATCTGTATTCATGAGTTTTTCTTTTTTTTTTTCTTTTTTTAAATTTTCTTTACTTTATTGTGTTGGTTTTGCCACACAGTGACATGAAACCGCCATGGGTTTACATATGCTTCCCCTCCGGAACCCCCCTCCCTCCTCCCTCCCCCCCAGGGAAATCTTGCTGTACCAGCCCCGAGCATCAATCCTGGGCTGGCGATTGATTAGACATATGACAATTAACATGCTTCAATGCCCTTCTCCCATATCATCCCACCGTTACCCTCATCCACAAAGTCCACGAGTCTATTCTATACATCTGCATTCCTTTTGCTGTCTCGCATGCTGGGTTCTCGTTACTGTCTTTCGAAATTCCATATATATGCGTTAGTATACTGTATTGTTGTTTTTCCTTCTGGCTTACTTCACTCTGGATAATAGGCTCCAGTTCCGTCCACCTGAGTAGAACTGATTCAAATGAATTTTTTTTTTTAATGCTGAGTAATATTCCATTGTGTATATGTACCACAGCTTTCTTATCCATTCGTCAGTTGATGGGCATCTAGGTTGCTTCCATGTCCTGGCTATTGTAAACAATGCGGCGATGAACACTGGGATACAAGTGTCTCTTTCAATTCTGGTTTCCTCGGTGTGTATGCCCAGCAGTGGGATTGCTGGGTCATATGGCAGGTCTATTTTCAGTTTTTTAAGGAATCTCCACACTGTTTTCCATAGTGGCTGTACTAGTTTGCATTCCCACCAACAGTGTAGGAGAGTTCCCTTTTCTCCACATCCTCTCCAGCATTTATTACTTGTAGATTTTTGGATTGCAGCCATTCTGAGTGGTGTAAAGTGATATCTCATTGTGGTTTTGTTTTGCATTTCTCTGATAATGAGTGATGTTGAGCATCTTTTCATGTGTTTGTTAGCCATTTTTATGTCTTCTTTGGAGAAATGTCTGTTAAGTTCTTTGGCCCACTTTTTGATTGGGTCGTTTATTTTTCTAGAATGGAGCTGCAGGAGTTGCTTGTATATTTTTGAGATTAATTGTTTGTCTGTTGCTTCATTGGCTATTATTTTCTTTATTTTAGAATTCCACATATAAATAAGATCACACCATATTTGTCTTTCTCTGACTTGTTTTACTCAGCTTAATGGTTTCAAGTTTCACCTGTACTGTCACAAGGGCAGGATTTTCTCTCAGTGGCTGAATGGCATTCCATATATGTATATATATATACATACACACATCATATTTTCTTTATGCATTCATCCATCTGTGGGCAATAAGTTTGTTTCCATGTCTTGGCTATTGTAAATAATACTGTGAGGAAAATGAGAGTACAGATATCTTTCTGAGATAGTGATTTCATTTCTTTCAGATACAGATCCAAAAGTAGCACTGTGGAATCATACGGTAACTTCTATTTTTAATATTTTGAGTAATCTCCAAATTGTCTTCCATAGTGGCTGTGTCAACGTACATTCCTACCAACAGTGTACAAGGGTTCCCTTTTATCTACATCCTCGTCAGCATTTGCCTCTTTCTTTTGGATAATACATGGCTTAATGGGTGATATGAGGTGATATCCTAGGTGATATCTCACTGTAGCTTTCATTTCTGTTTCTCTGATAATTATTGCTCAGTTCAGTTCAATTTAGTCGTTCAGTCGTATACAACTCTGTGATCCAATGAACCAAAGCACAACAGGCCTCCCGGTCCATCAACTTCCAGAGTTCACCCAAACCCATGTCTGCCGAGTTGGTGATGCCATCCAGCCATCTCATCCTCTGTCATCCCCTTCTCCTCCTACCTTCAATCTTTCCCAGCATCAGGGTCTTTTCCAGTGAGTCAGCTCTTTGCATCAGGTGGCCAAAGTATTGGAGCTTCAGCTTCAGCATCAGTCCTTCCAATGAATATTCAGGACTGATTTCCTTTAGGATGGACTGGTTTGATCTCCTTGCAGTCCAAGGGACTCTCAAGAGTCTTCTCCAATACCACAGTTCAAAAGCATCAATTCTTCGGCAATCAGCTTTCTTTATAGTCCAACTCTCACACCCATACATGACTACTGGAGAAACCATAGCTTGACTAGATGGACCTTTGTTGGCAAAGTAACGTCTCTGATTTTCAATATGCTATCTAGGTTAGTCATAACTTTCCTTCCAAGAAGTAAGCGTCTTTTAATTTCATGGCTGCAATCACCATCTGCAGTGATTTTGGAGCCCAGAAAAATAAAGTCAGCCACTATTTCCACTATTTCCCCATCTACTTGCCATGAAGTGATGGGACTAGGTGCCATGATATTAATTTTCTGAATGCTGAATTTTAAGACAACTTTTTCACTCTCCTCTTTCACTTCTATCAAGAGGCCCTTTAGTTCTTCTTCACTTTCTGTCATAAGGGTGGTGTTATCTGCATATCTGAGGTTATTGATATTTCTCTTGGCAATCTTGATTCCAGCTTGTGCTTCTCCCAGCCCAACATTTCTCATGATGTATTCTGCATATAAGTTAAATAAGCTCGGTGACAAGATACAGCCTTGATGTACTCCTTTTCCTATTTGGAACCAGTATGTTGTTCCTTGTCCAGTTCTAACTGTTGCTTCCTGACCTGCATACAGATTTCTCAAGAGGCAGGTCAGGTGGTCTGGTATTCCTATCTCTTTCAGAATTTTCCACAGTTTATTGTGATTCACATAGTCAAAGTCTTTGGCATAGTCAATAAAGCAGAAATAGATGTTTTTCTGGGACTCTCTTGCTTTTTGATGATCCAGCAGATGTTGGGAATTTGATCTCTGGTTCCTCTGCCTCTTCTAAAACCAGCTTGAACATCTGGGAGTTCATAGTCCACATATTGCTGAAGCCTAGCTTGGAGAATTTTGAGCATTACTTACTAGTGTGTGACATGAGTGCAATTGTGAGGTCATTTGAGCATTCTTTGGCATATCCTTTCTTTGGGATTGGAATGAAAATTTACCTTTTCCAGTCCTGTGGCTACTGCTGAGTTTTCCAAATTTGCTGGCATATTGAGTGCAACACTTTCACAGCATCATCTTTCAGGACTTGAAATAGCTCAACTGGAATTCCATTACCTCCACTAGCTTTGTTCATAGTGATGCTTCCTAAGGTCCATTTGATTTCACATTCCAGGATGTCTGGCTCTAGGTGAGTGATCACACAATCATGATTATCTAGGTCGTGAAGATCTTTTTTGTACAGTTCTTCTGTGTATTCTTGCCACCTCTTCTTAATATCTTCTGCTTCTGTTAGGTCCCTACCATTTCTGTCCTTTATTGAGCTCATGTTTGCATGAAATGTTCCCTTGGTATCTCTAATTTTCTTGAAGAAAATCTAGTCTCTCCATTCTATTGTTTTCCTCTACTTCTTTGCATTGATTACTGAGGAAGGCTTTCTTATCTCTCCTTGCTATTCTTTGGAACGCTGCATTCAAATGGGTATATCTTTCCTTTTCTCCCTTGTTTTTTGCTTCCTTTCTTTTCTCAGCTATTTGTAAGGCCTCCTCAGACAGCCATTTTGCTTTTTTTGCATTTCTTTTTCTTGGGGATGGTCTTGCTCCCTTTCTCCTGTACAATGTCATGAACCTCCGTCCATAGTTCATCAGGCACTCTGTCTGTCAGATCTAGTCCTTTAAATCTATTTCTCACTTCCATTGTATAGTCATAAGGGGTTTGATTTAGGTCATACCTGAATGGTCTAGTGGTTTTCTCCACTTTCTTCAATTTAAGTCTGAATTTAACAATAAAGTGTTCATGATCTGAGCCACAGTCAACTCCTGGTCTTGGTTTTGCTGACTGTATACAGCTTCTCCATCTTTGGCTGCAAATAATATAATCAATCTGATTTCAGTGTTGACAATCTGGTGATGTCCATGTGTAGAGTCTTCTCTTGTGTTGTTGGAAGAGGGTGTTTTCTGTGACCAGCGTGTTCTCTTGGCAGAACTCTATTAGCCTTTGCTCTGCTTCATTCTGTACTCCAAGGCCAAATTTGCCTGTTGCCCCAGGTGTTTCTTGACTTCCTACTTTTGCATTCCAGTCCCCTATAATGAAAAGGACACCTGTTTGGGGTGTTAGTTCTAGAAGGTCTTGTAGGTCTTCATAGAACTGTTCAACTTCAGCTTCTTCAGCGTTACTGGTAGGGGCATAGACTTGGATTACTGTGATATTGAATAGTTTGCCTTGGAAACAAACAGAGATCATGCTGTCGTTTTTAAGATTGCATTCAAGTACTGCATTTCACACTCTTCTGTTGACTATGATGGCTACTCCATTTCTTCTAAGGGATTCCTGCCCACAGTAGTAGATATAATGGTCATCTGAGTTAAATTCACCCATTCCAGTCCATCTTAGTTCGCTGATTCCTAGAATGTCTATGTTCACTCTTGTCATCTCCTGTGTGACCACTTCCGATTTGCGTTGATTCATGGACCTGACATTCCAGATTCCTATGCAATATTGCTCTTTACAGCACTGAATCTTGTTTCTATCACCAGTCCCATCCATAACTGAGTGTTGTTTTTGTTTTGGCTCCATCCCTTCATTCCTTCTGGAGTTATTTCTCCACTGATCTCCAGTAGTATATTGGGCACCTACTGACCTGGGGAGTTCATCTTTCCATGTCCTATCTTTTTGACTTTTCATACTGTTCATGGGGTTCTCAAGGCAAGAATACTGAAGTGATTTGCCATTCCCTTCTCCAATGGATCACTGTCAGACCTCTCCACCATGACCCATCTGTCTTGGGTGGCCCCCTATAGCATGGCTTAGTTTCATTGCGTTAGACAAGGCTTTGGTCTGAGTGATCAGATAGGTTAGTTGTCTGTGATTGTGGTTTCAGTCTGTCTGGCCTCTGATGCCCTCTCTCAGTGCCTACCGTCTTACTTGGGTTTCTCTTACCTTGGACATGGGGTATCTCTTCACAGCTGCTCCAGCAAAGCGAAGCCGCTGCTCCTTACCTTGGACATTGGGTAGCTCCTCTCGGCCGCGCTTCCTCGCCAAATGCATATTTATTGTAGTTGTGTACATTTTGACCATTTGCATATCCTCTTTTGTAAATGGTCTGTTCAAGAGCTGAGATCAGGCAGGCTGCTGGCTGTGTCCCGCTGTTAGGTGAGGTCACAGGCTAGGCTCTTGGGCAAGGCACAGACTGTTTTTGGTCATCCAGGGGTCCTATAGGTCAGGCTCTGTGGTTTTGCAGGGTGACTGTTCAGGTTCCCTGGTTGTGCCGAGCCAGTGGCTATGCTCAACATTTGGGCAGGGCTGCAGGTTTGACTTTCTGCCCAAGTGGGCCTGTCAGACAGGCTCTGTGGCTGTGTATGTGTGACTGGAAGCTATGCTCAGCAGCTGAACAGAGCTGCAGCTTTGATTCTTTGCTCATGTTCTGTGAATTAAATTGACCTGCATCACTCTAAAAATTCTCACTCTGGTCAACACAGTATCAGACACTGTTCCACAACATTTCACTTGAAATCTAAGTTAAAATACATTTTAATAATTGAAATACTTGGCCAAGATCCACACAGCTATTAAGCGTTGAATCTGGAATTTGAATCCCTTCTTTGTCTGATTTTAAACCCTGTTTTATTCCCAGATATTTTAGTCCCAGTGCATGGAGTTCAATGTATTTTGTTTGGGCTTCACAGTGTTTTATTAAAAAGGCTTTTAATTATATATATGATAATCTTTGGATTAATATGTATAAATATCTTTTAGAAGATGAAAAATAAAATGGCTGAGATGAAATATATGTTGAGTGGGTTTAAGAGAAGATTAAATGGAGCAGAGGAATAGATTAGTAAACTTGAAAGAATATTCAGAATAGAACACAACAGAGTAAAAAGACAAATCAAAAAATAAGAGTGTCAGTGAGCTAAGAGATAATGTCAACCAACCACATAATTATGAAACTGGAGTCCTTGCGTGAACAGACTGGCCACTAGCAATGGTTTAAAACTCTATAAAAATGTGCAGATGGCCAATGTTTGGTCAATGCTCAGATAACTTCTTGGGATTCAGCGAAGTTTTCTGAGACATGGTCCCGTTTGAAATGCCGTGGTTAAGGGAGGACACCCTTTGTCACGTGTGACGAAGGCACTGCTGTTCTGAAAAATGTGAGATCATTCAGCTGATCTCAAGGGGCTGCTGAGGTTGTTACCAAGGGATCTGAGAGAGGGGTGAACTCCTTTAAGACTATAGTATCTAGCAAGGACTGTGGAGGGGTGAGGCTGCTACCTCTGGTTAGGAGAGGTACAGCAGAGGGCCCAGATTTGGGTCCAGCCCTTAGCAAGGAGGCTTGGTGGCTAAGCCATGCTTGCAGGTGCTATTTCCATGGCCCTGGGCATGACAGGAAGCTATATGTAGAGGGTCACAGGCTAAGGGATCTCTGTTCCTAAGAGAGCCCAGTATGTAGCCAGCAATTACCACCTGGTGGCACAGAGCCTGGGACCCAGGAGAAGGGCAGCTTCTTTTTTTTTTTAATTTTTTTTTATTATTGTTTTTGCCATACATTGTCATGATATCACCATGGGTTTACATATGCTTCCCCTCCGGGTCCCCCCTCCCTCCTCAGTTCCCCCCGGGAAATCTCGCTGCACCAGTCCCGAGCATCAATCCTGGGCTGGCGATTGATTAGACACATGACAATTAACATGCTTCAATGCCCTTCTCCCATCTCATCCCACCCTTACCCTCATCCACAAAGTCCACAAGTCTATTCTATACATCTGCGTTCCTTTTGTTGTCTCCCATGTTGGGTTCTCATTACTGTCTTTCTAAATTCCATATATATGTGTTAATATACTGTATTGTTGTTTTTGCTTCTGGCTTACTTCACTCTGGATAATGGGCTCCAGTTTCGTCCATCTGAGTAGAATTGCTTCAAATGAATTTTTTTTTAATGCTGAGTAATATTCCATTGTGTATATATACCACAGCTTTCTTATCCATTCGTCAGTTGATGGGCATCTAGGTTGCTTCCATGTCCTGGCTATTGTAAACAATGCAGCGATGAACATTGGGGTGCACGTGGCTCTTTCAATTCTGGTTTCCTCGGTGTATATGCCCAGCAGTGGGATTGCCGGGTCATATGGCAGGTCTATTTGCAGCTTTTTAAGGAACCTCCACACTGTTTTCCATAGTGGCTGTACTAGTTTGCATTCCCACCAACAGTGTAAGAGGGTTCCCTTTTCTCCACATCCTCTCCAGCATTTATTGCTTGTAGATTTTTGGATGGCAGCCATTCTGACTGGTGTAAAGTGGTACCTCATTGTAGTTTTGATTTGCATTTCTCTGATAATGAGTGATGTTGAGCATCTTTTCATGTGTTTGTTAGCCATTTTTATATCTTCCTTGGAGAAATGTCTGTTAAGTTCTTTGTCCCACTTTTTAATTGGGTTGTTTATTTTTCTAGAATGGAGCTGCAGGAGTTGTTTGTAAATTTTTGAGATTAATTGTTTGTCTGTTGCTTCATTGGCTATTATTTTCTCCCATTCTGAAGGCTGTCTTTTCACCTTGCTTATAGTTTCCTTTGTTGTGCAAAAGCTTTTAATTTTAATTAGGTCCCATTTGTTTATTCGTGTTTTTATTTCCAATATTCTGGGAGGTGGGTCATGGAGTATCCCGCTTTGGGTTATGGCAGAGAGTGTTTTGCCTATGTTATCCTCTAGGAGTTTTATAGTTTCTGGTCTTATGCTTAGATCTTTGATCCATTTTGAGTTTATCTTTGTGTATGGTGTTAGAAAGTGATCTAGTTTCATTCTTTTACAAGTGGCTGTCCAGTTTTCCCAGCACCACTTGTTAAAGAGGTTGTCTTTTCTCCATTGTATATTCTTGCCTCCTTTGTCAAAGATAAGGTGTCCATAGATGCGTGGATTTATCTCTGGGCTTTCTATT